>CM070032.1:19550137-19578690 GCA_036250615.1 Ptychadena robeensis
GGGGGGGGGGCTGCGGGGGAGTCTGCATTCATGTCTGCCCTCTAGGCTGTGTGACACACTGTGACTGGTCGGAGGGTTGAGGTTGCTGGGGGACCACCATTTATGGCACATTTGGAAACTGTTCACAACATTTTAGCACCAACTACCTTTGTATTCGTTCACGAGCATGGGTGTTGGTCCTCCGGGACTTCAACCCCAGAAAGTGGTGGGGAGAGACTGCTTAAGGCTCAGACCCGGCAGTCTCTTAAAGCTCGGGACCCTCTTCGGAGAGGGCTCACCCAAATTTTGGGGAGTAAAATTGGGTACCTCAGCTTATATGTGGGTCGTACCACTGTCCTATTAATGAGAATTAATTTATTTTAGGTATGTTCTCGATTTGGAGAACTAATCTACACGCATATGTTCCGAATCACCGAATTACCCCCCCCCCCCTCCTCCACCCAACAACTTCAGAAAAAAAGTTTAGAATGCCTGTCAGGTTTTATACATTTTTTCGCTCTCCTATGTGCTGTTGAAGTAGCTGTTGTTGAGTAATGGAAACCATCTCTGTTGTGCCTCCCCTTGTCCATGATTGTAAAATAATTTGTCTCTGTTGATGTTTGAAGTCAGACCTGGGTTTCTCCCCTGGCAAATCTCCACTAACTTGATATTGTGTCTTTTTTTCGTCATTTAGCTCCGGTAAACGTGAAGATGGGAATGAAATTAATCTGAATGATATAGAGAAAGCACTGCTTACCTGGCAGGCAAGGCTGGCAAAGTAAAAAACGATTCTTAATTACATTTTTATTTATTGTAAGTATTACATATTGAAATCAGACTAAATCTACATCTGACGCCCTTCAAGTTCTTATCTTGGGAGGACAGAAAGCCGTCATGGGTCTGTGGGAGGGGCTGAGTAGATCGGTAGGTAAAGGCTTGGCCTGACATCATGCAGTACATTGTGTATCCTCAGTAGATTGACAGGTATGCTACTTTGAAGGAACTTCACATAAATTAATGTTTGCAGAGTTGTTCTTTATTTGTGCACATTTTATATAACACAACATTAAGCAACACAGCAAGTGGGCACAGGGCGGCTCTAGATTTCCAGTAACTTCTTTGCACTTCTCTAATAAATACAGTGGACCCAGATACAGGATAAATGTGAGATAGGACCCAAATAATTGTTTTGACTTAAGACGCGATTTCGTCCCAAAGCCTGTGTACAGTATTGGCTGTGGGTTGCACCCAAGGACCCCATAGGTGTCTAGGTTTGCCTTTGAGCCCAGATATACTGTTTGAACATACACAGTACTGTACATACATGGCGCTGTAAGAAAGGACCCCATAGGTGTCCAGAAACCTACCTCTAAGCCCAGATATACTGTATGAGCATGTACAGTACTGTAAATACACTGGGTTGTAAGTAGTGATGGCCGAACTGTCCACAAGGCAACATGGATGGATGTTCGCACTCCTTCTAGCTGGCGACCATGGGGACAGATGAAGAAGAGACACACACAAACTTTACAAATCTCATGCCTTGTGTCATCTGATTTGCTTGATAACAAAACAAAATGGAAAAATTACAGCTTGTGTGCCCTGGAAGCGCAAACTTACCGTTCCGTGCTGCTACAGTGGCTCCGATCTATCGAGGAGGCTGCTAGAGGAGAGCAGATACCTCATCCCCCACCCCCCCCCCGTGGAGTGACATCAGATTGGCGGAGGAGGAAATTTTTTTAAGTAAAACGCATGAAAACTGTTTTCTATGGAGAAAACTGTTTTCAGTGTGATTTACTGGATGTGCCTCTTTGAAGTTAACCCTCTCTCTCCTAGTGTGATGAACCCAGGTCACACCAAGTGGGAGAGGGTGCCAAAGTACAATTCAATACAATTCAAAGTAAAACACACAAAACACATTTCCCATTGAATTCAAATTATTTTATAAACAAAATATAAATATATCCTGTTTTGAAATCTATCATACAAAACAAATATTTAAGAGATTTTGTCATTTAAATAATACCTTTTCTTAATTTTTTATGTATTTTGTTTACATATTTCAAACATTATTATATTCAGGATGTCTACTAGACCCTTGTACGGACATATTTTGGGAAGTTACAGGCCTACAACATAAAAAAAATTATCTGGACCTCACAAGAGCGCTAGGGAGGTTAAGGGAGCATAATGAAGAAACACAGCGATTATAAGTATTCCCATTAAAATGTCATATATGTTGTACTGAATTGGCAAATTTCCACAGTTTTCTCATTAGTCCTTGTGTTACACTCGTGGGCACAAGCTTGAACTTGGCATTGAATCCTCACTGCCAGGTGTCCTGGCAAACCAGAAGAGTCATGAGCATTAGAATTTCCTAATGAAAGGACTGGAAAGCCAAACATCTGCTATGAAAAAAATATAAAACCAAATTACCATCTTGTTGACCTTAGCAGGCTGAATAGTTCCCACAATGACACAAGTAATGGATTGGTATTCAGCCTGAAGAAGGGATGTGAGAAATCCTGAAAGTTTGCTTTTTCACTGATTTCAGTTAGCAAATAAAGGTGTCCCCTTGAACTACAAACTATCTGTATTGTGTAATATATTTACTATCACTTCTGCAAATTTAATCAAAGTAGGTGGAATATTACTTGCCAAGCTATATTTGCTATATCAGCATATATTCATGGCATTTATCAAGGTCACTGTGTATGATGGTAGCACTGTAGATCTGAAGTGTTGCCCAGGGTGACACAATGGGGCAACCAGGTCCTTTTCGATTTTTTTTTCTATGCCTAACTCTGTCACATGTTTTCACCCAAAGAATAATGGATTGTCCACACAACTGGATAGGAGTGATAACGGTTTACTAAGGGAGTAGTATATACAAGTTCTTTACCATCACTTAAGGCAGGGATGGGGTTCAAGGCATAGGGACTAAGTTACAAATGAACTCTAACCAGCTGCACAGGGTGGTTCTTCTCTTACCCAGGATCAGGAGGAAAGTTCAGAAGTAGTAGCCAGTAGGAATCCTGTGTCTCACCCTTGCTCTGAAGATACCTCTTGAAGCTGCATTCATCCACTTGGGCAAGATGAGGGAGAGACTACCCTGGTACAAAGGTAGTGATGACTCAACTGTCCACAGGACAGACAGTTCAGCCACAAACTTGCATATTCGCACTCCTTCTAGCCAGCGAGCAGTACGGGTGTTCGACCTACCCCGTTCGCCGGCGAGAAGGAGCTTACTATTCTTCCTAGAAGACCCAAGAGGCGGGGGATTTGAATCTGCTTGCGAACAGGTGGACGTCGGACTTCTTTAAAAGTCCGATCCGCCTGTTAGTGGACAGATCTGGCCGATGTTCGGCCATCACTATGCAAAGGATGTCTCTGTTATTTGGCATGGATGGGGTCCAGCCTGGGCACTGGAAAGTGGACAGCCAGTGGGGGAACCCAGAAGGAGATGGGAGCATACTGCTCCAAGGTAAGCTGTTGGCAAAAAGCCCAAGAAAACAGTAAACTAGAGAATATATAGACTGCCTAGGGGAGGGCTTTAGCCAGTATCCAGGCAGAGAACTTAATCAAAAGTGGAAAAGAGAAGCCAAGACCTCATCCTCTGACAGCTGATGTACAGAATAGATACTTTTCTTACACACATTTACAAATCATGTCATGGCCTAACTATAAAAATAAATATACAAGTGCTATATACAGTTTTAGTGAGTTTGCACTACACTACAGATCGAACCAATGACTACTGACTTTTTAATAGTCCTGTGGTCGGTGCTGCTCATGGATGTGACAGAATAAAACCAGTGTTCCGTTGAGATGTTCAACCCTTTGAGATGAGCTACTGAGGTAGCCGCATCACAGGGGCGGAGTGATCTTCACTGTCACTTTTCTATTCACAGGTGGAGGGATACTTTTTCAGTGTTAGAGGGTTCAGTTAGGGGCATGAGGGTGAGATATTCTGTGGGTTACAAAGTTTAGGTTAGGGACTCTGGGGGTGACATATCTGGGGTTAGGGTGAAGGGTTTTAAAGGTTCAGGGGTTAGGGTCAGGGGTTCTAGGGGTTAAGGGGTTAAGGGGTTAAGCTGAGAGCTTTGGTGTAAGAATGATGGCTTTGGAGCTTAACCCCTCCATGCCGGCATGGTACAGGCGAGCACAAAAATGCTCTGCTTGTGTTGTCCGCCCTCCTCTGTACATCAATTAACATGGAGGTCTATGAGTTCGCCCCCGACCTCTTCGGTGGATTTGCTGCAAATCAGAATCTCCGGGAATAGGTTAGTATGCGCAATCCCAGTTCTCAAAACAAACACTGGGCCAACTGGATTCGTCTCAATCGCTAGAGAGGTTAAAATTACGATCTTGTTAAGATGTGCTACATACAGTATATGCATGGTAGCACAACTCGATGGGGTAGGGCAAACTTTTAGAACACAGGCACACTCCCACCAAGGAGACCCTAACAAACCTTGCCAACTGTCGGGCCCAAAAATGTAACCAATCATATTTTGCCTAATAATTCTTAGTTATCTACAGAATGGAGGGTCAAGTCCACCTAAATATTAAGATGACTAGCTATGCCATGACTTGGATGAATATGAACTTTCATAGACATTTGTGGAAGTAAATCTAAAGTAACAACCTTTTTACACACTTTATTTAAATCTAAAGTGGCCCATTCACCTTACAATCTTATCATGCAATTTCTGTACAATCAACTTTTGTTCTACCTAAAACATGTAATATGAGGACCTTTCTAAATCTTCAAATCACTATGTATTCTATCAGGAAGGACCCAGCACTACATAGCAGGGATATATACCTTCCAATCACTATGTATTCTATCAGGGAGGGCCCAGCACTACATAGCAGGGATATATACCTTCCAATCAGTGTGTATACTAGCAGGGAGGACCTGGTACTACATAGTAGTGATATATACCTTCCATTCACTATGTATTCTAGCAGGGAGGACCTGGTACTACATAGTAGTGATATATACCTTCCAATCACTATGTCTTCTATCAGGGAGGACCCAGCACTACATAGCAGTGATATATATCCTCCAATCACTATGTATTCTATCAGGGAGGACCCAGCACTACATATCAGTGATATATACCTTCCAATCATTATGCATTCTATCAGGAAGGACCCGGCACTACATAGCAGTGATATATAGCTTCCAATCATTATGTATTCTATCAGGAAGGACCCGGCACTACATAGCAGTGATATATACCTTCCAATCACTATGTATTCTATCAGGGAGGACCCGGCACTACATGGCAGTAATATATACCTTCCAATAACTATGAATTCTATCAGGGAGGACCCAGAACTACATAGTTGTTGGTAGATCTAAAATTGTATGGAGTGATCTAAAGGTGTATAGGGGGGCTTAACACATAGGTTTCATCCATCTTTATGGTCCGCCTGTTGCTAAATATTGTTTTTGCCCATAGTTCACCTTTTATCAACCCCGGCTGTACATAAACTCACATGAGTCAGAAAACATGCAGCCCTCCAGCTGGCGGCCAGAATATGCTGGAACTTGTAACCTGTTACTCATCCTGGTTATAAACAGTCATTACAATCATTATACAACGCAATGGCCCATGTGCAGCTGCAGGGACTGCAAAAGCTATATGATCACCCTTGTGATTCGAAAGATATTTCAAATAACAACCATGAATTCTAAAGTTAGAGTCAAACTTACTAATACATTTGAATTGCTGATGCATGTAGATGTTGCATAATCATTAGCGATGAGCAGCATAGGCAATATTCGTATTCGCAAAATATCGCACATTTTTCAAATGCGTAAATTTGAGAATTCGTGCTCTCCAGTAATTATAACCTTCTTTGCGAAAGACTTTCACAATAAAATTTTAATATCTTTGTGATCAACACTACTGATGTGCAATCTAGAATACAAATGAGCAAATGGAATATTCGCGATCAACACTAATAATCATTTGGGATCTGTACAAATGCAAGTTCTAGCATGCCCTACATTGATGATGTGTAATCAGGGTCGGTCCTTCGGGGCAGCATGTGGGCATTAGAAATGCTTTTACGATGCCCAGATGTCTTCTCCCCTATCCACGCGCTCACCTGGGGAGAGAATAGAGAATACTCATCACCCTTTCCACCTCCCGGAGTAGAAATGCTTGCCAGAGCCTCACAAGTTTTACCTCACTCCCGGGGGTGAGACTCTGCTGTTATGGCCCAGGGCGTCGATCTCCCTAGGATCACCCCTGCCCCCTGGGATTCTGTTACAGACTCTATTCACCCCCCCCCCATCCACACCAAAGACCCCTGGGAAAGCATCTCCACTCCCAGGGAGTCTCCGCTACTTCTCTCTCCCTGGGCGGGCACCTGGATAGGTGAGCATGCTGTGGGGGAGACATACATGATGCCGCTCTGGGCAACCGCCCAGGTTGCCCATGCCTAAAACCGCCACTGGGTGTAATATAAACTGGGGTAAAGGGAGCTGCAGTATAATAAGGTGACATTTTAGGGGTACTGGATGACAAAAATGCCTGAAAAACGTAATAGAAGTGACGCCACGGGCGCCGTGCGTGCTGCCACTTCTGTGTTTCAAAAGCTCTGCATATCTTGCTGACAAGTGGGAAGGGTAACATCCTGCTTCTCTCTTGACCTCCTAGCCCCTCACCTCCTACTCTTCCTCACCATCCTTGATCGTACTGACAGTGGCCCTGAGAGATTTACCAGAAAAATAGTATACCTGGATGGGGGCAGCGTCAGAGATGAGTCTTTGTGACATTGCATGCAAACTATGCAGGCAGACATGATTAAAATTTAATTGTTATAATCATCAACCAACATACAGTGGGGAAAAAAAGTTTTTAGTCAGCCACCAATTGTGCACGTTCTCCCACTTAAAAAGATTAGAGAGGCGTGTCATTTTCATCATAGGTCACCTCATCTATGAGAGAGAGAATGGAGGAAAGACTTCAGGAAATCACATTGTAGGATTTTTAAAGAATTTAATTGCAAATGATGGTGGAAAATAAGTATTTGATTAATATGAAAAGTTCATGTCAATACTTTGTTATATCCCCTTTGTTGGCAATGACAGAGGTCAAACATTTTCTGTCTTCACAAGGTTGTCACACACTGTTGTTGGTATTTTGGCCTATTCCTCCATGCAGATCTCCTCTAGATTAGTAATATTTTGGGGCTGCACTGGGCAACATGGACTTTCAACCTACTCCAAAGGTTGAGAGCTGGAGACTGGCTAGGCCACTCCAGGACCTTGAAATGCTTCTTACAAAGCCACTCCTTTGTTGCACAAGGCGGTGTGTTTGGGATCATTGTCATGCTCAAAGACCCAGCCACGTTTCATCTTCAATGACCTTGCTGATGTCAGGAGGTTTTGACTCAAAATCTCACAATACATGTCCCCATTTTCGTTCATTCTATCCTTTACCTTCCTTCCTGACCTTCCTTACCTACCTATCCTGATCCTTTACACGGATCAGTCGTCTTGGTCCCTTCCCTCAAAGCATGATGTTTCCACCCCCATGCTTCACAGTAGCTATGATGTTCTTTGGATGCAACTCAGCATTCTTTCTTCTCCAAAAACGACAAGTTGAGTTTTTTTACTTTGGTTTCATCTGACCATATGAAATTCTGGATCATCCAAATGCACTCTAGCAAACTTCAGACGGGCCCGGACATGAACTGGCTTAAGCTGGGGGACATGTCTGGCGGCGTAGTGCCTGGCGGCGCTGTGTGTTACTGATGGTAGCCTTTGTTACTTTGGTCCCAGCTCTCTGCAGGTCATTCACCAGGTCCCCCATGTGATGCTGAGATTTTTGCTTACTGTTCTTGTGATCATTTGCCCGAGATCGAGGTCTGTACTATCATAGCGAATTGTACCAATATATTTCATAATAATATTAGTCCAGCTCCTCAACAGCTTGATTGAGGAGCTAACCCGTACTCTGACCAAGGAGGGCCTAGGGAGGTATATTTAACCCCTCTGCCTGGAGGGAAGTAGTTTGTCTCCAGGCAGATTGTAAAAGTAACAATGTAAGGCCAGACAAAAGAGCAGGAAACTGAGAGCCACCAATCACCTGCTACACAGAGCATAATGAGCAGAGCAGTATATACAATATATTATATATATATATATACAAATTTGGTGCAAACCCTCGTCACTACAGTTCCTGATTGATTGAACAAAAATATCGAACCGTGCATGGCCACATTTACAGGTCTGTGGGAGCCAGAAATCTTGCTTGTTTGTAGGTGACCAAATACTTATTCATTACCAACAACTAATATCTAGGACCATCGTCAAATGATGAGCTATAATAATCTTATAAGGTAAAACAGTGTCTTGGAGCCTCGGCAGACTCCGTCATCAAGACAATTTGACACCTTAGATCCCAGGTGGCCAACCTCCGGCCCCGGGGCGGGATGCAGCCCTTTGGACATTCTTCAGTAGCCTCCCTCTGTCCTCCACTTGTGGCCCCCAAAAACTGTGAATGCAATTTCGCTCGGGATCTTCTTATAGCAAGAAGCGGATGAGAGGCTTTGATGATATCTATGAGGCACATAACCTTTGATGATATATATTGGGGAAATATACATGGGGCACTCCATATATTACCCTGTGTAATGGTCAAATGCTGACCCGGCACTCGGCTGGAAAAAAAACCCACATCCTTATGTACACGACACAAAATGTGCATCACCATACTACAGTGTTTTCTTATGTTTGAATTATAATTAAAAACATAAAAAAATGTCTTCTAGCTATGCATGCTGTCCTTTTTTTCTATTGAAAATGCTTATACAAGTCAGAATAGATTGAAAATGTTATGTGTGGCCCTTCAGTGATGCAGAGGGATGCACTTGTGGCCCTCCATATCAACTTAATTGCCCACCACTTAGATCATACCAACCCATTCCTATTTAAATGAAAAGACACACATCAAAGTCCATCACTCTTGACCTATGTCATAAAATAAATCATACACCAGGACATAGTGTAAAATCACTTGTATTCTTCTTGGAATGAATAACTCTGATCTTTGGGCCAAATATTTGTGCAGTGATACCTTCCAGTGCATGATATTGTTATTTCCTGCTATATGGATTGGCCTTACCCTGCCAGTCATAGTAGTACACCAATACTGCAGAGAGTAATACCAAGTCTGACTGCCTTGTTGTGTTCCATCCCATACAATCACAGATAGAGAGTAGAGTTAAGTCCCTCATACACATAGCGAGCCGTGGACAATTTTTCTGACGCGGGTTGTCCCAAAGCCCGGTTGGCCAGAGAACAGACATGTCCGTAAATCAGGTCCTCAGCTTGTGGCCCCCCAAACCTAATTGTTATTGCATAGGGCATAGAAACTCACCTGTCTGCCAATCCCCTGCTGACAGGTCCTCGTCCAGGATCTTCTTAGAGCAGAAAGGATGAGAGGCGTACATAAAAGCCAATCAGCGATACAGCTTGAATAAGTTCCTTGCCTCTCCTCCTCTTGTGTTGGGGGGGGGGGGGGGGGGGGGGGGGGGGGGTGGATCAGCATACTGGTGAGTGCCTATGCTCCCACTATTCCAAAAATTAACAGGGGTAATTCTATAATGCATATTACGGCATATAACCTCAGAATAGGGGCACATAACATTTGAATCAAAGGTTATGTGCCCCAAAGGTTTGATGATATCTATGAGGCACATAACCGATGATGATGTATATGACACAAAAGGTGCATTACCATACCACAGTGTTCCCTGATTCTTGAAGTATCAATGTAAACAAGTTTTGTTATTTAAAAATTAAAAATGTCTTCTAGTTATGCCTGCTGTTCTCTTTTCATAAAAAAATACTTATACAAGTCAGTTTAGACTGATAATTTTATGTGTGGCCCTTAAGTGATGATGGCCCTCCATTTCTACTCAGTTGCCTTCCACTGGAAAAGATGAATGCAGCATTTATGTTTAAACTTCATGTACTAAGCGGTCACTAGGTGGCACTGTTCCTTTTCTTCATGTGTATGTTATTATGGTGCTGAGGTGAACTGAGCTGCCTGATGTCCACTGTTTGCTATGGGGGTACCCTAGGCTGTACCCCACCAAGTCTATAGAACAGATCAAAGGCTTAAGTAGGATAAAACATATTTTTAATTCTGGAAACAAGTCCAGAGTTGTCACGGATAATAAGCCACATGAATCTCCAAATGTAAAAGTACTGGGGATCTTTACTTGCCTTAGTGTCTGATGGATACAGCGGAAGGAGATATATAGTATTGGGGGGGTTGTTAAGCTTTATGCAGCTTTGACATAGCAATAGGTTCCCTTTAAACTTGCAGCACGTCTGTGTGGATGCCATGCCTCCTTTAAACATCCAGTAACTAAAATCTGGCATCCCTTGACTCTCTATAGACGTGAATCTTACCTCACCCAAGTGATGCTTGTGGCACACATCAGTAAGAACAGAGCAGTGCCCTCTCTTCCTTCATCCCCCCAGACAGAAACCATGACACAAATGCTGACTATTCTGTGACATACAGATATCCAAAAAATATTTGCACAAATTTTACATCACAAAGAATATATTGAATTGTTTTGTTGTGGTGTTCCCCTTTAAAACTATGTATGTATGTTATAAGTTGCCATGTATATGGGCACTCTTATGAACAAATGTTTAGCACACATGATTAAATCAGTGGGAGGTTTTGCATTTGAGAACCCTTTCTCCAGTTAAACCCCCAAAACACCCCCCTGTATTCCACACCTGCAATTGTTTTGAGATGCCAAATAGGGTTGAGCAAGAATATTTGAAATTCGAAAAGATTCAGTGAATATCTGACATTCATGAATTCTCAATATTTCGGGAATGTGCGCTCGGATATTGCATAGGCGGATATTCGTCATGTTATGCTTCAACATTGTTTACGGGCATACATTACGCATATTTGTGCGCATTGCGAATGGACACGCACAATACGCACAGTGCTCGTACTGGCTAAGAGCACAGGAGGAAGAAGAGAAGCTGTAAAGTTGGTTCGCAATTTGGAATATTGCTTTATATATTCGCATAATTACGCATACTCGAATATACCACATGGCGCTCAACACTAATGCCAAACAATTGAATA
The DNA here is from genome assembly GCA_036250615.1 of Ptychadena robeensis. Lineage (NCBI taxonomy): Eukaryota > Metazoa > Chordata > Amphibia > Anura > Ptychadenidae > Ptychadena > Ptychadena robeensis. The sequence continues at coordinate 19,561,264 of CM070032.1, forward strand.
TACTGATCTATACACATTACTCAACTTGTATCCTTATCATCACAATTCTTCAACAAGTTTCATTTATCTATTTATACTCAGAACAAAAAATTGATCCGCGATCTTTGATTAGCTGTGGAATCACCTTCAGGTCCAATCGTTTTATTGGCTCATAGTGGAATTTCAGTTGATGGTTCAAGTATCTCATGGGGTTTTTATGTTTCGATTGATTTGTACCCGATCGGAGCATGGAGCACACATTTATCTTCATAACTGGAAAGCGAATTTAAGGAATCGGTACTGCTAACACTGTGTGGTAGAACGACGTTGGATTAACAATATTTTGTTTAATCAAACTGTAAATCAATGGGGCAAAAGTTGACGTATGCATGGCCGGCAAGTACAGACGACTGTAATTTTCAGGTGACTTGCCATACCTGCACGCCTTTCTATTTGCATGGCTTAAGCTAGCCATACACCTTAAGATCTCTCTGTCAGATATCCTTTAGATCTACCAACAAATATGTAGTGCCGGGTCCTCTTTGATTGAACACAAGTAGACTTGATTGTTTAGAAAGTCCCTCGTAAAACAAAAGGAGATCTAAAGGAAATCTGACAGAGAAATCTAAAGGTGTATGGGGGCCCTTAGATTTTGTATTGACCCCAAGTAAAATAGTCCTTTACATACCCAACTTGGCACCCACCAATAGTGATGAGGGGCATAGTCAATATTCAAATTTGCCATATTTCATCAATAATTCTATTAATATTCAATGCGATATTGGCAATGGCAAAATTTGCACGTATGGCCATACACAATATAATCGCAATAATAATCGATTTGAGATTATCTTAAAAATTAATGGTCGTGTATTATCACATCACAATTATATTATCGCAATGTAAGCCCATCTGGGCAGGGTCCTCCACTCCTCCTGTGTCATATCCTGTACCTGTGTGTTGTCTTGTGTTGTGTCTCAACGTATTGTACAGCGCTGTGTAATATACTGACGCTATATAAATAAACGATAATAATAATAATTCATGGCCACAAAGCTTACCAGTGCATAATATCTCGAATATTCGTATTTGCAAATATACGCCACCATATTCACGAAATTCGCGAATTCTTGAATAGCCGATATTCATCAGAAATATTCACAATTGGAATATTCAAGCTCAACGCTACACACCAAAATCCCCACCTTCGATTTTCCACTTACAACCATGGGACGTCCATTGCGATGAGGTTACGCAGGGTCATGCAAAAATAGAAGTTTATGATCCTTGCCTCCCTCTCATCACTGCCATGGAAACAAAAAAAAAAAGCGCGGCTTCTTCCATATGTGGGAAGGAGCCCAGAGCTGATGAGCGACCCCGCTGTGGATGAGTCAGGCAACTCCATATTCCCACACACATCTCGCCTTCGCGCATGTGGGTGTGACTGTAACAAGGGGTCACGTCTGTGCTTCCCTGGGATAAAAATGTGTGTGTTTCAACCGTTCCAGAGAGGACCAGCATCTGCGGCTGTACGTGGAATTATAGGGATGTAATGCCCCCCTAAGAATCAAACAGCCACCTCCCCATCACCTACCCCTCCTATAGCATTTCCTATTATTTCTGCCATTTTAAGCCTGACCACACATTAAAGTTACAAGGCCCCCCTGTGGTCAAGTGCCTGGTGCCAGCTTTGGCTGTACATTCAGTAGCTGCAGCTTCCCCCTCCCTCCTCTGTGTTGCCTCTCTACTTCTCCTCCTATGTCTGCTCTTCTCCCTCTCCCTCTCTTTCTCTCTCTCTCTTTCTCTCTCTCGCCCTCTTGCTGTGAGCTGCTGATGATTGTTATTATTCACTCCCTCTCTCTATTGCTTTGCTACTGACAAGCATTTGTCTGCGGGGGAGGTTTTCATCAACTCGCAGGCTGTTGTCAGGAGAGGAAATTGTAATAAAGCGGCAGAAGCATCAAGCAAGCAAGCAAGAAAGCAAGAAAGCATCCTTCGCAGCCCTCTCCATCCATCCACAGCCAACATCTCGGAGAGAGCCAAGAGGCTGATTTTCTGTTGGTGTTATTCCGCCGATCGCCGAGCTGGGGGACAATAAAGCTGCTTTCCCAGGGAGTGTATTTCATGGGGATGTGTTCAAGGCAAGAGAGGATTCAGAAGGATATCGACATTGTCATCCAAAAGTGCAAGGCGGAGAAGGACTGCCTGTTTTCAGGTGAGTTATCGGGGGCGACGAGGCATTGCAATCCCCCCTCCGATTCCCCCTTGCCTCCCTCCCTTTCTCTGGTCGTCAGGCACAGGCTTATGAGACCAGTAACCCCTTCCATATCGAAGCCTTTTTGTAAACCGAACTGTGCGCTGCCCCGTGGCGGTTGCGCCTAGGCACATCGGCGCACTGGGACCGATGCGCGTGAGTTTGCGAGCTGTAAACCGGTTTCTGATGGGCCTCCGGGGCAAGGATCAGAATTGAGAGCCGGTTCACGAGTGCTCATGCGGACGTAGAAAAAATTGGGGGTACCCTAGATGGGCATCGCCAATCTATGGTAAAATCAGCCATTCTGTAAACACACGCTCAAACCCTTCTTATGCCCATCCTATTATTAGACATGTGATGTATATTGTTATCATTTTTGTAATCGCTTAGAAGGAAGCATGGTTAATGAGTGATCATGCCACCGTCCTCCTCCCATCTTCTATATTTCTGTGCATACAGGGTCATGGCTGAATTTTTTGCTCGTAAAAACGGAGATTGCTTTCCCTCTGTGTTACCTTTTATTGTATTGTATGTATAAGACTATAGATGTGCCATGTTGTCGCTTCACTGACAGCTGAAATTCCTCCGGTTGTCATGGCACCAGCGCACTTGTTGAAATAGGGATTTCCTGCAATGTAAGGTGCCTATAGCTTGCTTACCTCATCAGTGGGAGAGGTGGGAGGGTTGCTGCTGACAACTGGGAATATAGATTACTTCACCTTCTCTTTTTTTCCCTTTTAGATTTCAAATACTCGGACTCCACTTTCACCTTTACCTTCCTAGGTGGCACCAAAAGGTACACAGTGCACATATTCTTTATTATATTCCAAGAATGTCTCGGGCCCGGTGTTATGCATTGCCTGTTGTTGCCATGGCACCACCTCTCCTCAGGTTGCTTTGTGAAAGCTCTAACAAAAGGCACGCTGAGTCTTGTAATAGCTGAAGGTAAAGCAGAGATAGTCACAGACTGTGGGCTGCAGGTCGAGGTGACCCAAACTACACATCTGCTTGCTGTAGGAAATAATAATGAGAATGAGAGGATGACTATGACCAATGAGTGGGATAACATCAAGAAAAAGACTGGTAGACCTGAATACTAGTTGGTGGGCCTTAATAATAGTTGGTTTACACCAAGAAAAGAACTGGTAGACTTTCACACAAGCCAATTTATATCAAGGAAAGACTGGTAGATCTTAATTCTAGTTGGCGGACTTGTGAACCTTAATACTTGTCTGTTTACATCAAGGAAAGAACTGGTAGACCTTAATACTAGTTTGAGGACTAGTTAGTTAGTTTAACTGGTAGACTTTCACACAAGCCAATTTATATCAAGGAAAGACTGGTAGATCTTAATTCTAGTTGGTGGACTACTCTGTTTACATCAAGGAAAGAACTGGTAGACCTTAATACTAGTTGCTGGACTTGCAGACCTTAAAACTAGTTGGTTTACGTGAAGGAAAGGACTGGTAGACCTTAATTCTAGTTGGTGAACTAGCGGACCTTAAAACTAGTTGGTTAAGGTGAAGGTAAGGACTAGTAGACCTTAATATTAGTTGGTGGACTAGCGGACCTTAAAACTAGTTGGTTTAGGTGAAGGAAGGGACTGGTAGACCTTAATGCAAGTTAGTGGACTGGTGGACCTTAATACTAGTTGGTTTACATCAATGAAAAATACTGGTAGACTTTAATACTAGTTGTTGGACTGGGGAAACGTAATACTAATTGGTTTAAATCAAAGAAAAAGACTGATAGATATTAATACTAGTTGGGGACTTTAATACTAGATAGTTTACATCAAAGAAAAGACTGGTGGACCCTAATACTAGATGGTGGACCTTAATACTAGACTGTGCTATCAGTTGATGTACTGGTAGACATTGATATTAGTTGATTAACTGGTAGACCTTGATATTAGTTGGTGGACTGGTAGACTGTGATATTAGTTGGTGGACTGGTAGACTGTGATATTAGTTGGTGGACTGGTAGACTGTGATATTAGTTTGTGGACTGGTAGACCTTGATATTAGTTGGTGGACTGGTAGACTGTGATATTAGTTGGTTAACTGGTAGACCTTGATATTAGTTGGTTAACTGGTAGACTGTGATATTAGTTGGTGGACTGGTAGACCTTGATATTAGTTGGTGGACTGGTAGACCTTGATATTAGTTGGTGGACTGTTGGACCTTGATATTAGTTGGTGGACTGGTAGACTGTGATATTAGTTGGTTAACTGGTAGACCTTGATAAGAATTGGTTGATTGGTAGATCTTAATACAAGCAGATTTGCATAAAGGAAATGGCTAAAAGACTTCAGTCAGTTTATATCGAAGAAAGAAGTGGTAGATCTTATTTATAGTTGGTTTACATCAAGGAAATGACTAGTAAACCTTAAGCTAATGGAAGATCTGACATTGAGAGACTGTAAACGCATCCTGTATTACTATATTATCAACCATTTTGGGCTAATAAGTGCTTGTTACTAGTAGTGAGATCCAGAAGAGAGGATGCCAGCACTCCCTGGACATAATAAACCATCACTTAGCTCTTGCAGTGGGGTTTGGGGAGATAATGCAATGTTAATAAAAGAGTTTGGCTTTGGCTTGAAGATAATTCCAGACATGGGATCAGTCTTATATGTCATGGGATATGTAGTTCTGTCCTGCAACTTTAATGAATTATACACTTCTGACAGACAGCAGAAGGGTGGCCTTACTTTCTCTGTAATGGTCTCCATACACGGGTCAATTTCTTCCTAATCGACTTTCGATTCAATTGTTAACAGTGAGTGAAAAATCGATGATCAATGGGTGATCGATTGATTAACACCCCACCTTGAACAATCAATTTTTGGATGAACTAACTTTCCCAGATCAATTTCTAGAATGTTCTGGATCAAAAATGTGGTCATTGTCATTCTAACAATGACATGAGTCGATCGATGGCCACCACCAACATACTTGAAGGTGAACGATCGATCCAAAAACAAAAGAAACAAAAAGTTCCCCTCTGGTGGGACTTTGATTGGAATGCTTTGATTTCTATTAGATATCAGATCTTGGTTTAAAAAATAGTTTCCTTTATTTTGTAAATAGTACTAAAGAAAGATTATACAAAACGAAAAATAGGCTAAAAAGCACAAAATTGTACAAACAGAGAAGAGGTCTTTTGCCCCCTGCTGGTGACCAAAGGGTCTTACACCCAGCAAGTGGATAGTTGTAGGGACATACAGTTTTGTTGGTATAGATTTGGACAAAGCCTTTTTATGGAGCTCCGATGTAAAGTTACAGTGCGTGGTGCTTGAGCGACATGTTTCGCCAAATATGGCTTCCTCAGGCTGTGCACCTTGCCTCGGTGGTGATTGTAATGTGGATTTAGATTTGTCCAAAAATGGTGTGCTGAGTGGAGGAGAGATCGCAGAAGGAGAAGGAACCCCCTAACACTTTTACACCGTTCCAAAACGACAGAGAGTTGACTCCCACAGGCAAGGGGTCAGGGCATATGAAAGACTTTTCTGGAACCCAGATCACTGATATGACTCGTCTGCTCCTCCGCTCCTCTAATATTAATGATCCATTTAGCTGCAGATTACTGTCACAGAAGTTGCTGAACGATCAGTTGAGATCTTCACTACGAGCAGCTATAGGGTATGGCGCACTTCTGACTGAAGCATGTCTCCGTCTGCTATGTAGCTCGGTAGTCAATCTAACAATGGCATGAGTCGTTTGATGGCCACAACCAACATACTTGAAGGTGAACGATCGATCCAAAAAACCCGACATGTCGGATTCCTGTACGATCGATTCTCCTGTTGATTACGAGTACATTTTCACTCATGGTTCAAGGTGTACAGTGAGCGATTCTTTATCGATCGATCAACGTGCAGGCAGGTGAAGATCTATCGAGCAAGAATTGAATGGGAAATTGACCCGTGTATGGGGACCTTTACATTATGTGTCTCTCTGCACCCAGCCTGCTGATTGGACAATGAAAGAGCAGAAGCCCATAGTCATAGGTCCTCAGCTCTGCTCTTAATTGGCTTCTAGTGTTCCATCTCCTGGCATAAGCCACTGTAATGACATTTAAACCGATTCTTATCCCAGCTCTGCTTAACATTTGTATTATTAAATGAATGCTCAAGTGTTTTATAACTGTCTGTAAATCAGGATTAATGTTTGTGTTTCTTCCGGAAACATATTGATTTGTATGTTACTAAAATGGTTTTAATTGTTTTGATCATTAAATGACAACTAACTGTAAGGACAACTGGATTTGAGAGAGAACTTTCTCAACTCATTATAACTTGACCAGTGATATATCTCACCAGCTATACATTAGGTTTTATTATCTGAACTGGTAAGCACTGGGACAAGCTTGAGCAGTTTTTAATCCCTTCAATTTAGGATTTGAGGTTTGGAAGTCTGGCCATACACCTTTAGATCTCTCGGCCAGATATCCTTTAGCTCTACCAACAACTATGTAGTGCCGGGTCCTCTGTGATTGAACCCAGGTAGACTTGATGGTTTAGAAAGTCCCTCATATTACATGGTTTTGGTAAAACAAAAGGAGATCTGAAGGAAATCTGAGAAATTTAAATCTGTATGGGGCCCTTACCCCTGTGCACCCCTTATAGTCCTGTGTGTGACTATACACCAAACCTCAGAAACAGGAAGTTTCACAGACAGGAACATGTGAATGATTATGGAACTGGTTACGAGGAAGTCATTAGAATTTACATAACTTTCATTACCTGCCCTAGACATCATAGAAACATCATACTTGCGTTTTACTAATAGATCAGGATGGTTTCACCTCTTGTTGTATTGTTCAACAATAATGATCTTGGCCTCTACAAACTAGACCCCAATACTTGGGGTATCAGACTGTAGGGGAGTGGTTCTCAACCTTTTTTATCCACGTCCCTGGAAGTGGATCTTTATTTAAGGGTCACTTTTTGTATTTGGAACACGAAAGTGTGGATGCAGCGTGTCACTTTCTCCAAATACAGGAAGTCACACTCGGTGACCTCCTGTAGCAGCAAAAGCTGGGAACACACGTGTAGATATAGGCCAGATCGATGGCCTCTTCGAGTGCCGTGCGCACTCACTGCCATCTATCTGGCCCATATCATGTGCGGCCACCCCTGTTTTGAGCAGGACCAATCAGTATTTCTCTAAAAAATGGATATCGGACTTGACCGCAAACCACGGTTGATGTCCATTGCTTTGCATGGAGACCACGGGGCAGCATCACCACAGTCTCCGCGGTCTCATTGCTCTGCTGCAGGGAACCTTGACCAGCTCTAATATCAATCCGTGTGTTCCCTGCTTTAGTGTAACGCCCCCTCCCTTATATTTCCACACCCTGCTTGTGCAAATCATGTGCGCAGTGGGAAGTAAGGAGGGAGGGGGCATTATGCCCACTTCTAATTCTCACCCCCCGATTGTGGGCATCTGCACTGCTGCTTGTTAGGAGCAGCTCTAATGCTCTCAGAGAACTCAGCGACCCCTGTGAAATGGTCGTTCGACCCCCAAGGGGGTCTCAACCTACAGGCCTTAGAGGGTCACCGTCTGTCATTATGAGTTTGAATATTTTGTCAGTTGCCACATGCCATTGGTTGATACTACAATGTTTACTCTTCATATCAGTTATCTGCTATTTTCTATATTATTCCTTTACTGTTGTACACATTTAAACATCCATGTTATGTCTAAAATACTGTTTGGCTCAGTGATTGGTGAATGCTGGGCTTATATTAATAAATGTAAAGCATTCTGTTTTTCCAATGAATTATCCTTATTTCTGCTAGACCTCTGCAAGTCTGATTTTATTAAATAAATACCCTTGCAAGAGTAATCATTGTATAATCCATATATGCCTGAAAGCCAAAGAAATTCATAGTGGCTGGTTTCAGGATAATATAAATGTATAAGAGACGCTATTGAACAGTTTTAAGAAAAATAAATGCTAAATACAGTGAAATAGACACCTACATTGTTTCGAAATATGGGACACTATGCTATATTTTGCAATATGTATCACCCATGGTTTGTGGATCTATGTGAGCTCCTATTCCGAAATCCGGCAATAATATGGAGCCCAGGTGCCCAACCTGCGGCCCGGGGGCCACATGCGGCCCTTTGGGTGTTCTTCGGCAGCCCCTAAAAGCTGATTATTAATGCATAGGGCATAGGAACTCACAGTTCCTTGTCTGGGATCTTAGAGTGGGAAGAGGAGGAAAGGTGATAAAATTACATGATAGGAGTATGTGACCCAGATGGTACCTGAGCAAGTACCTCGCCTCTCCTGCTTTAGTGTTGGCAGGGGATCAGCAGACAGGTGAGTGCCTATTCTCCCACTATTCCACCAATGAACTGGGGTGATATATAATGTTGAACATAACCTGAGAAAAGGCTTTGATGACATCTATGAGGCACATAATATTTGACAATGTATATGACACAAAAATAGCATTATCATGCCTTCTAGCTATGCATACTGTCATTTTTTTATTATAAAATTTTATACAAGTCAGTATAGATTGAAAATGTTATGTGCGACCCTTTAGTGATGCTGAGGGCCGCAGTTGTGGCCCTCCATATCAACTCAGTTGCCCACCACTGATATGGAGTATCCCTACCCATTTTAGCAGCCTCCATGCTTCTAATTTTGGCCTCCAACAGACGTTGGAAAGTGTCTTATGTATGCCCATGGGGATTTGTTCCTGTTCAGCCAAAATGGATTTGAACAATGAATTTGCAATCTACAGTCTAAATGATCTCCAGGGTGTTCAGCAAGGTTGAGGGCTTTGTGCGGCCAAGTTTCTTCACACCAAACATGAAGTCATGTCTTTATAGAGTTGGCTTTGTGCACAGAAACGCAAGAGAAAAGGCCTCCTCCAAAAAGCTGGAGGCATAAGCTAACATTTCTTTGTACTGCATGCTGTAGCATTACCAGGAAGGAAATCGAAGAGAGAGAGAGAAATTGTTATAAGTTGAACCTGTTCTGTCTAGAAAAGTGAAACCTTATTGTTAAACTACCCACTTTAATTCTGCTTTCTCGTTTCACTAAACCTTTCCCTCAGGGGCATTAGAAGCTCTGCAATTTGCATTTGGAAGGATAGAAGCCCTGTGCATAGCTTGGGCACCACAAGAACACAGAGATAGAGCAATGTTGTCATAGGGCAATGAGGTTCTACATGGATTTGAAAATGCACCCTACAGCAGTGATGGCCAGCTGAGTTGATATGGAGGGCCACAATTGCGACCCTCGGCATCACTAAAGGGCCGCACATAATATTTTCAATCTATACTGACTACTATAAGGAGATTTTAATGAAACAATTATAGCAGACATAGCTAGAAGGCATTATGTTTTAATAACAAAATTTGTCTTAAATGATACTTCAAGTATGAGGGGAAACTGTAGTATGGTAATGTACATTTTGTGTCATCCAAGCCTCTGATGATATCTATGGGGCACATAACCTTTAATTCAAAGGTCATGTGCCCCTATTCTCAGGTTATGTGCCACAATCTATATTATACTATAATTAGATTATACAATCACCCATGTTCACTTCTCTGCATAACCCCTTGCCAACACTAGAGGGGAAGAAGATAGGTGAGGGATTTACTTAGATGCCATCTGGGTAACTGTTCGCCTTTACATATGCCTATCACATAATTTTATCGCCTCTCCTCCTCTTCCTGCTCTTAGAAGATCCTTAGAAGACCTGTCAGCGGGGGAAAGTGAGTTCCTATGCCCTATGCAATAACAGTTAGACTTCAGGGGACGCAAGTGGTGGACTAAGGGGGGCTGCTGAAGAACACCCAAAGGGACGCAGGTTGGGCACCTGGGCCCTACAGGGTATTGACCCTTGATTTATTTATTAATTATTTTTTTTGTGTTAATCATCTTTATAACATTTTTGCATAGTACATAACATTGTACAAAAAAACTGTAGTAGAAATAGGAAAGCATTGTAATACATCCGTATTTACTATAAGTATGTCAGAAAATTCAGTATTTAGTATTATGTGCCCCCCCCCCCTCTTTTCCTGGCGGTTTATAACCCCTATGTTATATGCAGTACTGTGTTTGCCAGTTTTCAGATATTATATACCTCCTTATTACCATATAGCCTCTCAAAATGTTTTCTGTTATGTCATGTTGTGAAAGGTCCCTCTGCCAGTTGTTCTCCCATTTGTTAGGTTTGTGGTAGTCTAGGGATAGTTGTAGTTTTTTGTAGAGGTCCGATAGTCCATGGTGTGGTTTGTTGACCAGGCTATCAAATTGGGAAGGGGTTATCATGGCCTGTAGGTAGTAAAATAGGTGCGATTCTGACCAAAGTCAACGGAAGTGTATCTGCAGTTGTTTCAAAGACCTCATGTTCCCTATTTCAGGATCTAGCATATCTTTAAAGTATCTAAGACCTTTGTGTCTCAAGACTTTGGCATTCGTCCCCGAAGGGAAATGAGGGTGACCAGTGATGGGCAAGTACTTGGAGAAAATAAATGGAAGTTTAAGTAACTTCCTAACCTCTCTGTTAGCTACAACCATGTCTCTTAAACATATCACTCCTAGTCCTATCACTCCAACTACAATCTGGAGCAAGCGACGTCCCAGCCATGGGACCTTGCAGCTTTACTACATTGACCCTCGATTTAAAACGAATAGCCAGGGATTGCAATGCATTTTTGAGAGCCCTTAGACCAGGTGTTTTCAATGCAAATACACAGTGAGCTCAAAATGTACAACTCGCACAAAATCATGGGCCAACCTTAATATGTATTGAAAAAAGTTCTACAATTGAGAAGGTTTTACTTCTCATCAGATATAGAAAGAAACTAAAGTTATGCTTAAACATTGAATCTGGAACAAGTACCGTGTAATACTATAACACATGCAATGTCAAATAAAAGACGCATCTGTGCCATTTCTGGTAAAAAAAAAATTCTGCCAAATGTCATCACACCACTGGCCAGATCTGGCCCCCAGGCCGAAGTTTGGCACCCCTGCCTAAAGTTGGCCATACACCAACCGATTCCCAAACAATCAATCACTGTGCAATCCATGCAATCAATTGAGGCCACCCTTCCTTCGAGTGGGATCAATTGATGTGATGTCATCAAGTTGCGTTTGAGGGTTCATCGATTGAACAGGTATCGACCAGTGTATGCCTACCTTTAGACTATAGATAGGTTAATATTAACCTCCTGGGTGTTTGTCCCGAGTTAACTATGGAAAAACGTACCTGTCCGCCATATTCCTCCACTGATCCGGAGCATCGGCATGTATTCTGATGCTTCTGGGTCTGCCCCCGATCAGTTCACGGGGCGGGGGTAGGTACAAAAAACAGCGATACGTGCATAACGCCCAGGAGGTTAAAGCATTACTAAGCTTACAATATAATTGTGATTACTCAAAGTTCAACAAAAATGTGGTCATATAGGTACCTCTATTTATCGTATCTACCTGCCGGGGAAGGCTATGTATATTATGTTGTGTTTTACTTTCATGAAAATGCTGGTTTCCTAACTTGAAAACCTTGTAATTGTTCAAATTACTTATGTTGGTATTTATTTGTTTAAGTGTCTTAAAGAATAGCTGTTGGAAAAATATAAAGAGGAATCCAATTGGCTGCTCAGGATTGCACTTGTTGTATGATCCCATAGTTATAATAATGATAGCCAAGGCTGGATAATGCTTCCTGGGGTATTCTGAGTTAAGTCTTATGCTAGTTGTTACATTCGTGTGTCTGCTTCCTGCTCTACATCTTAAATGAACATGTGATATCTTTATTTATATTTATAGAACATCTAATCTTATCTGTTTTTGCTGATTTTCCCCCCTCGCCCCATTTGACTGTTATGGTGAAGAACAAAGGTCCTGTAGCGCATGGACTTGTCCCCACAGACAAAGCTGGCCGCAGTGTATATGAGTTGTGTAATTCAGGTTATATTGATGTAATGTACACAGGAATCAATCAGGTGACAGAGGCAGCTGTAATGCTCAAACTGTAACTTTATTGTTCGGTGAGGCCCTGAAAGTGGGTCTCACTATTGACAAACAGCACAATGGTGCAAACATGTAACTGGAGTACGGCAGTAGTCCACAGTACAGTCCGTAGCGCAATGCAGTCGAACAGCTCTTACCCCACGACCGGCCAGGGACCCAGGTAGCGCAGGACCAGTCTTGGATCAGGCCCTGGATATAGATAAGGCAGGCTGGGTTGAGTAACTCCGGCGGGACCCACAGGGGTCCGGGCATCCACCCCACTCAAATGGTAGTACGGGCCTTAGCCGGCTGACACGGCGGCACGTAGTGCGCTTCTGCATTGGGAGCAGCGCGTGCTATTATGACTGCCGGCTGCACGCACGCCGGGCTCTTTGTGCAGGGAGACAAGGCCGCAGGTGAGAGCACACCAGACGTTCTGCTTGCTTCCTCCTCGCTTTCCCCAAAAGGCCCAGCGGGCGGGGACTCCTCTTAAGTGCTCAGGAAACCCTGGGGCATGCTGGTCTAGGAGCCTAAAGGGGACCTCACCCTGACTACACACCCCCTGGCCACTACACTGCCAAGTCAGCACTTTGAGATAAATAAGTGGGGTTTAGCTTTGAGTTTGGGCACTCGGTCTCTAAAAGGTTTGCTGTCACTGGTATATAATATTGCTGTGGACCGCGTCCATTCAGTTGAATGGGCTTGTCCCCACTTCAACTAATGGCCATAATCTTGCGAGGCCACGATTGGACCCGCAATCAGAATCGTGACTCCCCGTGTTTTAAACGTGGGCGGGCGGCGGTTGCAGTTTTTTTTCTCTGATCGTGCCCATTGATATAAATGGACGCGATAGAAAAATCTCATCCACCCCGTGGCTGATCGCCTATATGGGAACAAAGCTTTAAGAAGGTACATGTATTGCACATGGACACATGACAATCACATGACTGCCGCCATATGCTAATGTTACGCTTTCATGAATACGCCACACATTAAGGCTGCTACGTGCTTCTAGTGTCAACGATATTATTTCCTTGAATTGGTTAATGCAAATGAGCTTTTAATTAGAGACTAGCAAAAGTGTACTCATCTCTTAAATGGGATAAATGAAGAAGTGATTGAATTAAATAATTGTCTGCATATGAATAAAAAATAATATCTAATCCAGTGGTGTTTAATCTCAAAGATGATAAAACTTCAGTGTTAATACAACAGAAGTAAATCTATTATTTTAGGTGTGGGTCATGTGGGGAATAACATAGGGGTATTTACATGTGATTAAAATATTTTTCAATAAAAACCTGAGAGACATGCTAACACTTTATGTACCAAAATAGTTTTTGCTGTGGCTCCTGTCCTGGTCACCCAGCAAATGGGAATTACCCAGTATAAATATCACTACTTTGTACCGTTATGGAGAACCTGCCATGTTTACCCCATAATAGGACAGTGTCTTCTATAAATTTTTGCTCCCAAAGATGCCCTACATCCTATTTTCGGGGGATGGCTTATTTTTCCATGAAGAAGAATATGGCACTGGGGTATCGGGCTGGGGGGATCACTTAAAATAACACAGGGGGATCAGAGGGGGAAATCAAAATGGCAAAGGAGACTCGGGGGGGGGGGGAGGGATTACCATTTTAGTAACCCCTTCTGATCATCCTGTGTCATTTTGATTCCCCCCTCTGATCCCCCCTGTTCAGAGTTACAGTACCATATCTTCGGGGGTGCCTTATTTTCTGGGAATGCCTTATTTTTGGGGAAACAGGGTATGGCACATGTGTGCAAGATGGCACACAGAACCCTCTCTGTTGGCACACGTACACAAACTGTGTTTCAGCGTGTCTACTGTCTCTCATTGGTGGAAATGGGAGGGGAGGTGATTTTTTCAGCTCGAATAACATCGTATTGTGAGTCAGACCGCGTGGCTGTGTTAGGATTTTTGGCCAGTAACAGATGTGCTAGCGGTAACCGCTATTACTGCCAAAGAATCAGCATCTGCCATTGTTTAAATTAAATCAGGTTCAATTGTTGTATTGTCACTTTAAAAAAGGTGAGCTATGTGTTTCCATTAGAGATGGTCTATTTATTTTTTCAAAATTTTACCATTTTGACGATTTCAAGTTGAGTGCAAAGCCCCTGAACATGGTATCATCACCAAACTTGCTGGAGATGTAGAGAATGGTTGGGGGTATACTACAAAAAAAGTTTGTATTTAACACAAATAGTTTTTGCATAAATTAAGTTCAAAATCAAGTAAAAATTTTGAAAAATGGAATTTCGACTTGAACTTAATTTATAGAAAAACTGCTAGAGCAAATGCACAACCCTTCTCTGCATCTCCAGCAATTTGGTGATGATACCATTTTCAGAGGCTTTGCAATCAGCTCACAAAGTCAGCTATTCGAAAAATTCGATCATCTCTACAGTAGTTTCCATTTGGGCATTCTGTGGTTTATACAGTATGAGGATTGCTTTGCATTTAAGAAGCAGATACCTTTGACCTTTGAATGGTATATTTAACAGACCTAGAGGGTTCAAAAGACAGATGCAATTTTTTAAGACTACTTGCACTTGTAGAAATCTAAATAGTCCATAACAGACCAAAGTTTTTAAAGAAATTATATGATGTGTAGTTTACTGCCCCAGATCAGACTTTATAGCCACATACAACACTTTGAGGAGGAAGGTGGAGGCATTAAAGTGAGCAAATTTGCCTATATTCAAATCTAATCAATGTGTAGACAACCCCAAAATCTGAATATTTGCATTTGATTGAATTTGCATGATTGGTTATGAGTGGCCATTTTGGTTACTCTATTCAAGTAAATAATTATTGCAAAGTTCCTGGATATTGTATTCACAAAGGTCATACAACTTGGGGGGGGGGGTGCGGCTGGGACATACCTTAAGTGTAAGCATTCATTGCTGTGTGGACATTATTGAAAATGCACAAATAATGTATATAACATGATCAGTTTATGAAAAAGAAAAAAACAAGTGATGTACCTTCTAATATTATTAGAAGACTCTTATTTTAGTCCTAAAATTTGAGTGGCAGGGTCAAAACGGCCCCTTCTATTCATATAGTATCCCCAAAAAAGATGTTGGAATCTCCTGGGGGGGTCTGGAAGCAACCTTTAATATGGGGATGACCAGATATCTGTATCCTCCCAGGGAAATGACTATGAGGGTTCCTATTCCAAATGGAATATGTCCACAGCACACACCACTGTAAAAAAACATGCTAAATATACCAAGAAAATAGAGATGGTCAACCTTGATGAAACCATACTCTGGGTCTTTCCAACGAATGTTTAATTTCACTTTTTTTTTATTAAACCCCTCTCTGTGTGCAAACACATAATCTTATACACCCAGCCCAAAAGTAAACAACACCAGCCTAAGTTTTTTTTTTTTTTTTACTTTATTAGTTCAAAAATTCAAAAAGTCACAACATTTCAAACATAAATGACATTATCACATAAATTGACATACAGAACATAAGAAAACATAAGGGCAAATAGAAATACATAAACCATCAAAACTGGGTCCACTCCCTCCATTTCACATTCTGCCAAAGCTGGTCCGCATGGTCTTTTCACATTGCTTTAACATCAATATAGTAATAAAAGTACATCTTCCCCAGAACCATGGTCCGACATTCAAGCACAGAAATACTCTCATTCTTGTATACCAACAGATTTCTCACATTCCACAAGCATTCCTTCACACAACACACAATCAGCCAATACACACGCAATCGCTCCTTCAACAGACCTCGTGCTCCACAAATAATTGAGCGGAGATCCACCGCTTGTACACCAGTCAACTCATACATCACCGTATACAACTTTCGCCACACACTCAACGCAAACTTACATTCCAACACCACATGCTCCACAGTCTCCACTCTTGTACACCTTTCTCTCGGACACGTTTCACTGTGACAATATCGCCGGCGCCTCTGGAAGGCCCATGTCGGTAGGCACCTGTGTGCCATAAGCCAGGCCACATCCCTCTGGTTGGCCACCAGATCCGGACTGTGAACCTGCTTCCAGACCTCTGCACTTTCATTCAATGACAGATCACTGATACGCTCCACTCTCTCCTTCTCTGCAATTATACTCTCCACTCTTCTGCTGTTCAACCACTCATCCTGCGTCACCTCACTCATCTCAAACTTCCTCATATACGTCTAAGTGCTTTAATTTGCCTTGTCGCTAAAGAGGCTAATGGCTGGCTACCCTAGAGAAGCCCAAAGGGGGTAAAAGGGTTCCGAAAACGTTGTCAGGGCAGCTGAAGTCAATTGACCCGATTACGGTTCCCTTTGGGACCACAAGAAGCGGACAATCTCCCATGTACTAATGACTGATGGGATCCCTCCGAAGAGGGTTTCTAGTTGGAGGGAGGGTGCAAGCACCCCCACCCCTTTTCAGGGTTAAACCCAAAAGGGAAAAAACACCCACACTAGTGAACAAACACAAACATGCTAAGGGGGAACAGACACCAAGGGCTCTAGTTGAAAATTTGCATCCATCTCTACCAATAATGGAAAGCATACATAGATGGGTGAGGACATTATCATGAGGACCTGAATAATTTCTGGTGAGCAATTCCCAATTAAGGTTTCCCTTTTATACCCCTTTTGATTTTATTCTCCAATTGGTCCATATTGAGTCTAACATTTCAACAAATTGGCACAGTCGTTGCTTCTTGTTGCATCTCTGGCTTTGTTAAAGACATAAGTCATAAAAAGAAAATTGTCATACAGTGGTCACGCTTCAATGTCTCACTTCCCTAGCGCATCAGTCAAACACAAGTGATGACAAGCGTTTAGGAGAAAAAAACTACAGACGATATATTTCCTTCTTGCAGCTTTACTGCAAAAAAAATGTCACGCTAAGGTGAAAAGCGCAGCCAAGAGACTGTGTGTGACACCAGCATACAGTAATAGGCTTTCATTTCTTTGTTGCTGAAAGTCATTCAGTCAAGGGAAACAATCCAATGTATTAAACCCTATCATTGTGTAATGGGATCTTTTATTCAAACATTTGACCTTGATGGTGACAGGATCCACTGGATATATAAGGGCGTTAAAATAAAATATAGATATAAGTAAAACATGGACTGAAATCAATATTATTATTATTATTATTATCATTTATTTATATAGCGCCAACATATTACGCAGCGC
>CM070032.1:19584847-19598018 GCA_036250615.1 Ptychadena robeensis
TATGCAAATGGTGGTGGAGCATGGCACAAGATTTCCTTGTTATGCTATGCAAATGGTGGTAGAGCATGGCACAAGATTTCCTTGGTCTGCCATGTAAATGGATATGGAGCATGACACAAGTGTTCCTTGTTTTTCTATGCAAATGGAGTTGGAGCAGGACACTAGATTTCCTTGATCTGTCATGCAAATGGAGGTAGAGCATGGCGCTAGATTTCCTGGGTCTTCTATATAAATAGAGGTGGAACATGGCACTTGTTTTTTCTTGTTCTTCTATGCAAATGGAGTGGCAGCATGAGACTAGATTTCCTTGATTTTTTTAGAACATGGCACTAGATTTTCCTTTTCCCATATGCAAATGAAAATGGAACATGACACTAGATTTCCTTGTTCTACTATGCAAATGGTTGTGGAGCATGGCACTAGATTTCCTTGTTATGCTATGCAAATGGTGGTGGAGCATGGCACTAGTATTCCTTGTTCTACTATGCAAATGGTGGTGGAGCATGGCGCTGGATTTCCTTGTTATGCTATGCAAATGGTGGTGGAGCATGGCACAAGATTTCCTTGTTATGCTATGCAAATGGTGGTGGAGCATGGCACTTGATTTCCTCGTTTGGCTATGCAAATGGTGGTGGAGCATGGCACTGGATTTCCTTGTTTTCTATGCAAATTGTGGTGGAGCATGGCACTAGATTTACTTGTTTTCTATGCAAATTGTGGTGGAGCATGGCACTAGATTTCCTCGTTTTCTATGCAAATTGTGGTGGAGCATGGCACTAGATTTACTTGTTTGGCTATGCAAATGGTGGTGGAGCATGACACTAGATTTCCTTGTTCTACTATGCAAATGGTTGTGGAGCATGGCACTAGATTTCCTTGTTATGCTATGAAAATGGACATGGAGCATGGCAGTAGTATTCCTTGTTCTACTATGCAAATGATGGTGGAGCATGGCACTGGATTTCCTTGTTCTACTATGCAAATGGTGGTGGAACATGGCACTGAATTTCCTTGTTATGCTATGCAAATGGTGGTGGAGCATGGCACTTGATTTCCTTGTTCTACTATGCAAATGGTGGTGGAGCATGGCACTTGATTTCCTTGTTCTACTATGCAAATGGTGGTGGAGCATGGCACTAGATTTACTTGTTTGGCTATGCAAATGGTGGTGGAGCATGGCACTAGATTTCCTCGTTTTCTATGCAAATGGTGGTGGAGCATGGCACAAGATTTCCTTGTTATGCTATGCAAATGGTGGTGGAGCATGGCACTAGATTTCCTTGTTTGGCTATGCAAATGGTACGACACTAGATGCAGAGCTTCAGCCTTCAGCGCTTAAATATCTGTAAAGCGTTCTTTTTTCTTGATCATTAATAATCACGATTTTGGCATTTCTCCTTTTCTTGTTGTTTTGTGATTGCATGCCAAGCTGGTAGATATACTGATATTCCATGCCCGTTGTCCACAGAAAATAGCTCAAAGCAAGAAATTGAATTGTGGAGAAAAATATTAAATAAATAAAAAATATAAAGGTGAGGTAAGCTTTCTGAAAACTTCTAAGCTACTACAGGTACAGATCCAAATATTGCCAGAGAAGCAGATTTTGAGAACATTTCATCTCCTTATCTTAGAAAATGTGGATACATGGTATGTGGATAAATAGAGAATGTAACAAAAGTAAGTACACCACTATACTGTTCCTGTATGGTGTGTGTGTACCCTACTGTCTATATCTTCCCTGGACTACATGTCCCAGCAGTACTAGTGTGTTAGTTACCTGCTGCACATTAATGCACAAACATTGATTCTGGGATGTACACACAGTGGTGGCTACATACAGGGCTCCATAGAGTCCCAATAGCTAAGGAAGCCACCTGACCTAGAAAGTGTCCGGTGCCACTTCTAGTGCCATTCATGTAATGATGAATTTCTGCTTTAAGGTGTTTGATCGATATTAGATTGATGGGTTTGTGCGAAATATCAGTCAGTCTAACATCGATCCATGGTATTACTACAGTGTGATCAATCAAAAACTGATCAATTACTTTCCTGAGCCCTATGCACATACTCCATAGTACCATCGGATGCAAATCCATCCGAATACCTAGAAACTGCGCCAGATACTTGAACAGCTGAAATTTATCAACATTTCCTATCACTGCTCCATCAATTTTATGTTCCATTTCCATCACTTTAGGTAGATGGATTTCAGCTAAAAAGGAATTGATTTTAAAACGATCGATTTTTAAGTCAATCAAATGGAAAAATTTAACCGTGCATGCCCAGCTTTAGTTATCGTTAACATACGAGGCCAGTGGCTAATGGGCTCTGGAATATAAATGGTTAATAGTACTCTTCCTGCTTAAACATATTACATAGTGTGATTGTGCAACAGTAAGTGTCATATGTTGACAGAAAGAAGTGGTTTTGGTTTTGTATTTGAAGATCAACAAAGGAGTTTTCCGTAGTTATTCTGTGGAAGATTTCACTATGACTCAGAGGAGAAGTCTTGTGTGTTCACTTACTTACCGACAATAGACCAAGCTATCCAAATGAGCACATTACAATGCACGGACATCAGGTCTCTGCATAATTCCCAAATTCTTTTCGGGACCTTGTCCTATTGCCCTATAGATAAACAAATGCATTGATGTAAAGGTTAAATGTAAGATTAAAGCAGGGTACACACATGTAGATATGGGCCAGATCGATTTCTCGGGTTTCACGGGTCTCCATGCAAAGCATCAGCTGAGCTTGAGAGAGAGCAGAGCTGTCTCACCAGCTCCTCCGATATCTGACAGCAGCGTGATGACGTCATCGTGCTGCAGCAGGGAACATCAAACGGCTCCAATATCGAGCTGTCTGTACCCTGCTTTAGTGTAGTTTATAAATTTTTTGTAGTTTGTAGAGTGTTCTGTGCGTTTAACCAAAAATAGAAACATTTATGAAGAAATTAGGGATTCTGGTTGAAAAAGAGAACAAAAAATCGAAAAGGAAAAATTTGTTTTTCCTTTGTTCTTTTTTAAACCTAGCAGTAATTCAGTGTGTGGCTCAAGGGAGATTTTAATTAACCCCTGAGTCACACATGGCATGGCTTACCTGCTTCAGCTGTGCCCATGCTATTCATCAGCTTCTTCCAGGTCCCACCTCAGTGATTATGGTGGGGGTGTGAGGATGGTATAACAGGTATAAGTCCCCCATAAGGTCTCCATACACAGGTTGATTTCTTTCCGATTGACTATCGATTAGATCGTTCACAGTGAGCGGAAAATCGGCGAACGATCTTGATTAACACCCCATCTTGAACAATCGATTTTTGGACGATCCAACTTTCCCAGATAGATTTCTAGAATGTTCTGGATCAAAAATAATGTCATTATCATACTAAAAATTACATGAGTCAATCAATGACCACCACCAACATACTTTGAAGGCAAAGGACAATTTCAACAACATTTTGACTTTAAAGGTGGACAGTGAACGATTTTTATCGATTGGTTGATGTTTAAGTACACGACAATTGATCGAGCAAGAATCGAATGAGAATTCGACCCGGGTATGGGGACCTATACACCTTACAATGTTACCATACAATTTCTGTACAATCCACTTTTGTTTTACCAAAACCATGTAATATGAGGAGCTTTCTAAACCTTCAAATCACTATGTATTCTATCAGGGAGGACCCAGTACTAAGCTCTAAGAGCTTGCCCCCACTGTATGGAGGGCAATAGGCATCCCAGGTCCTCACATCCATAACTGATGCTGGGAATGTGCAGGGGTGAACAGAGCAGGTGGGAAACCATATAATCAGTTTTATACAGCTTTTGGACACAGTTTTCCCAACTAATGTGACAACCAGGGAGGTTAAGGACGATGCCTCTTATTATCTATTCATGGATCCTCTACATAAGGGCTGTCAAAATAAATATACAAATACACACAGTGTCCCAAAATGTAAAATGTGGACAAAGTCACAGGCCAACCTTGATATTTATTGGAAAAATTCCACAATTGAGGAAGATTTTCCTTCTCATCAGATACAATGTTCCTTTTCATATGGAAACAAACTCCAGTTTTGCTAAACCTCCTTGGTCATCAGGCAGAGTTTGTTAACAAAACAATAACACCTAGAGACCACAATAACACCTTGTTTCCTAGAGACCACAGTTTGCCGCAATAGAATGTTTAAGCTTCTCTATCAAAACCTTCTATTTATTAATATTTTCTTTTTTAAATATCCTGTCCTAGTTACGAGGACTCAGGACCCCTACGCCGGGTGGCCCTTGCAGCCTCTTGGTCCTGCCCCTATGTCGCATTTAAAAACCCATTGTGGCCCAGAAGTCTCAAAGTTCACCCACCTTTGTTTTAGAATAATGTTCATGGTGAAGAGAAACCCCCTGACAACAGCCAAACAGGTAACTAACAATCTGCCTCTGAAATCAGAGCCTGGCAGCATTTAAAAGGAGGAAACCCAGTGATGTCTATGAGATCAAGACTTTGGGTTGTCATTGCCATCAAAGGGTTTTCATCTAAGTATTAGAAATTAATTAGAAAATGTTATTTATCATTTTTTTTGCCCAATTACCTTTGAGCCCCTGGAATTTGTAAACAAAAAGGCTTTAGTTCCTCCTATATCTATGCAATCTTTTTGTTCAAACCATTAAAGCTGAAAGTCTGTTGTTTCAGTTAAAACTCATTGTAGTAATGTACAGAATGTAAATCATAAAAAAGTTGTCAGTAAAGCAGGGTACAGACGGCTCAATATTTGAGCCGTCCGATGTTCCCTGCAGCGGCGTGATGCTGTCAGATATTGGCGGAGCTGGGAAGACAGCTCTGCTCTCTCTCCAGCTCAGCAGATGCTTTGCCTGGAGACCCACGGTCTCTAGGCAAAGCAACGGACAACTGCCGTATTAACGGTCATGTCCGATATGGCTGTTTTCGAGCGAAACCAATCAATTCAAAACAGGGATGGGCGCATATTATATGGGCCAGACAGGTGGCGTGCGAAGCGGCCATCGATCTGGGCCATATCTGTATGCCTGTACCCTGCTTGACCCAGGGAGTACTGAGCCGTTAAGGTGACACTTAAGCCGCTAAGATGACACTTAAGGTGACATTCATACAAATAATGACAGAAAGCATGTTATACTCTTTGGAAAAGTTTTATATATAATTTGAAGTGCAAATGTATATATAAACATGGCCACAGCCTATATAAAATCTCAAAACAGTTAAATGGGGGTCGCCCAACAGTGCCACCAACTTCTTCAGAGTTCCTTCCACCAGCCCTATCAGCTGTACCAGCCCTTCAATACCAGCTCGGTGGGTACCTTATAGAATGACTTTAAATACGTAACATAACTGGGGCTTAAGCCCCGCCTTAGAAAACATTTTCACCAGTGTTTGTGACTGCCCTTCTTATACCGACATGTCAAAAGAAGCCTTCAAAGTCCGATTTCCTACTGCGGCACTGTCGACCTTCCGCCATGCTGTGACAAAATAAACGAAACAGGTTACAGAACACATAATACCCCAAACACCCAGTCCAACAAATCAGGGAGGGAGGGTGGGTGAAAATCTTGATCGGAAAAGGATCTGCCCCCTGCTGACCCTTCCTTATCAAACTTCCTGATCCTGCCCACCTAGAACACTCCCCCATTCCCTACATCCCCATCTCCGTTCCAAAGCCAGTCCCCCTGGTCAAGTTGCCCTCCCACCTATGCTTTCAGCCTGGTTCTGGGCATTCATTACTGTAAAGCTAAATTTATACGGTAATTTCTCAGGCTGATTTCAGTCCGCAGCAGCCTGGATAACGTCTGGGCGCTTCTGCAGCAGGCCGGGAAATGACTGGCCACTCCCGCAGCAGCCTGGGAAACAACTCCCGCTGGCCATTAAAGAAAAGGCTAAAGCCCGAAAACCGACCAGTGTATCCTAAAGTTGCATCCGCCGGTCGGTCGCAATTTTTGCTCATTTACCGCAGATACTAAATTAAATCACATAAATGAGCCCTAACTCAAATATATATAAGGGGGCTGTCTCTTCAGATTGAGGGGGGGGGGGGTTTCCACATCAGTTGGGACCCCCTCCGCTAAGCGCAGTGCTTGGCGTGGATCCCGACGGAGCACATAGACTTTACCTGCTCGGCGGATGCTGTGATTAGACATCCACCGATGTAGAGGTTCAATGTACTCTCCAGTATGTTCAGCCCCGCATTGGCGGAAAGGCTCAGCCCTGTGAGAAGACAGCATTCGCCGAGCAGGCAAGTGAATGTGCTCCGTTGGGACCTCCCACCAAGCAATACGCTTAGCTGAGGGGGACCCGACGGATGTGGAAATCCCCCCTAAGTGTCCAGAGTAGTTGCTTGAAATCATTTCCATATTGTTGTACAATGGAATTCAAATTTCCATAATACAGATTAAATTTTTCCTTTTACACTCTATTTGTCATCTCTTTATTTTCAGGTGTTATTGTTAAATTACTAAAATTAATTGTTGGCTATGTGTTATAAAAGACAAAAAATCTAAACTTGTAAAAGCACCCGAGATACTCATTAATCTAACGAGCTGACAGACAAAAGGCTTTATGATCCTGGGGAGGGAGGTCTAGAGTGTCAAAGTACCTGGAGGTTGTATTTTGCAAGAATTTAGCATATGCCAGATCAGCCATTGTAATGAAATTACAGGGCACAGCTTGAGCTGGCATGACTCATGCGGGCACGCTGAACTGTGGGGAGACGTGCTGGTGGTTATGGTGTGAATGTGTTGTTGCCTCTGTACTCACAGGGACTTTCTTTGTGCAATCTCTCATGTACTTTCAGATACATTAATGGTGTTTTCGCTGTATTATGACCTTAGTAGGGACGTTCGTGCTGGTTTTTAATGTAATCTCGTCTGTGCTGG
Organism: Ptychadena robeensis; assembly: GCA_036250615.1. Classification (NCBI taxonomy): domain Eukaryota; kingdom Metazoa; phylum Chordata; class Amphibia; order Anura; family Ptychadenidae; genus Ptychadena; species Ptychadena robeensis. The sequence goes on from CM070032.1 coordinate 19,591,750, forward strand.
GAGAGACATGGTGTTCTCAATGCAGCCCGAGCTGTCATCTCAAAGGCTTGTCAGAGAAAGTTCTCAATGTGATCTGATTGTTGACAGACTGACCTTATCTGCAGGTTGTCCAAATCCAGTCCTCCAGGGTTGCATACACACAGAATTTTACACAATATTCAAAAGCATTTCTAAAATGAAGCTATGTTAGTGTTGGGGGTTGCAACCACTCCAACTGCTCCATTCAACAGGTTGCTTCTCACTCCCTGCAGCTGACTTGCAGCTCTATACATTTTCCCATTCGATGACCATGTGCACAAAAACTATTGGCTTTGAAAAGAGGAGAGCACTTGGAGACCCAGTGTGGTGTCCAGTGGCCTAGGAACTAGTGTTGAGCTCGAATATTTGCATTGTGAATATATTCGGCAAATATTGGCGGATATTAGCAATCTTGAATATTCGCAATATTCTGCATTGGGAAGCTTATGGTCATGAATTGTGAATATATATTTGCAATGGGAAAATAAATAGCACATGTGACCATTTGTTTTGAAGGTAATTGCTAGGCGATTATAATATATTTTTGCAATTGTGAATATTTGCGAATATAGAATTGAATATTAGTAGAATTATTCTCAAAATATCACCATAGGCACCATTTTATTTTATTTTTATTTTCCCAATTACCTTTGAGCCCCTGAAACACAATATAACAAATTTGAATATTGCCTATGCCGCTCATAACTACTAGGCACCATTACTTAAAGCCTTACTGCTGCCTTTCTCAATTCTAAACATTTATGTAGATCCTTGTCCTCGAGAGATAAAGTTGGACAAGCGTACCAAAGTATGTGAAATGCTCCATCTCTTTTTCCTACAGGGTCCATTTAAAATTTTAAAAATACTCTTTGGTTTTAGGGTCCCCATTAAACTTTAGATAACTCCATACAATTTCCTTTAGCTCTACCAACAACTATGTAGTGCTGGGTCCTCCCTGATAGAATACATAGTGATTGGAAGGTGTATATCACTGCTATGTAGTGCCGGGTCCTTCCTGATAGAATACATAATGATTGGAAGGTATATATCACTGCTATGTAGTGCTGGGTCCTCCCTGATAGAATACATAGTGATTGGAAGGTATATAATCACTGATATGTAGTGCTGGGTCCTCCCTGATAGAATACATAGTTATTGGAAGGTATATATCACTGCTATGTAGTGCCGGGTCCTCCCAGATAGAAGACATAGTGATTGGGAGGTATATATCACTGCTATGTAGTGCCGGGTCCTCCCTGATAGAATATATAGTGATTGGAAGGTTTAGAAAGGTCAAACAGATGGAACAAAATTGATTGATATGGGGGCCTTAATTGCTCACACCAGTCATGTTCATCATTTTAAAGATCTGCAGTGACAGAGGAGGCATGCTTTTAGACTTGTTATGCCCAGGGTCTTTCTATTGGCCTTATCAACAACCTTGCATAAGTAGTCACCCGCTTGGCATTTTTCAGCTTTTGTTGCCACACAGCCTGGAATTAAAATGGATTGTTTGAGAGTTGTCTGCATTGTTTTAGAACATGCCTACCACAAATAGGACAAAAGGACAGAAAGCTTCAGTGCATAACTGTTCAACCCTTTTGTACAGTCACTGTTTGTGGCAATTACAGCTGTAAGTCTCTTTAGATATAGATATGGACTTGCCACTGAGATGTTTGCCCATTCCTCCTTGCAAAACTGTTCCAACTCCTTTAACCCTCTGAGCGTTTCGCCCATGGCACGGTTTTTTCATAACCGTGCCACGGGCAATGGCGGCGGAGCACAATATGCTCCGCCACGATTTCCTGCTCAGCTGGAGGACGTAAGCATAACTCCTGCGTCACTGGAGACGCCGGACTTATGCTGAAGAAAAGCGACGCCCCTCCAGTTACACAGAGGTCTATGGCGCCGCCTACCCCCGCCCCCTTCGCGTCACTGGTGACGCGATCGGGGGCGGACCCGGAAGCATCAGCACCACTGGTGACGCGATCGGGGGCGGACCCGGAAGCATCAGCACCGCCGTAAGAAGACGGCGAGACCTAGAGCATGGCTCTAGATAACTGGGGCTGAGTTTCATGATGCATGAAACTCAGCCCGAGTTAACTCGGGCAGAACGCTCAGAAGGTTAAGTTTGATGGGCCATACAGCTGGCCATACAGCTTTAGATCTCTCTGTCAGATATCTGGGCATACCTGTCACAATTTTCCTGCAATCGGTTTTTATTCTGATTGCCCATCCGATTAAGGAATCGATTTTAATTTTAAAACGATTTTAAAAACGATCGCAAACTGCAACATACCATGCATTCAATTTCTGGGCAAATCTATCCTGAAAGTCTCAAATGCACACATTTATAGGTTTGGAGTGGAGTTAGCTGAAGAACTGGTCAGTGACCAACATCACACAAACAAAGGTCATTTCCACAAGAATTATAGATGGATCGCTTAAAACGATCGCATGAGACAATTAACAGCACTCGATTCATGTGCTTTTTATTAAAATTATCCATCAGAACGGATCCGTGAACGGACGTTTTTCTGTCTGATTTTTGACAAAATCGATCGCTTTGGACATGCTTCAATTTTGTATTCAATCCGATCGCGCGATCGATTTTGATAAACGATCGCACTAAAATTGAACTAAAAATCGTGACGTGTATGCCCAGCTTTAGACCTACCAACAACTATGTAGTGCCGGGTCCTCTGCGATTGAACACAGGTAGTCTTGATTGTTTAGAAAGCCCCTTATATTACATGGTTTTGGTAAAACAAAAGCAGATCTGACAGAGAAATCTAAAGGTGTATGGGGATCCTACTTGTCAAATCTGGCTACAGATTCTTAACTAAATTGAGGTCTCGACTTTGACCAAGTTATTCTAAAGCTAGCCACACACGGTTCAATTTTGGTTCAATTGATGCTCGATTAGATTGAGGAATTCAATCGTCTAATCGAAAATCGATCTTAATTGCATTACTTACACCCCACATTGAGTTTGCGATTATGGTGAGATTTCGATTCCAAAATATTACTAAAATCGTGGATTTTGGTATGGAAACGATTGAAGTTCAGATTGAAGTGGTCTATGTTATTATATCGAATCTAATCAATCCAGGAGAAACACCACAAACATCGACGATTATAAAACGATTTTGGCACAATCGACGATTATTTTCCAACATGTCCGATCAAAATTCGATCAATTTTTCTGCCTTCATGGAACAATTATGGTCGATCATACCATGTGGGCATTTCTCGATTTTTGTTCAATCGATGAAAAAATTGATCTAATCGAGCATCGACTGAACCAAAATCCAACCGTGTGTGGCTAGCTTAACACATTTGAAGTGTTGCTTAAGCAGTATGCTTCAGGTCATTGTCCTACTGGAATATAAAGCTTCATCCCAGCCTCCAATCACAAGTGGACTGACTCAGGCTTAACTTTTCTATCGTTCTCTCTCTTTTCCTTCATCTTTTGACCAGTTTTTCAGTCCCTTTTAGAGAAACTCTCTTGGCAATTTTGTTGTGGTGCCATGTTCTTTACATTTGAAAATGATGGATTTGATGGAGCTTCAGGGAATCATCAAAGATTTGGATACTTTGTATAAACTACCCCTGATTTGTACCACCCAACTAGTGTTGATAGTGAATATTCTAATCGCAAATTGTGTTCACAATATGCACATGTACAAGTGCCAATGTGCACAATGAAGGAAATAATGACTGGAGATCATGAATCTGTTGTGAATATTAGGCAAAAAATTTAGATATTTTGTGAATACGAATATTGCCTATCTGCTCATCACTAGTCCCAACAACTTTTGGAAAGTACTGCTTCCCAAAAGCTGCTTACACACTACCAGCTTGTGCATTTTTTTTTTGTTTTTGATCCAATGTTTCATGTATATTGAATTTTAAATATTATAAATATTTTAATATAATAATAAGTCCTAACAATTGGTGCACCAAGATTTCAGGGTGTCACACAATCTCATTGAACAAACTTCACTTCACTTATTATGACTTCTTAAGGTAAATGGTTGTATGTTTTTTAGGGGCCTTATGGTAAAGGGGGTGAACACATACGCACATTGCAATTTTCATTGTTTTATGTATATATTTTTCACTTCATTGACTATTTTGTGCAGATCCATCACATAACGTTAAGATACATTTAAAGGAAAATCTAAAGGTTGGAATGTAACAAAATAGTAAAAAGGCCAATGGGGGTGAATACTTTTACAAGCCACTGTATATATAAATATATAGATATATATATCTATATATATATTCTAAGAAGTGCTAAGCTATATTGTAAAGCTATTGTGAAGCTATTTGCTTGGGATTGATTTTCACTAGTCATGCAGAAATCTGCATCCTGCATTTATGGTCATTGGAAAGAATACAGCTCCCTATTGAAATGAAGATCTGCAGTGCATAGCTGAAATCATTCTAAGTGGAGAGCCTCTTAAATCGTGTTTTGGATATTCATTTGTTCTTTTTTTTCATGTTTCCAAAATGCAAAATGTACTTGGTAATTGCAAAATAAGCCTGCAACGTGAGCCAGAAGTGTACGTTTGTTGCTTTTTGCTGTAAGGATCTCACAGCGTTACCGAAAGTGTTTTACATTTGCACTTCTATTGTAGCTGGGAATAACTTACAAAGTGAGCTGGCTCAGTTTGATTTGTGTTTATTGTTGCTCATTTACAGAAGATTATATTTGCTGCAACACTTCTTGGCAGCTCATCTGCATAATAGACAGTGGACCTGATTTATGGAGAGCGGAGGAAAGAAACCCATATATGTTGCCCATGAATAGCCATCTGGTAGTTATATCGGCCATAAAGGTGGGTTCGTTACTGCTGTGCCATCCAAGGCATAGTTTAAAAAAAAACCTTCCCCAACACTGTGCCCCTCTTTGTCAGGTATGTCATGGTTGAAGATTCAAGGACTAATATCTTTTTTTTCCATCCAATTCCAATGGTCAACCTCCATGGCCAAAAATCACTTTTGTCAGTTACTCTGTGGTTGTAGATTCCAGCACAAATTTCTATATTTTCCATCCAATTTCAATGGTCAACCTTTGTGTCCTACCACAACAAACTTTATCAACAATATGAAGAGGGAAAAGGTTGCACCCCAGTTGCCAGGGGGTACCCCCTGGGCTACCTTAAATAGAGAGGGATTTTCTTATTTACTCTTGGATTACGGGGTTATTTGGAACTACTATCTTTTATCAACAATATGTCTTCCAGGTTCATTCATTTACCCTGGATTTGTGGAGAGTTATAAAGAGAGATTGGAATTGAACTGATACCACTTATAAAGTGGAGTTCACATCATGACGTGAGTACCTTTTACTGAGGCATTTAAGGACCTCATATTTAGAGAATAGGGGATGACCTTTTTTATCACAGTGGTTTCCAAACTGGGGGGCGGGCCTTCTGGGGGGGGGGCACGGAGGTATTCCAGGGGAGGGGTGCAGCTAGGGGGTCAGCCAGGTGGCATTTAAAACATTCTATGTGAGAATCGCACTGTCCGCCAGTAAGAGAGAGGGAAGAGAGAGGTCGCGCCCCGCTGTCAGTTCTCATCTCACTCTGTGAATTGCCCACAGTCCACCCACCGTCCCCTACCACTGAACCTGCAGTTTAAATTTAGGGGGGTTCGATAAAGTTCCTATTTAGAAAAAGGGGGGCCCTGGAGGGAAGTTTTGGTGGACTGCTTTATCAGTTTTCTTATGGTATACATCATTACTAAGGAATACAAGTAGGATTCTTTTGTGGTGCAACAAGATACTAAAGGCAAATAAGTGAACAAAAAGAGCAAAAAAAAGAGAGAGAGTGGGAGTTAAGGTGGTGGGGAAGCTTTCTCAGCCCTCACGACAGAGCTGTATGTGAGAGGGGCAGCTTGAGCCCAACTCACATACAGTGCAGATGAAAGACGGGATGCTCCCATAGACGGATCTTCCATCTGACAACTCCTCCAACTCCCCAGGCTAAGATTATTCCTGTAATAGCAAAGGCGCTGGCGGGGAGTGAAGCCGAAAATACAGTAATTTTAACCAGGGTTGTCCAACTTCAGTGTTCATGGGCTCCATACAAGTGAGGTCAGTATAAGAAATCTTGAACAATTTTTTTTTTCACAAATTCAATGTGTATGGCATCACTGCTTTTCCAGCTCCTGATCACTTGCTACTACAGGGAGTGCAGAATTATTAGGCAAATGAGTATTTTGTCCACATCATCCTCTTTATG
>CM070032.1:19600009-19612067 GCA_036250615.1 Ptychadena robeensis
AGATCCAATCTAGAAGTTTCACATACTTATGAGAGATAGATATGAACTTCAAAGAGATTTGGGGTATAAGAGGGTAGGCCTAGCCAGGGACAGGGATCTTCAGCAGGATCAGCAGATGGGCAGAGCAGCTTGGTGGAAGGCCAACGAGAGCACACAGCATAGAGCTGTGAGAGGGGACAGGTCAGCCAGAGAAAAGCAACCAACAGCCAGCCAGGTATACATGCTAACTTATGATTCATAGTGTGCCCAATTGTATTAGTTTCGTGTATTATTTTATGTTTATGTATACATTGTTGCAGCATTCTGTAATATTGTACACAATATATGTTTTTTTTTTTACTCAATTATTCTGTGTAACTTTTTCTGGCGGCCGCCTTCCGAACCTACATAAGGAATGTTATTGTTGAATTAATATTCATATCCTAATTAGGTGTGATTATTATTTTCTATAATATTCATTTTCTTACACTGCGATCTATTGAGCACCCACTCCGGCCTTTCAGTGTCACCGATGATGCCGAAAGGGCGGTTCCAGAACCCTGGAAATGCTGTGGCATATAGGGAATCACTGCAGCTTTATGGGGGTATATAGGGTTTTTCTAATCCCCATTCCAGTAGCGGTTGTGATGAAACCAAACCCCGAACTAACTGGATTTGATGCAACTGCTGGGGAGGACAATTTAAAAGCAAATGCTGGAGTTGAGATGATATTTTGTTTTATATAATCAGTTGTGTCCATTTTCAGTAAACTCAATATGGTGGTTGTGTGTGGGTATGCAGCCCCTTGTTACATGATTGCATTGATGTTACCTCCACCTTTCCAAGTCATTGATAATTAGAAGAAGGGACCAAGCTCAGATCCAGGCCTCTCAATAAGGAAAGGATGTTGGCAACCATGGAAAGTTAGTAACGGCACTATACAAGAGGAATGGCAGGAAGGAAATGAGAGTCATTCGGCTGGTAGGCTGTGTTCTCTTAGTCAGGCACAATGCAATATTTTCACGTTTGACTGCAGCCAAGCCTTAAATAAGTCCGTTCATGTGTGGTCATCCATCCATCCCTCTGCATCTGCTCCATTCATCATGAAAGCAAGGCAATACATTTTAACAGCTGAGGCTTGTTTTAAATGAACTGCTTTGGAAAGGACAATGGGCAAGAAATACTGCAGCAATAAAGACATTTTGTGAACCATAAATATGGCTGGAATAGTGGTGCATTGAAAACTCTGGCTCACAAGTGCTAGTTAAAAGAAAAAGAGTTGTATTATAAGCTGGAGTGGCCGTAAGTAACTTCTGTGTTTGTTTTTGCAGCTAGGTTATGGACTGCCCAGTTTCTTTTGTGTTCTCTGTAGTCTGATAGGTTTCCCAACTTCCTAAGGGCATGTTTCCACTTCTGCGTTCTCCTGCAGTTTGAATTGAAGTGCGGTGCCCACAGGAGCACCCAGCTAAAGGACTTGTTTCCACGGCAGTCCCCATCCAAAATAATGGCCAGCACTTGAAGGGTGCCGGACAAATCTCTGAGGAGTGTACAATGCTGGAACTATAATGTATGTCGTGACACTAGAACACTGAACCCTCAGAACCCATAGACCCACTTGGAGAGTCACACTGGCATCCTACACATGAGCGGCTATTTAAATAGAGGGAGGGGTGAGTCACATATAATTATCACTTATGGCCCCCATACACCTTACAATCTTACCAATACAATTTCTGTACAATTAACTTTTGTTCTACCAAAACCATGTAATATGAGGACCTTTCTAATCCTTCCAATCACTATGTATTGTATCAGGGAGGACCCGGCACTACATAGCAGGGATATACACCCTCCAATCACTATGTATTCTATAAGGGAGGACCCGGCACTACATAGTAGTGATATATAAAACTTCCAATCACTATGTATTCTATCAGGGAGGACCCGGCTCTACACAGCAGTGATATACAGTATACCTTCCAATCACTATGTATTCTATCAGGGAGGACCCAGCATTATATAGCAGGGATATATACCTTCCAATCATTATGTATTATATCAGGGAGGATCAGGCAATACATAGTTGTTGGTAGATCTAAAGGAACTTGTATGGAGTGATCTACAGGTGTAGGGGGGGGGCTCTAGGAATGGTCAAAATTCTGTAGTGAAAATTAATTTCAATGGGAGGTGGTCCAAATTTTTGACGACTCGAATTTAGCGGGATTCAACCATCTTTGATCATGGACGGATTTTACGTTATCCAGGGGGAGTTCTATGATCTGTGGAGGGCTAAAAATAACTTTTAGTTTTACCATTAGGAGTTGTCCCCACTGGGAAGGCTGGCAGGCAGCCACTTCCATTTTTTTCAATGGGCTTGTCCCCACTTGTGTGGCTGCCCCCAGCTGCGGTCGCAATTTGAAAGGCGGGCCCCCACTAGCGGCTGCATTGACATATGTTTTGCAGCGGCCACGACCATTCGTGCACTTTGTTCAGTCATGAGCGGTAGCCAGTGGGGACCAGCCCTTACACATTAGGTTACATAGTATGCTAGTTCCACTTTAAAACCTTGTCTCTACAGGACCTGCAGCAGAACTCAATAGATAAACATCACATGAAGGCCTTGGTGTAGAAAATCATAGTTTATGGGTCTTGGAAAGTCCCTTACAGGCTGACCCATTTAAACACATTTAGCTTATCTTCTATTTGAATGCATTAGTGCTCTCAAGCTTTACAACGTTTTATAAAAATAATTTTATTATACAAGGATTAAAAGCCACATCAACGCTCTCCTGGGTGGGATTGTTTTTATGAAAACAATACTCGCTTATGCATAGATTTTGGAGCTGGGCCAGCACAGCCAGCATATACTATACATGAAAAGTGTCCGGTACAGCTACTTTCATACACATTCTATTTTTTTGGCAGTGTTGGATCTTTGGATCAGGTTAAAGAAAGTAAAGTGATGTTAATGTTCTCAATATTCCCATTATTGTATCCACATCAATGTATGTATCCACATTTTAAGCTGCTGAATCCATGCTGCCATCCAGGGCCACCATCAGGCTGGCACAGGGGGCCCTCCTGACCATCTAGGGGGGCCTGTCGGTCCGCTGCCTGGTCAGTGCCATGGCTGTCTCTGATTGGTGAGGATGGGAGGGGAGATAATGTTTTCAGCTCGGGGTGACATCATATTCCTGAGTTGGACTGCTGGTGAAATGTAAGCAGGTGGCAGCTCCATCTTGTGGATGTTCTGGTTAATGTATTTTTAACTTTGTGAGTTAATTAACCTATTTACCCTTGTTACAGAAATCGGGATCTCAGTGGACCCTCAGGGTGGTTAAATTTTTCATACCTCTTTTGGCACAAAAAACCTGACTGAATCGGACAGCCAGGGGTGTGTGGGCTTACCTAGTATGGGGCCCTGAAATGTCTGTTGGCGGCCCTGCTGCCATCTATCATGTGTTGTAGACTTTAGTGATGATCGCGAATATTCGGATTCCAAATATTAATCGCGAATATCGGCAATTCGGCAATTCGCGAAGATGGTGAATATATTGCCGAATATTCGCAATTCCGGATATTCAGTATTTTTTATCCATTACACATGCCTCTCAATGCAAGTGGACGAATAGGAAGGCTGCAACAAGAGCTTAGCAACACCATCAACAGATTTTTAAATGAATATTGGGGTGATGCGAATATTGCGAAAACCGTCACTAGAAAAATTTGCATAAAAATTTGCGCCATGTTAAACATATATTGCGTGCGCGAAATTCGCAATAAAAACTGCAGATATTCGCAATAAAAAAAAACCCCCGAATATTGCCGAATGCGAATATTTTCCGAATGTTTTCCATAAAATTCACGGCATGCCGTGAATACGAATGTTGCCTATGCCGCTCATCACTAGTAGACTTGTACATTGGTATTGGAAGATTCTAGTACAGGACCATGAGAAGTATGTACGGACCAGCTGCTCTTGTCGATTGACTACAAATATTCAATGTACAATCATTTCCCCCTAACACCTAAAAAGAATGTGGTTTTGAGTATAATGATTAATCATCGAAAAATGGACTTTCCAGAACAATTTTCAACAGCCGCCTGCCCACATACCCATTAAAAATATTGTCACATTAATGTGTATCACTAACCACTTTTAGGGGTTAAGTCCCAAAGGACCAATACCTGTACAAACGTGCAAGAATAGGCCTTGTTCTTTCTCCTCCTAGCGTTGATCCATGGGCCCAAACAGAAATTTTGTTTCATCAGTCCACAGAACACTATTCCAAAACTTTTGTGGTTTGTCCACATGACTTTTGGCATACTGCAGTCGATCAATTGATGGATGGAGCAGGAAGAACAAGGCCTATGAAGAAAAGAACACCTTGCCTACTGTGAAGCATGGCGGGGGGTCAATCATGCTTTGGGGCTGTTTTGCTTCTGCAGGTACAGGGAAGCTTCAGCGTGTGCAAGGTACCATGAATTCTCTTCAGTACCAGGAGATATTGGAAGGAAATGTGATGCAGTCTGTCACAAACCTGAGGCTTGGGAGACGTTGGACCATTCAACAGGACAATGATCCCAAGCATACCTCCAAGTCCACTAGAACATGGTTGCAGATTAAAGGCTGAAACATTTTGGAGTGGCCATCGCAGTCACCAGACTTAAATCCGATTGAGAACCTCTGGTGGGACCTGAAGAAAGCAGTTGCAGCGCTCAAGCCTAAAAATGTGACTGAATTGGAGGCTTTTGCCCATGAAGAATGAGCTAAGATACCCGTAGATCGCTGCAAGACACTTGTGTCACGCTATGCTTCACGTGTAAAAGCTGTTATAACTGGAAAAGGATGCTGTACTAAGTACTAAGAATGAATGTCACTTGGGGGTTGAATAAAACTGATAATGATGTGAGAAAAGACATTTGTGGTTATTTCATTATTAATGTTATGTTATATTTGTCTGACTTTCTGATTTCATTGTAAACAAGATGACTGAAATGATCAAAATCAATGTCAAAATGGCCAAAACACTCAATTTCAGTGGGGGTTGAATAATTTTGAACACAACTGTAGGCTTAGTGTCTCCGGGTTGAATTCTCTTCAGAAATGACACAGAAGGCAATAAAAAGTGAAAAAGTAAATGCAGATATTTTTACTTTCCCTTTTAAGGATCTGTTAGCAGGCTCCAGCACTGCTTGAAGCTTGTTAAAACTTGCTGGTGACAGTCCCAGCTCTCCCATTAAGTTTGATGTTCAACATCCCCATCCCTGTATAATTTATGTTAAAGGCTTTAACAAAACTGCCTGGTTATAGTATGTGACATCCTTCTGCCCCTGCAGTGTGGGTCTGTACATATATACACACCTCAGGGGCAGAGAGCAGTTAGATACTATTAGGCTAAAGTAACTTACCTTTTTCTTAGCCCCTGACACACTGCAAGCAAAATAATCTCACAGATTTGAAAAACTGCAGGAACTAGTAGAAGACTCAGGACTTGGAATTTAGGACTGTACCATTTACAAGGGGAGGGAGGAGGTAAAGATTGTGCTGCAGCTGTCACACTGCCATAACAGCTGTGGCTGTTGAGCAATATTAGAGTCCTTTAGTTCTTGTATATATAAAAAGTCTGTGGTTGGAAGGTTTGCTGCTCTGGTTTCACGCCTCCTCTGGTAGTGAAATAGTCCCACCCTAGTGACGCCACTGCATGTAGTCATACAAAAGTCCCTAGGCATCACCACCTTGAATAGGATTCCAGCAAATCTGGCAGAGCTTTGGCTGTCACAATCTGTGAGATTTTTTCTGCCTTTCCATATGAGTTGTGTGGAGGGCTGGGCAGGGGCAAAGGAGCTGGGGCAGCACAGATGGTATCTAAAAGAGGAGAGGGGCTGTGACCAGCTTGGGGGTAAAGCCCTCCATACACGTCTAGATTTTCTGTTCAATCAACTTAAAAAGATCACTTTTTTGGGGTCAGGGAAATTGGTGATTGATTGATGTTTGCCAACTGTAGTAACAGATATTTGATCAACTTTTTTGGGATTGACTGAAAGTGTAATCAATTTCAATACAACCATTTAAAATTACCAGCATGTCCAATCCTTTTTCAATCAATTTTTTTCCCCAATTTTAATTGTTTTAGGTTGATCTAACCATGTGGGCTGCCACATCTAGACGTGTATGGGGGCCTTTAGTGTTGAGAAAATGACATTTGCAGGAAAGTTCAAAGGGACATTAAAAAAGTTTAAAATAATTCTCAATTCACCCGCAATTTTCGATGACAAGGTCCCCTTATTGCTTGGAGGATTTGTAATGCTCGGTTCTTATACAAGCTACAGCCTGTTGTACAGCATTGTAGCTTGTTGTAATATATAAATACTACACCTAGAGGAATAGTAGATACGTCTTTATATCCGCATCTTGGGGGTTGGCTAGGTCCATGAAATGTTTATTTTAATGAACTCAGTGCCTTGCATTCCTGCTTTGGATCAGGTCCTGCAGCCTGTAGATTCTCTGATGAATTTTCAGGAGACGGTGTTACCTAAAGCAGTATATAAATAACGCCATCTACAATTCCTACCTGAAAAAGAAACAAGCCATCTTCCAGTAAGCACCACCGCAGGACTCCACCTTTCATGTACTGCAAGCTAAGCTATTAGTCTCACTCGAGGAAGTTAAAAGTTCCCGAATCTCTTCATCTGTAATACATTTTGATACACAGAACATAAAAATGAAGTATAACGATGCCCACATCAGGCATGGCACCGCCAACGGGAAGTACGTGGGCCGGCAGCGACTCTACCTATGCTGAAACACACCGAGAGGCCGTAATTAGGAGCTGGAATCGCCTCATATGAAAATGGCTTTTTGATCTATAAGTATATAATTCCAAAAGGCCCTGGGGAAGTCCTCCATCCATACAATGGCTTCATATTCAAAGCTGCTTCTTCTAATTAGTCATTAGTTAAAAAGACTGCATTAAAAAGAAATGAAATATTTGTTTTTTTTCCTTAATGAGTGTGTGGGCTTGAAAACAAGAAGCATTAAAAAAAGTGCGTCTTTTAATTGGCTAATGGACACTTTGTTTGAATTCAGGCCTGGTATAGAATATTTGAAGAATAAAGGAGAACTCCAGACCAGAATAAGATTCAGTAATAAATAAAACATAGGGAACACTACTTCTGTATTTTTTTTTTGTTTGGCAGAAAGCATAAAACAAAAATCCATTAGTAGAATGGATGAGGTAGGTTAGGAGGACCACTCCCCACGGTGTGCACCCAGGATCAATGCTGTGTAAACAGTGAATGACCCAACATGGGACTTTTTAAACGGCACAAGGGTATGTAATAAAATAATATTTTATTTACATCAAGGTAACAACAAATAATGACAAAAAATCGATAAACATATAAGTATGGCCCAAAACAAGGGGCTAACGTTACTCTTTGTCGGTCTTGACGCTTTTCGTGACAGAACGTCGCTTCATCAGGAGACAATTTGGTAACAATAATCTAACTGCGGAGTCGGAAAGAAAATTGGCTGTTAGTGGAATATATACATTTATGGGTATAACAAGGGTAAGCTAAATTACGTAATAGATCCATTCAATGAATTTCAATCAACCTACTATGTCAGTAGACTAAGACCAAGTTGATCCTATTGGGCCTAGGGTGCAGCCGACTCGTCCGGGCCCAAGAGCGCCCCCAGAGGCACGTCGGGGAGGGATCCTGACCCAAGGTAAGTCTATTCCGGGGAACAGAGAGCCTGGTCCCATCCCATATTGCGGCGTCACCCAGCGTCCTCTTAAATGGTACCTTATAAGTAAATAGATCTAAGGTGACCCTAGTAGGGTATTTACTTATAAGGTACCAATGGTGATTATAAAGATAAATAATGTTAATTTATTGTCCATAAAAACAAGTTCCAAATGGTTCATCAACCCAGTCGCCCAGTGTTCCCAAAATGGATGGAGAGTAGAGGAGCAATTCCTCCTGAATTGGACCCCCTGATGAAGTCCATGATCGAAACATATGTCGGGGTCGCATATTACCTCTCATATTCTGGGATCCCTCACTGCTCCTCCACTCTCCATCCATTTTGGGAACGCCGGGCGACAACTTGATGAACCATTTGGAACTTGCTTTTATGGACAATAAATTAACATTATTTATCTTTATAATCACCATTGCTGTATCCATTGCCACAGGGGAATACTGCTTATGTTAGACTGATGACTGAAGTGTGTTGCTCACATGACCTCCCCTATGTGGAGATAACCACCCGCTTACCCAGTATACTCGCCACTACTACCTTAGACCCCGACCTTTAAAGTCCCCTTAGCCCCTGTCTCTCAGGGCGAACTCTTGTGAGACGGATGTTATCGGGTGGATGTCACAGGGGACCTCAACCCCTGACATACCCCTCGTAGCACCCCCCTCCCCCCTTCCTTTATAATCATATTGGGGATGTTGGTCGGCTTGTTGTATATATATTTTTGTTAACCTGGTACTTCTGGGATCACTCCTTTGTTGTAAAGAGTAATGTTAGCCCCTTGTTTTGGGCCATACTTATATGTTTATTGATTTTTTGTCATTATTTGTTGTTACCTTGATGTAAATAAAATATTATTTTATTACATACCCTTGTGCCGTTTAAAAAGTCAATGCTGGGTCATTCGCTGTGTACACAGCACTGATCCTGGGTGCACACCGTGGGGAGTGGTCCTCCTGACCTACCTCATCTTTTCTACATATTTAATTGGGATGTTGGCACCTACTCGCTGACACGGTTATCACTCAACTATATAAAAAATCTATTAGTAATATGTACAAGGTGTCATCATGCTGGTAAATGGCAGCAAACATCCTTCCATAAACCTTGGCAGTCATAGGGACATGTTTCCACTCCCTAGACAGAAAAATGGTTGTTAACCGCCTGGTAAATGAGCAATAAGCGCGACTGTTGTGTGAATGTGTGAACTGGTGCACACAACATGAGGCAGATGCAAATTGAGTGGTCCTCTGGTTGGCTTTAGAGATGATCGAATTTTTCGACTAGCTGATTTTGTGAGCTGGAAACTATACCATTACCAAAATAGAGAAGGGCTGTGGGAACATTAACATTTTCTTTTTGCTCTAGCACATGTAGTTTTTGCATTAATTAAGTTCAAATTCAAAGTCGACATTTCGATTTTCGAAAATTTTACATGACTTTGAACTTAATGTATGCAAAAACTATTTGTGTTAGAGCAATATTTTTTTTTTTGTAGTATACCCCCCAACCCTTCTTTACATCTCCAGCAAGTTTAGTGATGATACCATGCTCAGGGGCTTTGCAATTAACTCGAAATCTTCAAAATGGTCCATCTCTTATCGGTTTTCGGGCTTTCGTCTGATAGACCTTTCATAGGGTTGTTATCAAAATGACCTGCCAGCACCTGCACAAGTTTGCAGGCTCTTGAGATTGTTCCCAGGCTGCTGCGGGACCGCCTGGTCGTTTCCTGGGCTGCAGCAGCCTGGCAAACGATAGTGTAAGGCCTTCCTTTAAGAGTGTTTCTGTGTATGGTGAGGGGCTCGGTTACCAAGTGATCTGAACCAAAAGTAGCCAAAATAGTCATCAGATGGAGTCTTCACTGTTCACAGCGAACCTCCATTGAGTTTATTAGAGGGCAAACTTCTCAAACCTTCAGGTCATATTTGTAGCCAAAATACCAATAAAAAGAAAGTCAAAAGGGTGCAACCACCTGGACAGTGTCATGCCAGAGAGGGATCAATGGCTAAACTTCTCCCCCAAAATATGGATTTTTTTTAAATGCTGTTTTCTTCAGGTCTAATGGCCAGAAGTCACATCTAGATAAAAGATTTTGCCAAAAGTTAGTGTGGCTCAGTAATGATGAACTGCTTGTTGCAGAATGCCTTAGCTATAGCTGCAGATCACTAGATGGAGTATAATAGCAAAGTAGCTAAGCTATCCCTCATTTGTATGCCAAGCAAGCACTCTTCTTAGCTGGATAACACATTCCCAGAGTTGCTGTTTTTTTTATCTTTGGATTTGTGGGGAATAGAGTAGTATCTGATAAGAACTCTCAATGGAAACCATCAATAATTGATAAGCCTCAAGGTAAATGATCTACAATTTTTGTTCTGACACTCCAGTACCAGTAGGGAGGCGCTTATATCTCTGTGACCTCTATCCCCTGCTAATCCTGAATATTTGTTTTGACTTTTCTTTCTTTAGTTATATTCGATGCTCCTGAGGAAGCCCAGTCATTGGGCGAAATGCGTAGAGCAAGCAACCAAGTACCTTTGGAAAATGCTGTCAATACTACATAGAAATACTACCTTTCAACTAAATTACTGTGAACGTGTTTTAGTTGATGTAAACAATAAAACCCATTAGATTTGTATCTAATATTTGTCCAGTGCCTCTGAAATTAAGTCCCATACTCTTACAATAGTGCTTCTTTAACACTATTGGGGTCTTCTCTTTTTACCCCGTCCCCTTCTAAGCTATCCCTTAATCAACAGCAGCTCTCCCTATCTATCTAGTACTGGAACCACAGGATAAATGTTAAATGGCCGCCTGGCTGCTTCTTTTTTCAGTGGGGTGTCCTCCAGGAGGGAAAAATGTGTTATTGGCTGTACTGTCCCACCTGACTATAGGGTGAGGGGTCGCACTTTGTCCACTCCACTGCACTTTAATCCATATTAAGGTACACGGGGCGGGCCGAACACCCATAATGTTCACCAGCTTTGTGAACTGCGAACATAATATGTTCGCCACGAACTGTCCGCCGGGCAAACTTTTCGGCCATTACTATTGAAATATAAAAATTAACATGAACATATAAAAACATATCAAAACCCCCCCCAAAAAATAAAGTACGCATAATGACCTACATTTATTATATATTATATGACTAATTGATGGGAGCCTTAGATGGATTGTAAGAAAGTTAAATGTCCCCTGAATGTACAACTATAAATGATTTCGCTAGGGGGGTCAGCGAACACCCTTTTTACAAAGATTAATGATATTAATTGATTGATGACCACAATACCTATAACCTCTCTGGTGTGTTTCCCCAAAAATTTGGCTTCCTTGGGGAGATAACTGAACAAGAAATAACAAAAAAAATCCAATTTCAAAACCTCCTGTAATTATACAAATTATTCCATCTCATTAGTCACTGGATACCTATATACCTATAGTGACATACAATGCTTGACAGACCTAAACTTACTATTTATAATGGAAGGCTCTGCCTTGAGTTCTCTGCAATACATCCAAAAACTGAGCTGTTCTGTCTTTACACTTTCAGGTAATTTAAAAAAACGTCTGCCTTTTTCCTGTCATATTTACATCTCAATGCCAGGTATAAATTGGCCATTATTATAGCACTACTTCATTGTAGGTACTAGTGATCACCTGCCTTTGGTACCTGTATTATGTTGGTGGCTCATGTTCCAGACAGGCCGGGAGCTTTGGAATACAATGAGCTAAACGCCTACATGACAGGGATGAGAAGGGGGCTGTAAGAAAAGGGTTCATTTTGTTAATATAATGAGAGGGGGGGGGGGGGGGGGGATTGTTTTGATTTGCTGGATTATAGTCTTTTTAGGAGGGGCATTGTGTTGTTTTTCACATTCTCAGTCAGCCTGCAAGCAGCCTTAGTTGTCCTCAAGCCAGTGACTGAGGGACTACATTCACTGGACACACCATAATGTTGTATGACCAACACACCCCAGCACTGAGGATCTATATGTGATGGGACCTTTAAACCTTTAAAAGCCCTTTAAAACCTGGTATATGTGTGTGTTATGACACATTTTTTGTGAAATAGGTAATTTAAATCTAATGGATAGTGTACATTGCCTCATTTAAGATTTTATGGTGATGGTAATGGGGGTTGGATTTGAAGTACATGGTAATGATATGGGTATGAAGGTGCCATCCGAGCTATCAAGGTCAAGTCCTTATGCACGTTGACATTAGTGATGTCGCGAACCCGGATTTTGCCGTTCACGAACGGCGAACGCGAACATTTGTAAACGTTCGCGAACACGCGAACACGCCATTGACTTC
>CM070032.1:19660961-19671351 GCA_036250615.1 Ptychadena robeensis
CATAAAGAGGATGATGTGGTCAAAATACTAATTTGCCTAACAATTCTGCACTCCCTGTATAATAGACTCTCTATTTTAATTTAAGCTCATAGTCATACAGTTACACCTCTAGCTTCTTGCCTTTCGGGAGCCTAAAGCTTAATTCTGGGATGACAGGGACACTTTAATTACGAAGGTGGCACCTAGCCAGTTACTGCTCACCTGGCATCTATCAAGCGTGTTTTATTTTGTAAGAACAGTTCATTACAGATGAAGGTCTCACTATCAGTCTGTCCTTAAAGCTGCATTAAGCTTGAATTTTCTGTTATCAATCACAATAAAAAAACAGCCAAAGTGGTAGTATTTTTTTTTTACTTGCTCCACTGGGCTGAAGTAATCCTGCAATTTATTATATTCTGTACACTGTCACTGGGGAAGCACAAAAAGCTTTCATATTCCTCTCTGATGTCACTGGAATACCTTGAAATGCATATAACTCATGCCACTCTCTGTAGAGATAAATAGCCCCACAATCAACTCATTTCAGGTGACCCAATTACCATATCGTCATTTTTGTGTTGTTCATTTCAATAAAGCTATAACAAAATTGTGGATGTGTTACCAAAGACCATATTCTGGATTCTGCAGCCTTGTTGCATGCATGGTCTCCTCCATGTGGCCTCCACATTGGCATATGGGTGCTGCAGCCCACAAGGCATCACACTATGCAACACACAGCAATACATGTGCCATGCCATGCAGCATACGTATATGCCATCTAGTGATGGCCATCTAGGTCCGTCCGTGAACAAGTGGATCGGACTTTTAAAAAAATCAGACACCTGTTCACGAGGAGATTCAAATATGTTCAAGGCCATCACTAATGCCATCCCAGTCTAAGTGGTCAAGTTCTACAATATTTCAAGGAGAAAGGGTATCTATGCCCAAAATGTTTATTGGTTCATTAAGTTTTTTTTTTGTTTTGGATACAATGGGAAAAAATGTGTTAGAATAGGGCTGTGTTAGAAAAAGTTTCCTTAACCTTCTGGGCGTTACGTGTGTTGCACACTTGGCACGTTTTCTTTTATAACCATGCCACGGGCAATCGCGGCAGAGCAGAACATGCTCGGCCGTGATAGCCTGCCCAGCCGGAGGCTCTAAACATAAATCCGGCCTCACTGGAGACGCCGGACTTATGCTGAAAAAAGGCGATGCCCCTCCATTTACACGAAGGTCTATGGCGCAGCCTACCCCCGCTTCCTTCGTGTCACCGGTGACGCAATCGGGGCAGACACGGAAGCATCCGCATACATACCGATGCTCCTCTCCGGCGGTATCTAGAGCGTCTCTCTAGTTAACTAGGGCTGAGTTTCATGATTCATGAAACTCAGCCTGAGTTAACTCGGGCCAGACACACAGAAGGTTAACCTCTCTGGCTTTACGTGCTTTTAGCGCCACTGTACAGGCAATCATGTTGAAATACACTGTACTCTGCCGTGATTCCCCACCTTCCCCCCACCTACCCAATCTAGTTGACACCGGCGATGTAGGTTAGAAAAAGAGGCGCCACCTCCATTAACATAGCCGGAAGGAATCCGTGAGCCCACGCTGCAGGTTCACGGAGCACTATCGATTATGCCCGATCGTGGCATGGGTACAGTTTAATCCAAGATTTGATGATGAGTTCAGGCATAATGCCAGGGAGGATATCAGTGGGCGACCTTTAACCAGGGCTGTGGAGTCGGAGTCGGAGACATTTTTGTGTCCCTGGAGTCGGAGTCGGAAAAAAATGGACCGACTCCGACCCATTGAAGTCTATGGGGTTCGCCGGGTTCACAGACATTTGCGGAGGTTCGCGTCATTTAGTGATGGCGTGAACTCGGAATTTGATGTTCGCGAACGCGAACCTCCGCAAATGTCCGCGAACCCATAGACTTCAATGGGAGTGCGAACATTAAAACAAGGCCACAATAGTGTTGGAAAGTTCATTTTAAGAGGGGACTAAACCGGACAATGACCATGACAGAGGGGGATCCATGAGCAAAACTCCCAATAATTTTGTTTTCACGCCCAAACTAAATCCGCACGAAGGAATTCGACAATGATAGTCAATGGGATTTGACATAACGAGGAAGGAGCTGGAGAGCACTAAACAACATGGTGGTAAATTGCCTGTGTGAATTCACGATGAAACAACCGGTGAAGATCTGCTTTCCCACTGTTTGCCTACAGATTTTAAAACCTGTCACTTTTAAAAGTGTGAATTTAAATTTGTATGGAGGGCACTGGTGACCCGAAGAATGGACAGTGTGGAGGACATCTGGGGGAGATGGTTAGTATGGAGGACAAATGGTGCAGATGCGTCAGTTGTTGGAGGACACCTGGTTGGGAAAGATGCGACAGTGTGGAGGACATGGCTGGTAGATGGTCAGTGTGCTGTGAGCGACACTGCGGGGGGATTGGGCATGTGTGGGAGCGACACAGAGGGGAGATGGACAGTGCTGCGAGGCCGACACTGGGTTAGAGGATGGTCAGTATGGACGGCACACTGGTGGTGATGGTAGTGTGCAGACCACTGGATGGAGATGGACAGTGTGCAGAGGACACGGGTGGATGGTGATGGTCAGTGTGGATGGACAATGGGGGAGATGGTCAGTGTGGAGGACATGTGAGATTCGGACAGTGTGGATGGACCAATGGTGCGTGATGGTCAGTGTGGCAGCCGACACTGCAGTTGAGTGATGGTCAGTGCTGGAAACACTGGTCGTGAGTGATGAGTCAGTGTGGTGGACACTCGGTGGCTGATGCCGTCAGGATGGAGGACAATGGTGCGGTAGTGGTCAGTGTGGAGGACACTGGTGGTGATGGCTCGTGTGGAGGACACTGCTGGGAGAGATTGGATTATTGCCCCATGGATGGATGGATGGGATATTCAGTGAAGACTGCCTAGATTACACAGACACACTGCCCCCTAGCTAATCGGTTCCCTATAGCCAGCCAGCAGCAGCAGACCAGCAGCCTCTCTTTCCTAACTCTCCTCTTTCTTCAGCAGAATGTGTATGTGTATGGCGCTCCTGTACTTGATATGTATAGAGGGGCGTGTGTGAGCCGACTGTGAGGGTCTGTGAGGTGGGGGTGCTCATTGGCTGGATTATGATCATGCCTGCAACCGTGACTCACTAGGGGTCAAGTTCTACAATGGTTGAAGATAGGGTGCGAACCGAACTCGCCATATGTTTGGTGAACATGGGCCAAACGCGAAACATGCGTATTGTATCGCCGCCGAATAGTTCATCCGGCTGAACGTCGCGGCATCAATCACTCGTTGATGCTGACAAATACTTTAGATTGTTAGCTTCAAACTTATACACACATGAACTATGAGATTCCAGGGAATATACATAATGAATCATGTTTGAAGTATGCCCCTTCGCCCTGCCTCTTCTTGGAGCCTTCCACTGCCTATCTTAGCAGATGAAGATCAGAACACTAAAGCTTGGCAACACGGGTGTCGATACGGTAACGAGCATTGAGTCAAACCCCATTCAATTACTTAGTTCGAGCATCAAGGTGATGATGTACTACTCGTACGCCCTGGGGCCCCCTTACCTTCACCCCACCCACCCGCCCACATCACCATCGCTCCTTGCCATCTCCCCACCTCACCACCCGCCATGGCATGCCTTCCCAGACACTCCTCACATTTCTCCATGCTTACATTAAATCCTTATTATCTCACCCTCACTAACTCCTTTAACACTCTCTTTTAGCAACCGCACACCCCCCTCACTTTCCCCAACCTGGCCCTGTCTCACTCCCCCTACCTTCTCTCTGCCTTCAAGTCCTCTACTCCCTCTCCTCGATAGGTTTCGGCCCCTGGCCCTGTCAAATTTACTCCCCACCCCTTGCACTGTTTTTCTTCGTCTAGTTTCATGTTTGTGCGTTCTCCCTAATCTGTTTTACAAAACCACCCGATGTGCTCCCTTTCTCTCGCGGGGATCAAATAGCAGCCCGGCTCAAGGGATACTTGATTGAACGGGGTTCCAACATGTTGAAAGCCCCCGTTCAATCTCCAATACTTTGCATGGAAACATGAGTCTTCATGCGAAAGTATTAAAACAGTGCCATCGGCTGTCAGTGTGAAGGGGCGGAGCCAGCACTCCCACTTGGAAGATGTGTGAGACAGGCCTGCTTCTTCCCAACTTGTGGCGTGTTGTAAATCACACACTGCAAGCTGGGGATAATGGGTCGCCATTGAACAGAAATTGATGTGCCCATGTGGGTGCACATTGATTTCCGTTCAATTGATCCGATCATCACAGCGTGGTGCCTAGCTAAGGAAAAAGCAGCAGCATCTTCTGCCTACCTCCCTTTCTCTGCTTCTAATTGGGCCATTACAGTGTGGTTTCCTAGCCAGTATTCTGTGTGGGTAATGTATGATGCCTTCCTTTCCTTCAATGGATGGATACAATACATTAGCATATTTAATACAGAGGAGTCGGAGTCGAGGAGTCGGAGTCGGAAGAATCTGAAACTGAGGAGTCGGAGTCGGGGAATTTACGACCGGCCTACACAGCCCTGCATTTAACCAGACAGCATTTCTTAACTTAAAGCTAGCATACAGTGTAGGATTCCATGGCCAATTGATCACTCCCCAATTGATTCGGGCGATCTCAGCGGGAATGGAGCTAGCTGCGATCAATCTGCCAATTAGAGTATCCAATCGCTGCACACCACCTGTCCAAGTGATCACGTCCAATTGGTCTGGGCTCAGACCGAATTGGAGTCGGATCCGACAGAGAACCAACATGTTGGTTCTCTGTCGGATCCAATTCTGATCCAATTCTGTAGCACCAGGTTACCCCATTATTTGTCCCACAGGAAGTGTGACATCAAACTTTTCATTCAGCCCCATTTCTTTTGGATATGATGGCTAAAGGACTTGCAAGTCAAGAGCACTACAATGTTCTTCAACCACAGCTGTAATGTCAGTGTGAAATCTTCAGCACGGTCTTTGGCTTCACTCCCCCCCACTTAAGGCTTCTGACCTTTCAAGCAGCAACTTCCCTGCCATTCCACTTTGCAGATCCTCTCCAGTTCTGTCAGGTTGGATGGTAAACGTAGGTGGACAGCCATTTTTAGGTCTCTCCAGAGATGCTCAATTGGGTTTAAGTCAGGGCTCCGGCTGGGTCATTCAAGAACAGTCACGGAGTTGTTGTGAAGCCACTCCTTCGTTATTTTAGCTGTGTGCTTAGGGTCATTGTCTTGTTGGAAGGTAAACCTTTGGCCCAGTCTGAGGTCCTGAGCATTCTGGAGATGGTTTTCGTCCAGGATATCTCTTTACTTGACTGCATTCATCTTTCCCTTGATTGCAACCAGCCATCCTGTCCCTGCAGCTGAAAAACACCCCCACATCATGATGCTGCCACCACCATGCTTCACTGTTGGGACTGTATTGGACAGGTGATGAACAGTGCCTGGTTTTCTCCACACATACTTAGAATAAAGACCAAAAAGTATCTTAGTCTCATCATATCAGAGAATATTATTTCTCACCATCTTGAATTCCTCCAGGTGTTTGTTAGCAAACTCCATGTGGGCTTTCATGTGTCTTGAACAGAGGAGAGGCTTCCTTCGGGCCACTCTGCCATAAAGCCCAGACAGGTGGAGGGCTGAAGTGATGGTTGACTTTCTACAACTTTCTCATGACTGCATCTCTGGAGCTCAGCCACAGTTATCTTTGTTATTCTCAGTTATTTTTGTATACCTCTCTCAACAAGGCTCTTCTCCCCTGATAGCCCAGTTTGGCAAGATGGCCAGCTTTCGTCCCAAACGTCTTCCATATAAGGATTATAGAGGCCACTGTGCTCTTAGGAACCTTAAGTGCCGCAGAAATTGTGAATTTTTGTAACCTTGACCAGATCTGTGCTTTGCCACAATTCTGTCTCTGAGCTCTTCAGGCAGTTCCTTTGACCTCATGATTCTCATTTGCTCTGACATGTAAGATCTTATATAGACAGTTATGGGGATTTCCTAATCAAGTCCAAACATTAAAATCAAACATAGCTGGACTCAAATGAAGGTGTAGAACCATCTCAAGGATGTTCTGAAGAAATAGAGTTAAATATATGAGTGTCACAGCAAAGGGTCTAAATACTTAGGACCATGTGATATTTCAGTTTTTCTTCTTTTTTTTTAAATCTGCAAAAATTTCTACAATTCTGAGTTTTTCTGTCAATATGGGGTGCTGTGTGTACGTTCATGAGCAAAAAAAAAAGAACTTTCCAGCACCCAGTGACACCAAACCTAGTGAGGCCATTGCCTTCTTTAACAAGACCTGAAGTGAAGGAATCACAGCAATGGAACTAGTGACTGCAGTGAAGATTTTATCCCAGCCCACTCCATCCAAGAAGGAAGCAGAAATCCTTTTGTAAATGGTTACGCAACCTTAAATTACAAATTGATTTCTTAAAAAAATTATTGCTTTTAGTCTACAGGTATATTGATGAAATGCAATTCTTATTTTTTGTAATTGGGCTAAGTCAAATATCAATCAATAATGATGGAACAGTGAGGGTTGTGGCCAAAGAACAAGAAATAAGAACCAAAAAATAAGGCTTTTGTCTTAGCTGCTGCAAATGTTTATTACTTTTTTCAAGTGACATCTCCATATGTAATAAATGTATAAATGGTTATGGTCACTTCATTGGGCTTCTGCTATTTAATGAACTTGTGATTAATATAATTTACTTGCTTGTTGAAAATCTCCAAACCTGTCAACCCTCCCGTTTTCAAGAAATTCCGTTTTTTTCCAGATTCTTGAAATCGAGCTGATCTAGCAGGGAGAGGGCGTTACTCTCCCAGCTCATGTCCCACCCCGCACATTATCAGCACAGGTGGGGTGGGACATTAGCAGGGAGAGTAACGCCCTCTCCCTGCTAGATCAGCCAAAAGGCCAGCGGGGGACGGAAGTGACGTTAGTTACACTCTCTTCCGGTACGTGGAACGCGGAAGAACCAAAATCCATATACCGGAAGTGACATCACTGACATCACTTCCTGTACGTCCCCCGGTTTTTCAATGCCCAAACTTGACATGTATGAATCTCATACAACATCCTATAGGGAGATGGTATATGGCGTAAAGCTATGCTTCGGAGCTCCGACTTACATAACAATCTGCAGCTGTTCTGCAGTCCTAACCAACACCAACATGTGTGTAACCAACCAAAATGAAATAGTTGAACTCATAAAGCCGAATTGGTTCCAATAGTAAAGTTATAGGGTTACTTTCCAATATTATTACTAGCTGAAGTTTTATCTGCTTATGTTTTTTCCCTGTATTTTTGTGAGTTTTTTTCCCAATTTCATAACATGCCTTTTCTCAATGACCCAATGATATGATAACTGTGTGTCTGTGCTACTGGAAAGTCATAGCTGCTAAATGGGGGTAACTGCGTTCCCCATATTAGGTATTTTTTTTTGGACCCCCCCCGCCTCCCCCCACAAACACACCCCTGTACCAAAGATAGATTAATATTAACTCTCAATCAGATAGTGGAATATTCAAAATTAAATTCCTTCATCTCTAGTCCACAAGATGGCGCTTCCATCTGTTTACATTTCACCTTTGGAGTCTAGCTCAGGAATGTGATGTCACTGCGAGCTGGAAACATCATCTCCCTTGCTGTCCATTTCCCTACTGTACCCATCAGAGACAGAGACTGCATACATGTGATACACAGTCTGTGCCTCTCACTGCACAGGGAAGGTCTGCACTTCTCTCCCTGGCATGGAGATACCGCAACAAGAGTGGCTGGCTAGGCCCCCCTAGATGACTGGACCAGGGGGAGGGGTGAGTCCTGTAACGACTTGAAAGCGGCTTTGAAAAGGAGGGATCAACCAGGGGAAGCAAAGGCTGGATAGGAAAGGACCAGGGACACATTTTTTTTTCCAATTTCGACTAGCTGACTTGTTCATTGAAAAACCACTGAACATCATCACCAAAATATATGTAGAGAAGGGCCGTAGGAAACTTACAAAACAGAGAGTAATATTCTAGCGGGACACCTCAGGATCCCCAACGCCCGACCACCCCCAAACACGGTCATGACGTGCCAGTATAGACTGGCATGTCATTTCCCATAGGGGGTTACTGGGGGTGGCTGCACTGCGGGGGAAATCCGTAGTGTAGACGCAGCCAAAGGCTACCGAGCCACATGGCTGCCGAGCCGCATGGCTTGTAAATATTCAACAACATTTAAACATTTATCTTTAGCAAAACCATCACTGGACTGCTGGTAGCAACATGCCTCACTCATTGTGAGACCCCCTGTATTCACTGTTCAAGCAGCCCACCATCTCCTACCTGGTCAGGAGCCCTGATATTCTGGTCTCTTCTCCTTATGCTGAGACACACCTAGCTCCACACTCACCTCACTCAAGTAGGTGTTAACCCTGGACCTGGGCAGAGTGGGAAAGTCCACCCAGTTCCTTTCTTCCCATTCCAGAGTTTCGGGACCCTGTAATAAAAACTAAACAAAATAACGCTTAGCAACCAACAATTGCTGTGCCGTCACATCTTGGATATCACAGCCATTTCATAATACAGCCGGACCCCAGTGGTCCTGTTCATTACATGATGGTGGTATAGCTCTGCAAGTGGCCACTAGGGGTGTCATACAATCACTTTCAAAAGTGTTTCTGTGTAGTTTACAATACACAGTGTGATCTGGTACTTTCCTGGCTGTCTCTACTCTGCTCTGAGATATCAGACTTTAGTCCCATCAAGGAGCTGTTTCATCGGGAGAGAGGAGGTTTTATGAGGGACATTCAGACAGGCTGAGCATTGGGGGGACCCACTGCAAGGGTTAATAAAGTTTTACCTTGAAGAAAACATAATACAGTAGAGAAAAAAAATTCACCCAGTAGGAGGGAGTATTATCCACCATGGATATCAGGTATACCAGTAAGAACAAAATGTACTGAGACATTGGATTCTAATTGTCTAATTTCCTCAAGGAAAGATATATACAGAGGGGTTATAAGGGAGACGCGTTAGAAGAAATCATCATGGAAGTGAGGAGTTTAATAGAACGGAAGAGATGCAGTTTGCAATATTAATGAATTCTGGAGCACAAAATAAGCAGGTTGGAGTGATTATGGAGAAGCCCCGGTCTGTCTTACAAGGTGACCCTACCCTGAGACCACACTTACTAATGCAAAAAAAAAATCATTTCATAGTAAGGGTTTTCTATCCGGGATAAAAATGTAAATGGGAAAAAGTCAGAAAAGGGATATCAAATGTTACATTTCTAAAGTAGTGAAGAGCCACATACACATTGCATGAGATCTTGCATGTGATCTCAGACCTGTTTGATATTTTCATTGTTTTTAAAAAGTATGGTTGACCAATAATATTAAAATGGAAGTAAAAGTGTCCGGCGGTCCCAGTCTGGGAACATATATGTGATGCTGACAACAATAGCGCAGTATTATATGGATACAGTTGTCACCCAGATGCCGGTGGCAGAAAAAGGTCCAAAACATATTTATGGACGCAACTAATCCTAAAAGCTTTACATTTACAGAGTATGCAGACTGGAGGTCAACAAAAAGTATCTCTTGATTAGGATTTAAGTAATGCGTCTGGGCACAGGATCACTGATTATTGATTAGGATCATATATATAGGTAACCAGATTTATTGGGTAATCCAGAAAACAAGCCAATGGGTTAGTGATGGCCGAACATCGACCGTGTCCGTCCGCGAACAGGCGGATCGGACTTTTAAAAAAAGTCCAATGTTCACCTGTTCGTGGAGAACTTCAAATTCCCCGCCTGTTGGCAGGGAATTTGAATCGGAACTATACCAGAAATGACACCGAGACGTCACTTCCCGTATATGGAATGCACAGTTGCTTGTTCCTAAACCGGAAGTGATGTCGGTCGGACGTCACTTCCAGCCCGCGCCCGGTATAGTACTTGAGTCTCTAGTGAAAATAATTCAGACCTTTCCATGCACCCCCCATACACGTTCCGATTTTTCGTCCGATCGTGCCACCAGATTTTCACCTAAAATGTTATGGTCGGTCGGCTGGAATTCGAATTATCACCGATCCATCAGCCCAACTCTATATATTAACAGCAGATCGACCAAAATTTTCACAGACAGGTCTGAAGCGGTCCCGACCGATTTTTTTGGCCAATTTTGAGAAATCGGGATCAGTCGGGGACATAATTCCGCATCCGATTAATCTCCCGATCAATTAATCTCCCGACCACGTTGGTCAGTTGGGCAAAATTCATATGAAAAATCGGAACGTGTATGGGCTTAAGACATGTGATCTTAAAGCGGAAGTAAACTCAAAAAAAAAATCCCCTACATACATGACATGGACATATTACACACCT
>CM070032.1:19674564-19710914 GCA_036250615.1 Ptychadena robeensis
GGCACTTCAGGTGCCATTCATGAAAACATAGATTCCTGGTGGTAGGTCCGCTTTAACTTCTTAATAGGGCAGTTCACCCCTTGCAGACAGTCTCAAAGGCTGGGTACTCAACCACTGAAGTCCTTGAAGTGAAGTCTCTACAACACTGGAAGCCAGCTCATAGTCTGGGACACAGCATCCTCTCCAAATGAAGGCTGTGTCACTCAAAGCCACTTGCACTCTATAGGGATAGTGGCAGACGGTGATCTCTTGAACCCGATTGCTTAATTAAAGTCACCTGTATAGCACTAGGCTTAATCACCAATGCCGTTGGAGGCAGTTGAGTTTACACATAGTCATCAAGTGGTAATTATCCCATTGGGTGTCTCACTCATTCTTAACTGTTTTCTGTTTCTTTAGGCAACACTTGTTAAAGCTCATTATATCCATCGTACACACATTATTTCCAAAACACTAGTTTACATTTGTGGGAGTTGCAGAGGTGATTTTAAGGGCCTTCCCTCCCCTGGTTACCAGCAACCCAAGCTGTCAATTTTACAGCTGGATATCCTTTTTTCAGACTATGTAAGCTTGGTGGTTGGTCTGATAATGAGCCCTGTGTCAGTCTTCTTAAATTAAAGACTGGGACTGCATTGTGAAAGATACATCGAAACTTAATAAAATGGAAGAACTGGTCTTCAAGTGTACTATGCAGGCCTATCAATTTGATGCAGCATTTGCCTATATATTTACTACATAATTTATAACTCATGAGGATAAGCAGGACAGGACTTTAGATCTTTGCTCTAGGTAAGTTACTTATAGATAGGCAATATTGTAACCTACTCCTTTAGTACTAAACCATCCGAAACCATGGTAACTTCCATATTTCTGCCCATGTGTCTCCATGTTTGTAATTCTTTGCCCAGAAATTATCGCAGATTCCTCAGATTCATTCGATAGGAAATTATGTCAGGGTTGGTGTATCTGAAGTGCTGGTATATACTTTACAAGTCTGATTGAACAGGAATCGATCAAGGGTCACCGCTAACGTTTGATCGCTGAGCGATAATGTTTTTTTTGGATCATATCAGGTAGGCAGGGATAAATTGATCGACCTTAACAAAAGATTGTTGAGAAAAATCTACAGGTGTATTTCTAGCTTAAGTATTCTGCTAGAGATTCCAGAATAAAAGCAGACCTGTTCCCTAAAATGAGCACAGGTTCCCTTTAAGTCTTTGGCTTCTAGTATCAGTTCCCGGCACCATTTAGTTTAATATTTTATTGGGGAGAAATTGCAGTCCTCTGGGACACTTTGAAGGCTGCATATTAAATGAGTTTGTGCGAGTGAATGAGTACTTTAATATCTCAGTCCGGACCTCTCCATCATTGATTACGAGTCCCATTATGTATCTGCTTCAGAAGAGACTGAATGAAGGATTCCCTCTCCAGCCGCACTAGCGTTTGATAAACGATAATTGTGTTTATACCGTTCCATAACCTTACCATCGACCTGCTTCCTTTTGTCCGATTAATGATTGTCAGAAGTTGTTGAAGTAATGCGGATAACCTTTATTATCCCACTTGTATAAGGAAGGCAGTGACACCATTCTGAAAGGGTCACTGCAAGCAAAACTGATATTTTAGTTTTGGATAGCTGCTGGAGGATGGATGGCACTCAGGCCTTTCCAGTGCAGTTTTATCCAGCAAGATCTCACCTCTACAGCTCCTGGCACAGCTCTCCATGCCTAGGAGCCACACATAAATGGATGGAGGCAGGGTTCCCACTTCTGCTGTAGTAAGGTACACAATGTGCATTGGTGGCTTTAATGAGCACTATGGTAGCTCCAGTGGGTACTATGGTGGCTCCAATGGGTACTATGGTGGCTCCAATGGGTACTATGGTGGCTCCAATGAATAGAGAGATTTTCAAAATCATGAAAAAAATCTTAGCAATGGATAATCCTGTATCTTACCATATACCAATTGTTGGAATGTCAGTTTGGCCAGACCCAGCCTTCTACCTATTTTTTTTAGTCTACTGTTGGAAGGGATTTGTTTTTGCTTTGTTCATTTTAGAGTTCAGCTTTAAAAACTCCACTTTAGGTCCTTTTTTTAATTTCGGCTAAAGCAGTAAAGGGTTAAACCACTAATACAGGAGTATTTACCTGTATGGGTGAGGCAATCCACACAACAAGCAAACGCAGTTATCCTCACAGGGGGTCATAGCAGAAACAAAGTTCACAGAAAATGGCAAGTCTCCTGGCTTGTGGACATCAACGCAAAGGGTTTTCCTATAATTCACTATAGTGTATATGGCCCAACTCTCAGTAGTTAAAAGCCTGGGCCCCACACGCCATGTGTACCCCCTGCAATCTGCTGCTATACAGCAGCACACTTTCTCTGATCTGGGGACGAGCCATAACTGACTGGTTTCAGCTAATTTTGTAGCCTTGTTGACCACCAGCAGATGAAGATACCTGGTGTGTACCTGGGTAGGATTGGAAGGCCCACCCAGTTCCTTTCCTCCCATTCCAGAGTCTAGGACCCTGTAACCCAACTATAAACATTCACAACTTATAGGACCCTTTCACTGTTGCCCATGGTCCATTTACACAGTGACCGATGAGTGGTATGTTCTCTAAAATAACACCCATACATGTTCATTAAACCCTGAATTATACACAACTATGTCCAAAATCAAGAAGTTAAAGACTAACTAGCTCTTCCGATTGCTCTTTCCTCTTTTCAGTATGTTTATTGGCATCCTATATTTATTGTAGATCAATAGTTTGGTCCCAAATGTCAGGTCAAAGTTGGGGGCTTGCACTAGCTGCGTTTAAAAATATTCATTTTTTTTAAATGACTCTGTCAGTTTTGATGTTTTTGTTTTATATCTCCCTGTACATAGCACAGTACGTACTCCTAGCGCTACATCTCCAATGGAAATATTTATGTTCTGGGCTATGAAATTATATTTCATTTTTATTGCCCTATAAATCCAGTTTTGTTGATGAGCAAACAATTTCCAGGACATTCAGACTGTAAAATTGTATAGATTGTAATTACAGATGTAACAGGCTTGTGAGCCGTAGACACAGATATGGATCACCTCAGAGGACCAAAATCTTTAAATGAGTGGAACTGTCAGCTTATAGGCTCATACACTGGCTGGACATAAACCTTAAAGCGGATGTAAAAATAAAACAAAAAACACACATATACACATGTAGTGTCATGGAGGTGAATTGTAGTGCACAACTCACATGACCAGGTCCTTTCGGACGGATGTCCTCTGCTCACCAGATATGGCTTGCACTCCGAACAAATTCAGGTCCATGCAGCTGGTAGGGGCTATGTACAGTTTATTGGGGAATATTTACAAATGTGCGCCAACTCCCAAGGGCAGAGATGGGGTTCAGACCTGGGGTACAAACATTGCCAAGGCTGCTACCAGCTGCTGAAATGGTGGACTGGGCTGCTCCACAAGCTAACGAAAGGCAGTCCTTGCAGGGAATCACGCAGAAGAAGCGGAGAATCACTCACCCAGGAAGGAAAGTTGGGGAAACATCTGACCAAGGCTGCAGTGATCACAAAAAAAGCCTAAAAAGTTCTGTGTATTTAATATTATCTGCTGGGGGGGGGGGGCCGTTAGAAAAGTCTCCAGGAATTTGATATAATTAAGTGGAGAGCCAAAACAGCAGGAAAGGCGTTAACCCTGTCCTGTAAAAGGTTTCAGAAAATGCCAGACAGCAGCCCATTAAAGGACAACACCAACATATATACCAATCAAAGATATTAAATATTGATAGTAAAACAGGGTGGTATATACATTTTATTGACTATATACAATCTGTTTATATAAGAAATATCGCTAGTCTAGGTGGGTAGTAACATCCCAACTATAAATTTTTAGAGAAGGAATCAAGGGAGGGAAATGTATAATTGCGGAGGAGCACCAAATTAGCTTTAAGGTTCAAGTGGTAGTCCCATAGGTAAACGTAGAGTATATGCAAGGTATGTGGTGTCCATCCGCACGTGTCACCTGCCCCCTACAACCATCTGTAAGAGGCTACGGTCCACAGGCATTCTTAAGTGCCCGTTGATATAATCTCCGGTCAACTGACTATTCCGTACTCTGTGTATGACCATTTTTACCGAATAAACCTTCCTCTACATGGACTTATAACCTGATCGACCACTCAATGATAATTTATGGACTCTGCTATTTCTATGTCTTTATACATGTTGTGTTTTACCTAACATATTAAACTTGGTGGCCTTAAAGTCCCTATGCCCTGCCTAGTGCAGGGAACAACTCAAGTTGGAGGGCAATTATACATTTCCCTCCCTTGATTCCTTCTCTAAAAATATATACAAATCTGGTCACATAAGTGACTACACACATAATTCGCCTACATCAGACCTTCATCCAGGGACAGCGACCCCTAAAGAAAAAAATACTTACCTTTCCTATCTCCTTGCTGCCATGTCTGGAGGGTCCTCCAGGCAGCAAGATGGACTCTCGCTTCCGTTACCAATCCAGATCTGAATCAGGTGACACTTCCCTCCTGCAGACCCAGTAAAGGTCAGCAGATCCACTGATACTCACTGTCATCGCAGGCTCGCCAGGGATAAATGAGTAGGTTTGCAGGGTAAGCAAACATACCCTGAGCTACAGTCGGGTAAACGCTCAGGAGGTTTACCTATTTCAGACCACAAGTAAACTTGCAAGTAAAATAAAACAGCACAACACTTGATTAAATAGGAATAGATATATAGATATATATCTTTATCTATAGATATAGAAGTCCATGGAGTCCATCACATTTTTATCTACAAGCATATGGGGCCATGACCCCTGCTATGCGCAGAATGTGGGCTCATAGGGTCACGAGAACTGCACATTCACTAGCACCCCCGCTAAACAACTTTTCTGGTTGCATCCCCCCGCTTGACAACTTGGGGCATCAGGTACAATTTTTCATAGGACCCCCTGAATGCTTAAAACAGCCCTGTCTAAAGTTCTGGTTGTGAATATCGGCTTACCCCCCTAGCGTTTGAGACAAGCCAGGCTTGTTTTGTTAACAAACTCTGGATGAGCTGGGATAGTCAAAACATACCTGTGCTGCTGAAAGTGGCGGTGATTCTGTGCCGAAAGGCACCCTCTGTTTGACTAAGCACCTGCCCTTCTGCCTCATTGGTGAGGCCGAAATGGCTGGAGGGGGGCACCATAGACCTCCATGGTAATGGAGGTGATGTTGGTTTCCCAGCCCACATTGCCGGCGTCATGTGATATGGGGAAGGCGGGAAAATCTAACAAAGTACTGTGGCACGGTCCGGAAACTGCAAGCCAGACGTTTGAATCCTAAATATTCTTTGTAATACAAATGGTCAAACATTCCCATAAACACTCCTGCACCTTGTGGAAAGCCTTCTCAGAAGAGTTGAAGCTGTTACAACCAAGGGTGGGCTAAATCCATAATAAAGCCTAGAAATGGGATTGTAAGATATTGTTAGAATGTGTGTTTTTAGGAGACTTTTCTGTTTAACATAAAAATAGCTATTCAATAAATCAGAAAATCATACACTGGCAGTGCATGCAAACAAAGGGGGTTTGTGAGGAGACTTTTCCTTGCTAGTAATTTTGCCAGACATTTAGTTTTAGTTTTCTTTGGCCCACACGGGGTCGTAGTTTTTATTCACACACTTAATACAATATAAAAACTGTCCGTATATGTAACATTCAGAAACGGTAATCATGGGTCCTCATATGAAGATGGGAAGAGAAAGAGGTCCTCCTACAACTGGTGGACCCCGTTTTCCCCCATCATAGCATATGGACAATGCACAGAAATACACAAAAATACACATGTAGACCAGACCCTTGCTGGGTGGTCTTTCGTGGATTCGACGTGTACTTTGGGTCTACTTTGACGCGTTTCGTCCTATGATAGGACTTTTTCAAGAACCGACCCAACACTGTTCCACCTGCAAAGCTTTCAATATTTCAACAATATGCTCCTTCACCGCATACAAAGTATGGTTCAATACGACCTTTGCCCTTAGAAGTGGCGATTGATCAGCCGTCCTCTCATTACTTGCGTCCGCCCCTCTGACTCAAACTCAAACTCCATATATTCATATGAATAAAAACTACGACCCCGTGTGGGCCAAAGAAAACTAAAACTAAATGTCTGGCAAAATTACTAGCAAGGAAAAGTCTCCTCACAAATCCCCTTTGTTTGCATGCACTGCCAGTGTATGATTTTCTGATTGTGTGGGGTAGGGGGAGGATTTCTGGTTTCCTTGCGTCATCTTCCATGGCGTCATAGATAATCCTACATACATACACATAAAAATAGCAATTAACAAAGTATTTTAGCCCAATTTTAAATGTGTATATAATCCTAATATTATTCTAAATTCTAGGAGTCCCGGCACAGCAGTGCAGTTGAAGAGGATTCTGAAGGCGACAATGATTCTGAAGAGTTTTATTACGGAGGACAGGTAAGCTCACTGAAAAAGAAATTTATATTATTAGGGTGGGAGAGTCAATGCAAGGGTTAATCAATGTAACCATTTATTGTATTTTTTAGACTATAAGATACACTTTTTACCATTAAAATCAATGGGAAAATGTCCCTTATGGTCCGAATATGTAAAAAAAAACGTCCTGTGAGTAATAGCTATGCATCACAGGAGGCAGAATGTGTTCCCCTCCCTCCAGCGAAGACAAAAAGCCACTGCCAAAAAGAGATCTTCTCAGCATTAGCACAACCCATTCTCTGAACACACTGACCAATTCATGGAGAGATTTTACAATTAGATAACATGAGCTGTGTATTAACGTTAACATTCTGCATTGGAATTAAAAACATTTTGTGACAAAGACTCATATCTCCTTCCATATGTAAATAGCTGCTCATGGGTAAGTTGTTTGTGCCAGATTGTAAAATGTGTCTCTTTATAAGTCGGTCAGTGTGTTCAAAGAATGGGTACTGATAGTGAATACACACATGCTAAAGTTTTAGCCCTGCACACTCTGCTGCAGCAAAGACCTTCCTTCTGGCACTGGCCCTTTGGCTGGATATAGAGTGAATACCGCATGGTCCAGTCCTGCCTACTTTGCTGGAACACTCTGTATATTCACTCGATATCTGAATTCCCCCTAATTTCTCTTCTCTACAGTAATTTCTAATTGAAATGAAATACAAAGACAGCTTTATAACAGAAAGAGATCAGAAGAACAAACATTTTTGTTAATGGTCGAAAGACTGTAGTACTGTCAAATTAAATTTTATGCTAAGATAGCTTTAGGATATGTGTATAGGGGCTTTCTATTATTAAATTAGGATTGCTTTATAATATTTTATAAACTTACCAGTGACTGTGAATGTTTTATGAATAATATTTAGTTTAGAAAATTGATAATTTCCCATAAGTCAGACACCATTTTGGTGCCTCACAACTTGAAATTAACATGGATTGTTTGAGAAATTAGCATCATATCATTTACAGAACATGCCCACAACTTTGAAGATTTTTTTTTTGTGAAGGAGACAACAAATAGGACAAAATAACAGAAACAAGTCACTGTGCATAACTATTCACCCTCCTAAAGTTAATTCTTTGTAGAGCCACCTTTTGCGGCAATCACAGCTCCAAGTCACTTTGAATAAGTCTCTATGAGCTGCCACATCTTACCACTTACCACACATCTTACAGCTGCCACATCTTACCAGCAAGCATGTTCGCCCTCCCTCTCGCCGGCGGACAGTACGGGTGTTCGACCCGCCCCGTTCACCGGCGAGAAGAAGATCTATATTCTTCCTCCGTCAGGATCAGAACCTGCGAGATCGTGCTGGAGGAAGAATCTTTTCACTAGAAGACCTGGCATGAAGCTGGTCTTCTAGTGAAAATACCCGCTCGGAGCAGGAAGTGACGTCAGTGACGTCACATCCATCTCCCGTAACCAGGAACTATGCGTTCCAGGGACCGGATGTGACGTCACTGACGTCACATCCGGTTTTTCCAATTCAAATTCCCCGCCTAGAGGCGGGGAATTTGAATGTGTCCGCGAACAGGCGGACGGCGGACCCGCCCGTTCGCGGACAGTCCAGGCCGATGTTCGGCCATCACTACCACTGGGATGTTTGCCCATTCCTCCTTGCAAAACTGCTCCAGCTCCTTTATGTTAAATGGTTTGTGCTTGTGAACAGCAATCTGACCACAGATTTTCTAATGGATTGAGATCTGGGCATTGACTAGGCTATTCCAAGATATTTACATGGTTTCCCTTAAAACACTCAAGTGTTGCTGTAGCAGTGTGTTTGGTGTCATTGTCCTGCTGGAAGGTGAACCTCTGTCCTAGCCTCAAATCACACACAGAATGGTTCATGTTTTGCTCAAGAATATTCCTTATTTAGCACCATGCATCTTTCCCTCAACTCTGACCAGTCTCACAGCTGAAAAACATGCTCACAGCATGATGCTGCCACCACCATGTTACACTGTGGGGGTGGTGTTTATTGGGTGATGTGATGGGTTTGCACCACACATAGTGTTTTCTTTAATTGCCAAAAATCTCATCAGGCAAGAGCATCTTTCTCCATACATATTGGGAATCTACCACATGCCTTTTCGCAAACTCACAATGTGCCTTTTGGTTTTTAGCTGAAAGTAATGGCTTTCTTCTGGCCACTCTGCCATAAAATTGTCATCCTATGAACAGATACTACAGTCTTTGCTGTGGAACTCAGCAGCTTCTCCAGGGTCACCTTACATCTCCGTGCTGCCTCTCTGATTAATTTCCTTGCCTGGTCCGGGAGTTTTGGTGGGTAGCCGGCTCTTGGCAGGTTTGCTGTTGTGCCATGTTTTTTCTATTTGGTTATGATAGATTTAAAGGTGCTCCTGGGGATCATGAAAGATTTGGATATTTTTTCATAACCTAACCCTGACTTGTACTTCTCAACAACATTGTCTCTTACTTGTTTGGAGAGTTCCTTGGTCTTCATAGCAGTGTTTGGTTAGTGATGCCTCTTGCTTAGGAGTTCAGACTCTGGGGCATTTAAAAAAGGTGTTTATATTTAATGACAGATCATGTGACACTTGCACACATGTGGACATACGTGCCAATTTTTGTATTTCTAAACAATATTTTTATTTATATATTTAGCTCATTTTACTTCACCAACTTAGACTATTGTGTTCTGATCCATCACATGAAACCCAGATTAACAAATCATGAATTGATGGCTCTAATGTACTAAAATACGAAAAAAGTCAAGGGGGGTGATTACTTCTGCAAGGCACTGTATCTATGTCAGTGTGTATTAACATGGGAAGACTACTAGTGCTTATGTTAAAGCGGACCTACCACATTGTAGGTCACTTTGCACTATTGGCATCAGGCTGCCAATAGATAGGGCAATCACTGTCCAAAAAGAAAAAAAAAAATCTTTAAGCAGGAAAGGTGAGTTTTTCCGAGGTAGCACCTCCCAAGCTGTGACATTGCGCCGCGGCGCCGAGGTCGCTTGTTAGAGCTGAAAGGGTTGCCGGGAAAACATCAGCTGTGTGTGGGGACCCATAATGCACTGCTCTACTTCTGCTCTGTGACATCACTATCACAGCGATTCAGCCCTGTGTCCTGTGTGCTCCCTCCCCTTCTCTGTCTCGGAGTTCATGTCTGAACCTTCCCAGACATGGAAGTGTCATCTGTGAGGTGATTGTGGAGGAAGTATAGAGGAGACATTGCTGGAGCTGGCAGCAGAGGAGTAATAAGATATTTTATATTACACCCAGTAACCCCCGTCATGTCTGTCCTCATCCTCCATATACCATGATCTGGATGAATGAGAACCTTTCCTGACATGAAAGTGTTATCTGTGAGGTGATTGTGGGGGAAGTGTAGAGGAGACATTGCTGGGACTGGCAGCAGAGGAGGTAATAAGATATTTTATAACCTCAGCCTACCTGTGTGCCCCCCAAATCTATGTCACCCCTATATCACCTGCGCACTGAACCCCTTCACCACCACCACTTCAGTCTCAATCTCTCCTGTCTCCTACAGTGTCCTCCTTCAGCTTCACTCCTGTCTCCTATGCAAACTGCAGCATATAGATCTCTGGAATGACCAGAACTGTTCTCCCATACCAAACCCTGGGGGATTGGTAAATATGTCTGCAGGGGAGGGGCACCTTAGTAATGTTCAACAGAATGGGTGGAAGTAGCTTCAGGCGCCAGTACTTAAGATGGTGCATTAGGGAATGAGGAAGTGAAGATTGTAAGTACCTTTTTTTTTCTCTGTGTAGCAGTTTTTAGTTTTTACAGATGTAACTGCAGACAGGTGTGTAATATGTCCATGTAATGTATGTGGGGGATTTTTTTTTGTGTTTACTTCCGCTTTATGTTTAAATAGTTGAGTACAGATTATATTCAACATGTATTTTTAATGTATCTATTTATAAAATTATAACATGAGCTCTAAGGTCAATATGTTTTATCAAACACGGTATTCCAAATTGAGATTTAATGCATACTTAATTTACTTGAAAATGAATTTCCTTGTAGACACACTTGAGTCTTATACATTATAAATAAAGGTATATAAACTACCAAGGTCTATGTGAGCCTATTAATTATTGAGGTTGGAATTTTATTCCAGAGTTGATCATGTTCTATGTACAGAGGGATTATACAGAAGCTCTGATGTGTTGGATTAACACAAACCAATTTGTAAAGCTGGCCATAGACAGTTAGATTTGTGGCCGATTTCACTGTAGATCGACCCCTGTGAGCGCTTAATGTTACTTAATGCTTTTTTAAATCATACAAAGAAAACACACAATTTTTTTAAAGCTTGTTTGCTACAAGTAAATAGAAGGAAATAGTCCCCAATTGGGACAAATGTTTAAGCTAGGATTTCCCCAATTTTGGATAGATGTCCTGTTGGGGTTAGAAGTTTAATGGGGGAAGAGTCCAATTCTTCCTGTACACTTACACTGGCACATGCATAGGACGGTGCACACCCCTGGCTCTTTCCTGTCTTTCCTGGCATTTGTAATGAAGCTTGGTTCCAGGGGTGATGCACTATGTCTGATGTGCATAAGAGTAGAAGCTATATCATTGGCAGTACCAATGATATAGACCAAAACAAGCAGGACATAGGACAGAGCAAGCATGGGCCTCTCCTCACCGAACAAAGGAACATTCGTACATGATAAAGAGAAAACATCTCAGACTTTATTCAAAACAAAGTAATTAAATATAACAGAATAACTTAGGGAGGTTACATTCAACTTTAAAAACTTTTAGAAAACCTATTTATAAAATCGATATATACTGTAGGTCTCCAAAACTATAAAACTCAATCTAGACATTGTTAACTTAAGAGCTGTTATTGATGTGGTGTTGTGTATTTATGTGTAATATTTCCATCTGCTTATATATCTTTTTATTTTATGTACCAGTGTAGCGTTGCCTGTAGAGATGGTCGAATTTTTTTGCAAAGCCCCTGAACATGGTGTCATCACCAAACTTGCTGGAGATGTAAAGAAGGGTTGGGGGTATGCTACAAAAAATGTCTCTAACACAAATAGTTTTTGCACAAATTCAGAAAAATCGGAATTTCGACTTTAATTTTAAACTTAATTTATGCAAAAAATTCTAGAGTGCTAGAGCAAAACCTTTTTTTTTTTAAATGTTCCCACAACCCTCCTCTACATTTCCAGCAATTTTGGTGATGATACCATTTTCAGAGGCCTTGCAATCAGCTCACAAAATTAGCAAGTCGAAGATTTGACCATCTCTAGTTGCATGGGGTAACTACCGGAGCCACCAGATCCTTTTCAGACATAACAGTAGGAGTTGTTCTTGCTTTACACCCTGTAATTTGTGATATTAGGACTGTGCAAGTTGTAACACCATAGCAAATTAGATAAGGCCTAATAAAAAGAGGTGGAGTGTCATGTGTCCAATCCAATATCTGTATATGGAGCAGACACAGGCAAACTAAGGCCCAGGGGACAAAACTGGCCCATTTAGTCTTTTAATT
Source organism: Ptychadena robeensis (assembly GCA_036250615.1). Classification (NCBI taxonomy): domain Eukaryota; kingdom Metazoa; phylum Chordata; class Amphibia; order Anura; family Ptychadenidae; genus Ptychadena; species Ptychadena robeensis. The sequence continues at coordinate 19,686,599 of CM070032.1, forward strand.
CAGCCCTTTGTCATCTTGGTGTCAACAAAACGACCTGGCTCCCCTCTGCTCTTTTCCTGCAATATGGGGAGATAGTGCCTTGAGGATGCTATTTTGGGTCAGCTTCTATAGGCCATAGTGTGGAATGCTTCTTGACAGTTTTTTGGATAAACTTTCTTTTTTTAAATTTCCCTTTCTAGCTACGAGGATTTAGGATTAGTGTTGAGCAAGAATATTTAAAATTTGAATATATTTGTCAAATATCTGTCATTTGAGAATTTGCAATATTTCATGTGCGCTCGGATATTCGCAATGGCGGATATTCATCATATTAGGCTTCAACATTGTTTACCGGCATACACCGCGCATATTTGTGTGCATTGCGAATGGATACTAGAGATGGTCGAATTTTTCGACTTGCTAACTTTGTGAGCTGATTGCAAAGCCCCTGAACATGGTATCATCACCAAAATTGGAGAGAAACTGGAGATGTAGAGAAGGGTTGTGGGAACATTTGAAAAAAAGAAGTGTTGCTTTAGCACATGTACTTTTTGCATAAATTAAGTTCAAAGTTAAAGTCGAAATTCTGATTTTCGAAATTTGTACTTGACTTTGAACTTAATTTGTGCAAAAGCTATTTGTGTTAGAGACATACTTTCTTTTTTGGAGTATACCCCTAACCCTTCTCTACATCCTCAGCAAGTTTGGTGATGATACCATGTTCAGGGGCTTTGCAATTAACTCGAAATCGGCGAAATGGTCGAATTTTTGAAAAAAAATTCGACCATATCTAATGGATACGCACAAAACACACAGTGCTCGTACTGGCTACGATCACAGAATGAAGCTGTAAAGCTGAATCGTGAATCGAACAGGCGTACGCAATGGAAGGCAATGGAATACAGTCAAATTGAATTTCTAATGTTTCTTTGATTATTCGCAAATTTACGCGAATATACCATATGTTTCTCAACACTACCTAGGATACCTATGCCGGGTGGTCCTTGCAGGCACTTGTTCCGGCCCCTCAGATATATTTAAAAACCCATTGTGGCCCACAAGTCAAAACGTTTGTCCACCCCTTATATGGAGGAATATTCATAAAGGATGGCCAACGGCATTTATTCTTCTGCATGGTGTCTCATGTATTAAATAAATGTGAACAGCCTGACACAGGGGAAAGGGAATGCCATAAAGAACTGTTACTGTTCAGCACAGGCCAAACAAATAATGCTGTTAATAGTGGGACACTTGTTATTTCAAGGTGTTCTACTTTCATAAGCAAACCATCTCGAGGATTTATTGTGGTAGATCTTACGATATCTTTTTATTGCAGTCAAATAAAAAAGCTTCAGAGCAAGAGCAAAAGACACATAAAACAAACCAATTGTATTTCGTGTTTAGCCTGAACCCTTACAAATCTCTTGCACCGTGCTCCATTACTGCACAGCAAGCACAGCCTGTATGTGCAATAAACAAATATGGCTTCCATCATAGACATGATTTTACAGAGACCCTGTCTCTGATTCAATAAAATAAAAAAATGACATGCAACCTGCAGGGAGTTTATTATTATCTCTTATCCGAGCACCTCTGCTGTCCCAGGAAATTTTCAGTGACCTCTCTAAGGACTAGGGCATATTACTAGAATACCTTTCTCAAAGGATTCTTGGTTAGTACACTGCCTGACCAAAAAAAGTCCTGTTCCAGAGTGATGGATGCATAAAGGTAAGAAGGGAGGCAGATGAAGTGATGCAACCATCATGCATAGTACCTATTGTACAAGCCTGTGAAGGCCGTGCTACAGTATGATCTTGGGTTGCTACGAAGATGTCTGCTACGTAATGTTTGATCCAATCCTGTACTGATACGGGATTGGATATGTGCTCTGTAAAAATGATTAGTAGTGTTTCAAATTTTTACTTACATGAATATTAGAACCCAAGGTTTTCTAACAGAATATTGCCACAGAACCACACTATCTCCACCAACCATTTTGCCATAGGGCATCCTGCTACCTTCTTCTCAGTTAATGAATGTGCTTACATACCCTGGCCATCGACATGGTCTAAAACAAAATGCACATTATTAAGCCAGACGAACCTTATTCACTAGATTTTGATGCCCATGTCCATTTTGGACAGCAGAAAGGGGTCAATGACTGGTGTGGGCATTCACAGCCCCATACACAGTGAACTGCAATGCACTTAATGGTCTGATAGCCTCCCTTTTTTGCCCGCATTGTGTCTTTCATCAGTTGGGGTTACAGTAAAGCCCCCCTTACAGTCTCACCATACAATTTCTGTACATTCAAGTTTTCTTCTACTAAAACCATGTAATATGAGGACCTTACTAAACCTTCCAATCACTATGTATTCTATCAGGGAGGACCCGGCACTACATAGCAGTGATATATACCTTCCAATCACTATGTATTCTATCAGGGAGGACCCAGCACTACATAGCAGTGATATATACCTTCCAATCACTATGTATTCTATCAGGGAGGACCCAGCACTACATACAGTAGCTTGCAAAAGTATTCAGTACCCTTGAACTTTTCCACATTTTGTCACATTACAGCCACAAACATGAATACATTTTATTGTAATTCCACGTGAAAGACCAATACAAAGTGGTGTACACGTGAGAAGTGGAACGTAAATCATACATGATTCCAAAAAAAATCAATTTTTACAAATAAATAAGACTTAAGACTGGGGCGGAGGTTCACCCTACAGCAGGACAACGACCCTAAACATAAAGCCAGGGCAACAATTGAATGGTTTAAAACAAAACATATCCATGTGTTAGAATGGCCCAGTCAAAGTCCAGATCTAAATCCAATTGAGAATCTGTGGCAAGATCTGAAAACTGCTGTTCACAGACGCTGTCCATCTAAACTGATGTAGCTGTAGCTGTTTTGCAAAGAAGAATGGGCAAGGATTTCAGTCTCTAGATGTGGAAAGCTGGTGGAGACATACCCTAAAAGACTGGCAGCTGTAATTGCAGCAAAAGGTGCTTCTACAAAGTATTGACTCAGGGGGCTGAATAATTACGCACACCCCACTATGCAGTTATTTATTTGTAAAACATTTTTGGAATCATGTATGATTTTCCTTCCACTTCTCACGTGTACACCACTTTGTATTGGTCTTTCACGTGGAATTCCAATAAAATTGATTCATGTTTGTGGCGGTAATGTGACAAAGTTCAAGGGTGCCAAATAATTTTGCAAGCCACTGTATGTGTTGGTTCAGAAAGTTCAGATAGTAGAATGGCAATACCGCATGTATATTTAATGAGTGAATCCAGCAGTTTAGATATAAAACAAAAAAAAAATACTTTAAGGAGAAATTTGAAAGGGAATTAAAGTGAAACTGTCACTTTGTGCATCTGTAAAATGTTCTCCATCTTAGCTTCTCACTGTGTGTGTAATTAATATTGCTTTCCTTGTGTTAACCTGTTGCCTTGTTCACCTCTCCATGTAGAAAGCCAACTGCAGACTCCATGTTGGCCAGTGTCAAAACTTACACACAGGGTCATTTCTAGCTTTAGGTCTTTAGGGGGCCCTATGCAAAGTTTTTGTTAGGGGGGAAGGGTTGGTACCAGAAAAGTTGTATGGGGGGAGGTGGTAATATAATAGTTGTTGAGCAGGGGGGTGCTAAGAAGTATGCATGCACATTTTTGGCTTGCAATTATGCGCACGTGGGGCTGCCAGGGCCCTTTGTGCCCGCATACTTCGTATAGCGTGAGAAACTGCCCTGCTTCCTCTATCTTTCAGTCGGTGCTGCCCGGAATCCTGCATGGGCAGTGTGTGCCCTCCTGTCTATGCAAGGGCCCCTTCCCTGCACTAGTGTTGAGCTCGAATATTCGATTTTCGAATATTTAGCTCGAATATCGCTATTTCGCCATTTTGCGAATATTCGCGAATATATCATCGGATATCCGGCGCGATCGCGATTCTTCACGCTTTTTCGCGCCTTGATAATCGCAATTTTATAATCGCAATCCATTGCAATGAATGGGATCGCGATTATATAATCGCAATGGCATTTTTAAAAACGGAAATGACAGATATTCTCCCAGTCGAATATCCGAGCTCCATTGACTTGCATGCATTGCGCATATTGGATCGCAATTGCGATTTTTAGATCGCAATTCATGTCGTAAGTGCGGATATTCGAGATTACGAATATGGAATCGAATATTATGGCGGATATTCGCGAAATAACGCGAATTCGAATATTGCCTAGTCGCTCATCACTACCCTGCACTACATATGCCAAGAGAGACCCTGGCAGAGATGACTACATATGAGTCCCAATAGCTAAGGTAGCCACCACAGCACAAGAAGTGCCTGGTGCACATATAAATGTATCTTTAAATGAATGTAGTAAGTAAAAAAGAAACACATGAAATCAATTCAAGTCAAGGTCAGTAAGGTCTCACCACACAGGTGGTTGATAACCGCCTGGTAAAACAAGCAATAAGCGCAACCGGCATTTTCTGGCTTTTTCTTAATATACCTGTCACAAATCACAACAGATGCTCGTAGACAGGAGCGCCCAGCCATTTTTCAGGCTGCTACATAATCGCCCGATCCTAAATGTATGTTATATATCCCTTTATGGACCCCTGACCATGTGACCATGTCTAAACCTGACAAATGTCTGTGTTGATGCCAATCATTTAAAAAACGAAGGCTAGGGTAACATACCCCCCTGTATTTGGAAGTATTTTTAAGAGCTTATCTAGTATATGTGATAAATATTTGTAAGCTGCGTTAGGATTGGGAAAGCTACCCTTCTTTTACAAAATATGCAAGGAAGATCATCATTTCCAGATACAGAAAAAAGAGTAAGAAAACTTAGCTTCTTGTTCTGATTGTAGAACTTCAGTATGATAACTGCCGCAAGCTTAGTTAGTAAAATATACATTTCAGGTAATTACGGAATGCAAGAACAGACCTAATGAGGGAAATCAAATTAAGAACGTGTTCAGCTTTGTAAAAAGATGAGATGTGGAGGCGTCACTGGAAGATAAGTCACTGGTTGTGCTCTGTAGACATGGTCCCCACCACTGGAAAAGTTGCGCAATGCCATGATGTGTTTCTTACACTGTGTGTTTTTACAGGTGAGTTATGATGGCGAACTTCACAAGCACCCACAGTTGGAAGCTGACCTGGCCGCAGTGAGAGAATTCTATGGGCACAATGCTGTATCTCTCAGGTAATCAATTTCTATTTGTCTACAAGTGAACCTGTCACGTTGCTGATTTATCTGTTGAAGCCTTCTGTCTCTATATCAGAGCTTACTTATACAGGGTAAAGGATCTTCAGCTAGCCATACATGTTCCGATTCCATGGCTGATCGATCACCCATCCGATCGATTCCACGATGCCAGAGGGAATCGGATGTCCGATCGATTGCCCAATTAAGCCTGTCCCTACCACCTTGGCCCACGGATTCCTGGACGATTCCGTGTCCGATCGCTTACTTCACAAATGGCAACTCCCCCTGATGTGTGCTGAATCGGATCAGAAAGACCAACATGTTGGTTCTCTGTCGGATCCGATTCTGTGCCCCCGATCAATCGGACGTGATCGATCGGACAAGGTGGGCTTCACGCGATTCCGGGGCGATCGATTGGCACGCGCCCGGAATCGATCGTCCTGGAATCCGTTGGGAAACGGACCCGTGTATGGGGGCCTTTAGGCCTGGTTCCCACCTTTCCTTTTTAAATCTGTTGATATGTATTTTCATGGATATGCTCAACATGCCTAAAAATGGTGATGTGAACCAAGCCTTACGTTTGTTAGTATATGGCACCACTGTGTATTGCACTGTGCATGAAGAATATGATAAATGGACCATTCTGCACCTCACCATTCATTCTCTGCTCCCAGCAGTCCCATGGATAGAGGTATCTTATACGACTTGTAGGCTATGTCTCCACAGCGTTTCGCGATCCATCCGATCACTTAACCTGCTTGGCGGATGCTCTGTTCAGACATCAGTCTATGTAGGGGTCAACATACTGCACTGTGCTGTGAGAACAGAGCATCCGCCGAGCAGGTAAAGTGTATGTGATCCGTTGGAACCCCCACCAAGCAATGTGCTTAAGTAGGGGTGCTGACAGATCACAAAACGCACTGGAGACATGCCCAAAGAACCTATAAACATACTAGTGTTTAAAACTTGTTGACTCCACACATAGCAAACCAAATTCATGGCCATCTTGCCCATCACTACAGACAACTTGGACACTTGGGTGCTAAGATCATTGTGAACCTGGGGCACTGTCTGATTAGAGTTTTTCCTCCTCTTCCCATGGGTAGGCTGCTTTAAAGTACTCCTCCTACCATCAAAAACAGGTAGGGGATTGATAAGTTCTCATCAGATGAGCCCTAAGGCGGCCATACATGGGTCGATTGTTTGGGAATCTATTGCTGCCACCCTTTCTTTAAGCAAGATCAATCAACATTGTGCTCGAGAATTTGTTTATTGAACGGAGAATTGATACGTACCCTTGGTGAACAAGTAACAGGGTTCCCTGTTCGATCGAGCTTTCTTTGAGCGGGATCTATTGATCCCGTTCAGAGAAAGGGTTGCCGCAATTGATTCCCAAACGATCGAGCACCATGTGTGTTTGCGGTGATCAATTGTGCGGGAATCGATTGAAAACCTGACCACCATTACCAAGGGTTCCCATCCAAAATATCGAACAGAATCGTTTGCGCAAAGTGGTGCACATCGATTCTCTGTTCAGAAGGCAAACGCATGACCACGCTGCGCTTGAGGGTTCATTGATTGAACGAAAATCGACCCGTGTATGGCTACTTCTAGAGTGTGTGCGTAGTGAACATTAGATAGTAAGCTCCTATGGGGATAGATAAACCTGATTGAATATATTGTCTTTTATTGCTTGAGTATAATACTTGCAGATGTTACATATTTATGAGCTATGTGATCTACATGTCATTGATTGGGAATTTATCTCGAAACTTTTTTTTTCTCTTTTTGAAGCCCAACATTTTGAAGATGACAAGTTTTTATTTCTAAAATGTGATTGAATAATATTTTGCATTTCCTCTGTCCTGCAGGGAATATGGAGCAATTGATGATGTGGATATTGATTTGCATATTGACGTTAGCTTCCTTGATGTAAGTCTTTTGGTTTTCATTCAAAGACAAGTATAAGAAATGAGATTCTCCTAGCCGTGGACATGTGGCATATTTGGGGGGTTGGTGTTCTCAATATTTGTCAGACTGAATTTAATAGGACCAGTAGTACCCAATCAAAACTCTCAAATTTGGTAAGGAGGCTTGGCATTGTTGGCAAAAGGGGGTATGCTATGTGTCAAAGTCTGGGTTGCCTAGTTTAGATTAGTTTTGGTAAAGGCATTCAGGTGCATGTTGGGCTAAATTACTGTGGCTATCATTGTGATGAATCTTTTGGAGGCCAAGTTCCCAATCGGAAGCACATAACCCACTTTTTTTATCTTAAAGTGCAAATAGGGCAATTTACCCTATATACTAAGGTTTTAGTTAAAACAATGGGAGATGCAAGCACAGTGCAAAAGGCAGATTTTTAAAGGATGGTAAAGGACTCGGTTAGCGTGAAACCTTGTGAATGCCCTACCGACTACACATGCCAACAGAGAGGGCTCTGTGTACACTCTTGGGCACTCGTGCCATAGGTTCGCCATCACAGGTCTAGTATATGCATGCTGATAAGTTTAGCGTGTGATACTTTATGTTTTAATTTTATTTTTGGTTGCAAAACACAATCCTTGTTATTTAGAAAATAATGCCATTACAGGCAGCGGTTCTGAACATGGAAACAATAGGGTTTCTGCAGGACAGAGCAGTTGTCAGAACATGGTATAAATGGCCATGTTTATTGCCATTTATACATCCCAGTAACAGGCACTTAGCTCCCAGACCATTGCTGACCTCCACCAGAATGTAAAATTCAATATACCTGTGTCATTGAACTACAATGTTAGCAGCATGGCACTAAGGGCTATTGATATGTGGACCAGCAAGCCTATCCTTCATGGCACACTGGGTCAATCTTCTGTTTGATGGGAATAATGCAGCATGGGCCACACCTTGTTGTCTGCTTGAATGTTGACCATGAAGTCCCCTTCACCCTCTTGTCTTCTCTAGCCTCATTCTTAAGTATGTTAAGGCTAACTCCTGCATGCTCTCCAAAGTTTTTGCAACAAACTTTTAATAAATGCTGCCATGATGTGTTGATTGTGTGTCTGGGTGATAGGAGCCATACTGGGTCAACGCTGTTGACATCTTCCCATGTCAAGGCTATAAGTTGACTGTCCACACCTTCATCCAGGCAGACCATTAATCTACTTTCACCTCGAACAATTCTCATATGTTCCCTTCCATGATGGGGTAGAGTGGGTCATGACAAACTAGCCTTGTTTGCACCACCTGGTGGGCTTATAATTTGCAAGAAACACGTAACAAATATCAGTTGCCTGGAATTGGGGTAATCTGTGACACTTCCATATGCTAAAACTCTTTGTTGGTTATACTGCAGAGGCTGCACTAGTCCCAACATGATATAATTGAATGCTTCCTTGACCTAGTCCTTTCTCTCTCTTTTTTGCCCCCTTTTCTATTTCCCTCCCTACTATATGTGTTTGTCTTGCTTTGCTCTGCCTCTGTCACCCACCCATTGATCCTCCCTTAAATCTCTCCCACCTTCGTCTATACCAATGGTTCCCAAACTTTTCTATTTAGGAACATTATTGAGCTCCCCATTCAAACACAGGTTAAGAATGAGGGCCTGCGCCCCCCTGGAATACCATCACGCCCCCCAGTTTGGGAACCACTGGTCTATACCATGCTCCATCATCTTTTCTTCTTCTCTGCCCTGGCCCCCTCCTTCCATTTATCAGAACCACTAGTCTTACACTCTGATGTTATCCACCTATTACAAGTACCAAATATCTGCATGAATTTTCCATTAGTCAGCCTCCTCTATTTGATTTTACGGATAGAAATATTCTCCAGATGATAATGAAGACTCCATCACTATCTGTTCATCTATCAATCACAGCATGATGTGAAAAAATATTTTTTCATATTTAATATTTAGTAATATTTCACATATTTATTCTTGTATGTCACTTGTCAGGAAGAAATTGCTGTAGCGTGGGATGTGATCCGCACAGAGCCAATTGTAATTCGCCTCCATTGTTCTCTCACACAGTATTTAAATGGCCCAGGTTAGTATGTTTAATAATAAAGTCTTATCTATAAGTAATACTGCTATCCAATCTTTGAGTTGCTTTTAAGGTCCCCATACACAGGCAGATTCTCCCTCGATAAAAGAGGGTCCGACTGCAGTGTGATAACGATCATTAGTGATGACCGGCATAGGCAATATTCAAATTTGCAATATTTTGCTTCTACTTTTATTCGATATTTGCAATTTTGAATATTCACCAATATATATTTATTTTCACAATGCATGTTCGTAAAACTTCCCGTGCATTAAATATTCAAGCTCAACACTAGACATCATCACGCTGCAGCCGGACCCTCAGAGGATTGGCGGGCACCCTTTATGTGTCAGCCACTGCTGTCCCCATTGAAAGTAATGTAATTGGCCAGGAATTTACCGACATGTCGAATCACCATGTGATCCAACATGCGGGAGGATCCTGGTCGATCTCACCAGGTGGGCACACCCGATTTTCCTCCGAGCGACCACCGACCAACTGCCCGTGTATGGATACTTTTAGAAAACAAATGTAACTATAAACATGTAAATTTATGTTATGTGAAGGGTCATACCACTATACTATTGTTTCTTTCAGTGCCAACAGTCGACGTCTTTCAGATCTCTACAAAGGAGAAGTTTGGTTTGGGACATCAGTTAAAGAAGTAAGTAAATTGTATTTCTTTCTAAGAATTTTGCTCAATGCCAGGACTTAAACCATTCTTCCTCACCCTGTTCCATACACCAGAGCAATCTCAATGAATGAGAGAGAATATTATGCTCATAGTTTGATATGTAGGCTACATTCACACAGGCTTTTTTTTTGCTGTGATTTTGATGTGTTTTTGCACCTAAAAATGCCTGGAAAACCCTTGAGCTCATATGAGGCATTTGTCAACTCACACAGGCATTTTTCTGGTGCTTTTTCAGATGCCCATGAATGCTGCGTGCAGCTTTTTGGCGGCTTGATTGTACAATTTGGCGGTAAGATGCTGCTATTGACTTCAATTGTACCTTTTTCCGTACGTTTTTACAGCCCAGGGAGTCAGGTCAGATGTCAAGAAAGCCTGTCTTCCAAGAGAAGACAGAGCTAATGAAGTTTGTTTTAAATGCAGCTTGATATGTTCTAAGGTGTATTTATTATATTTGATTTTTTGTAAGTAAGTAAAAAAAGGTCAGCATTACGAAGGGGAACCAAGCAAAAGAATATTTTTTTTGCCTGCCTCAAGACAACCAATGCGCTTGTAGTGGTGTTTTCTTGTTCACATGAAAAACACCACAAAAAAGCCACAAAAACGCAGCTAAAAGGCCTAAAAAATGTCTGTGTGAATCTAGCCCAGGGGTGGTCAAACTAAGGCCCGGGGAATACATCTGACCTGTTAAATATTGTTATCTGGCCCTCTGCCACCTTGTTGAAAAGATGCTCTCCTCCTCTTGTTCTCTGCAATCAGTACATATAATGCCTAGAGGTGTCCAAACATTGCCTTGAGGAAGATGCAGTGATGTGATCATGATACTGTGAGCACATACTCATAGCGACAAGTCTTTAGAAACTATCTCTGCTCATTTCAATGAATGAGCTTTTTTTGTAAGTGCAGGAAATGTTAAAAGATAACAATGTCCCTGTCACACATCACCTATTACACATCACAGCAATCATAAGTGATGCCGGCAATGCATGGAATTTGCGGGTCGGCCATTACAGACTCTTGGTCCGGCCACTTTATCAAATTTAAGAAGCCAATGCAGCACACGAGTCAATAAGTTTGCCTACACTGCCTTCAACCCCCTCTGTCAGGGCCTACGTTTAAAATAATGCAGCACAACACAGCTATAACGTGCAAACACACACATTGAAAATGAATCCACTACACCACTAATGCTACCCTTACGTTTATCCAGCCCTTGCGGGCAGTGGAGGCTGACCGCAGTCTTAGCATCAATATACAATCAGATTCTATTCACACCAATCCCTTTTTTGGAATGCATTTTAATTGAAGCAATTGGACATAATATGTACTTCTTGGACATGTGTTATCCTCCATTTATACTCCATGGACATGTGTTACCCAATGCGTTGATAGGTGTGAAAATTGCTTCATTAGGGAAATTGTCTCTAAGCAGCTAATTGGCATTTTCCTGAAATATCCAAGCTTGTTTAAGGCACAGTTAAAGTAAATGTAAACTTGTAACCCACTGAAATAGTGAATAAAAAGGTATGTGTCCAACATTGATGAATAAAATAAAATGTGGCCTTCACAAAGTAGATATTTTAAGCAATATATATAAGAACAGTTTGTAGGGTTTATTAAATTAGATGACCATATCTCTAGGTTCAAGCTGTTGGGAATGAAAATGGACCATGAAGAGCAACAGCAGGACAAATGCATCATGTTGCATCTCATCTGCGGTTGGCCAGGGATAGAATGAAAGCAGTTAGGGCTCATTTACACGAGCAATATTCTCAGCCAGTTTTCGGGGTTTCGCCTGATAAAACTGCCATAGGGTCCTTATCTAGATTGTCATGTCGTTAAGCCTTAAGCAGGGTACAGACGTGCAGATATGGGCCGGATCAATGGCCACTTTGAGCACGTGCGCGCTCACGGCCATCTATCTGGCCTATATAATATGCCGCTATCGCTGTTTTCGAGCGGGACCAATCGATCCCAATCGAAAACAGCCACATCAGACATGACTGTTAAATATGGCCAATGTCCATTGCTTTGCATAGAGACAGCAGAGCTGTCTTCCCGGCTCTGCCGATATCTGACAGCAGCGTGATGACGTCATCTGCTGCAGGGAACATCGGACGGCTCCAATATCGAGCCGTCTGTACCCTGCGTCAAGGTGATTGTTAGCCAACTTCTTAAAAAGTCCATGCAGCTACCTCACTATTTCACCACACCCTATATCACCTTCTGAGGCATTCCATTACTATTCTGTTTAAAGGTGCAAAAGTATATTTAGGGAACATCTGCTTTCTTAAATTTGCATCATTTTATTAGTCATGAACATTATATCCATAAAGCATAAATACATAAAATTTATTTTTTTTTGAAGATTCTACCATTTCAATGATTTCAGGTTAATTGCAAATTGCCCTGAGCATGGTATGATCACTAAACTTGCTGTAGATGTAGAGAAGGGTTGGGGGGGATACTACAAAAAAAAGTTTTGCTCTAACACAAATTTGTACAAATTAAGTTCCAAGTCAAAATTTCGAAAATCTGAATTTCGACTTTGATTTTGAACTTAATTTATACAAAACTTACAATAAAGAAGGTACCCCATACCAGGGGTGCTCATTGCCCTCCGGTAGCTGACAATTGTTCCCTGTCCCTACACAAATTGTAACTGCTAATGAATGTGGTGCGGTAACAGAGCCACCCTATCTTAAGCCCAAGGGTTCAATGCTTGGCAGGGATCCCGGCAGATCACATACACTTTATCTGGCCGGTGAATGCTGTGTTCAGACATCCGCCGATGTAGAGGTTCAATGTACTCCACTACGTTCAGCCCTGCATCAGTGGAATGGCTCAGTGCTGTGAGAACACCGCATAAAGCACTGTGCTTTGCGTAGGGGGTCCCGACGGATGTAGAAACATAGCTTAGTGTATGTAAACTTCTAATTTTAACTAAAGCCTTAATACTATATATCTAATTATTGCCATGGAAATGTCATGGATGTGTTGTTCATAGAGAAGGCAAATTTGGTAAGATGTTACTGACCCTTATAATATTAATCTTCGCATAGGATCATGCAGACTTTTGTAACACAGCAATGGAAACAGAGCAAAGAAAAATCGAATTGTTCGCACAAGAAGATGTCGGAGAAGAAGGTGAAATCTCCACTGCACATTTTTTCTACACTGCGCAGGTACGTGATACGTGTGACCACAAGGTCTCCATTTACTGCACATGCCGGGACCACCAATACCACCACAAAGTGAACAGATGCTAACAGCTATAGGTTTCCTGTCAGAGCACACGTTCACAAGAAACCTCATCCTCTGTCTAAATCATCACATTTCATCTGTTAGTATAATCTCCAGCGTGGTTAAATGATTAAGGTCTCAAAATAACAAAGCATGCCTATTTTTGTGTAGGGGTTAATAGCACTCACCTTACTCCCAAACTCTCAGAGGCTCTTCTGTTAGTATAGTACTACAACCTCGTTTGAAAATTATTATGTGCTGTGGTCTAAGCTTTGTCATCATCCCCAACAACAGTGGTTCCCAAACGTTCCCTGCAGGGCCCCCCTTTTCTAGAAAGGAACATTATCAAGCCCCCCCCCCCCCATTCATTCAAACTCATTCATTTCAGATTAACCTTTCTAGCGCACTGCTGAGGTACCGATTTCTGTACAAAAAGCGCACCATAGACTTTAATGGAAAAAAAGTTTTTTACATTGTAGGCCTGTAATTTCCCAAAGTATGTCCATACAGGAGTCTGATAGACATCCTGGATATAATAACATGTTCAGATGCTTTGTTAACAACTCACAATATCAGATAATTAAGATTTCAATAATTCACTGTATCAGGTAAATTAGCACTGCAACCACTAGATGGCAGTGCAGATGTGCCAGGTTACATAGCACAGCATGGGGGGGAGGGCGATCCATTCCCCTGCAGCTGCCTCTTCATTAGATCGGAGCCACACGGAGCAGTGAGTTTGCTCTCCTGGGGCTCCGATCTCTGCCTGACGAACCCAGTTCGTCCACTGCAGGACTGACAGGTCAGAGCTGGACGAGCAAGGACCGTCAGGAATGGCAGTGGGGGTTAAAGACCAGTACTAGCGTGAAATGGTCCTCAAACTTTATTTGGTTTCCAAACCAATCATGCAGGGACATGCATCATATATACACATACAACATATACACCAATCATACTCATCATTCACATAGAGACACATGACTTAGGTATAAAAGGTAGCTGTGCCTTTTGTCTGAATAATTCAACAGCATTCACTGACCAAAAAACCTACTGAATTACTGGAATAATTAGGACAGATTGGGGTTTAATCGGCCCGGCAGCCTTTTATTACCAATATAACAAAACCACCTTACACAACTAGTTCCCTGGCACTCCGACATCCTTAACAAAGGGTGGGACTCCATACCTACGACGGGCCCTTCCAATGACCTTTTCCATGACCAGAACACCAACAAGGGCCAACCCTGCCGCTGCCATGACAAGTTGTGAGACCTGAAAAAAAGAAATGAATCAAACTTCCGACTGAAGTGTGGTGAATTCTCCTCTCACACTTAACTACAGTAGAACCCTGCCTAACAACTGACCCAATCTGGTAGAGCTGGAACAAGATAACATCTGTAGGCTTTACTTTTTAAATGTACTGGAGTAGATTGGGGCAAGGATATGACCATTGGAAAAGGTGTATGAGACCTTCTGGGCTGTGATAACTAAATTTGCAGGAACTATTTTCTGCAGAAAAACAGCACAATTTTCCTGCATTAAAGGATGAAATAAGGGGCATTGGCTTTAGATGAGGGAAATGGATCTGATTTGAAGTAATGATGTTTGTTGTGTCAGAAGTTCAGCTTTAATGGATATAAGTCTAGACTAAGACTAATAGACACCGATTTATAATGGAGAGCAAATAATATTTTCAGCACTACGGAGAGCTCAGGCCGGCAAATTAACCCACCGTGTAAAAGCTGTTTTTCAGCTTGATATAATGGTCCTATTTTCTGTCCGGATGGATGAACATATGTTCAGCTTAATCAGCTAATTGATTTGTTTATTTCGGATTGACTGGTGGGGATCATTTGACTTTTTGGATTTCTGTGTAAGCTTAAATAGCACCAACCAATCAGAGAAGCACAAATCGATTAAATAATCAATATGATGCTGATGAGTTGTACTGCAGCAGAACCTCCCATAGGAGAATGTATCATCCCTATAAATTGGACAAATTGAGCATCAGATGCAATTTTTAGTTTGTTTGGTAATTGTTTTGGAAGACCTATAATGACTAGCTGAGTTTTCCATGCTGCAGTGCTGAACAGGTCAATGGGGATCAGCTCCCTGACAATTATTATTATTATTATTAACATTTATTTATATAGCGCCAGCATATTAAGCGCTGTACAATACATTAAGTGGAGATACCACACACAGTAATAACACACCTGTCCAGGTAATGACACCAGGAGACTCGAGGACCCTGCCCGACGGGCTTACAACTAATAGGTTGGGGAACACGTGTACAATAGGTGGGGGGGATGACTGGCATGGTGGTGATGTTAGAAGAAATGGTAGGAGAGGCAGAGAGGTGGGTTTTTAAGCTTTTTTGCCAGCGGCAAAGGTAGGAGCAAGTCTGATGTGCGAGGGAGTTCCCAGAGAGTAGGAGCGGCCCCTAGAAAGTCCTTGGAGCCGTGCTGTGATGATTTATTATTGGGATTCCATTAATGGTCACTGGAGAGCGTGGGTGCGGTTAGGGTGTTTTGTGTCCAGGTTGGAGATGTAAGGAGGACAGGAGGTTGTGGATTGATTTAAACGCAAACACAGGACTTTAAATTTTGATCTCTGGACAATGGGAACCAGTGTATAGATTTCAGAGAGGAGCAGCAGATGAGGAGCGGTTAGAGGAGTAGATGAGTCTAGCAGCCGCATGTACAAGTACTTCCCTTGGAGCTAGATGTATTGTATACATTAAGAGGTATACATCTCTAAAGCTAGGCACACATGGGAATATTCCCGTGCAATCGACCCCCGATCGGGGATCAATTGAACAGAAATCAATGTGCACCACACATGAAGATTCTTGTCTTCATGTAAAGTAATGGAGATAGAACAGGGTTTTCCAACACGTTGGAACCCCGTTCAATCGAGTTTCTTTGAGTGGGCTTTATTGATCCTGCTTGAAGGAAGGCACACACAGGTAGATTGGTAAACAGATTAGAGTACAATCACTGTGAGCGCGCATGTTGATTGATTGTACTCAAATCTTTGTACAGATCTACCTGTGTGTGCCTAGCTTAAGTTAGGTTCATACAGCAGACTTTGGGATGTCATAGAAACAGCATTATTGAAGAGGAAAGTTATTCCAGGTCTACTACAAATGATTGCTCCATCTTACCTACCTTGTATACGCAGAACTCTTAAGGTAGCCATACCTGCATCAATTCGCTTATGATCAATGATCCAAAGTAATGGCGATCAAACAGGTATTTAACAACATGTTCTTGAAGTGGGATCACTCCAGGTGGGCAGCAACAATCGTTTGCCATTAACCCGCGTAATAATTGATCATTCCTGAATCGAACGAAAAATGTATCCATGTATGGCCCAGGTGCCCAACTTGTGGCCCAGGGGCCATTTGAGGGTTCAACGACGGCCCCCTCAGTCCTCCACTTGCGGCCGCCGCTCCCCTGCTGACAGGAGGAGAGGTGATACACTAACATGATAGGCGTACATAAAAGCCAATTAGCGACCCAGATGGCGTCTGACCAAGTCCCTTGCTTTTCCTCTTATTTAGTGTTGGCAGGGGGTCAGCACACTGGTGAGTGCCTATGCTTCCACAATTCCACCAATGAACCTAGGATGATTATATCATTTATTTCACATGACCTCAGAATAGGGGCATATAACCTTTGAATCAAAGGATATGTGCCCTATAGATATTATCAGAGGCTTTGATGATGTCTCTGGAACCTATGACGATGTATATGGCACAAAATGTGCATTACCATACTACAGTGTTCCCTAATGCTAAAGTATCATTTTAAAACAAGTTTCTTTTATTTAAAAACATTTAAAATAATGTCTTCTAGCTCTGCCTGCTGTAATTTTTTATTCAAAATGCTTATAAAAGTCAGTATAGGTTAAAAATATTATGTGAGGCCCTTAAGTAATCCTGAGGGCCGCACTTGTAGCCCTCCATATCAACTCAGTTGGCCACCACTAATGTATGGGGACCTTAAGATTGTAAGCCCAATTAGGTCCTCATTTCCTGTGTAATGCCTTGTTGCCATTGATGCGGTCAGCCGCGCGGCTGAACGCATGTCATAGTTGGGTTTTTTTTTAATGCAGATGCTGATGCGGTTGGGACGCGGATGCGTTTCAATATGCTGCAGCTAGCGTTCAGAAACACGCCCTAAATCGCATCCGCACCCGAACGCGCACAACTGCACCAGTGGAAACTATATTGAAGTTTCCAATGGATGCGGTTGTTTGTGCTTGCGGCCGCGCGGCTACAGACGCGTGGGATCGCATCAATGGAAACAAGCCCTTATAGTTAGTACCACTATGTTAACTTGTGTTGTCATTCAACCCTTTTTTAATGGACAGCTATACATAAAATGTTGACGCTTCATTTATAATAGTTAATAATAATAATTATATCTAGTTATATTGCTTTAAAAAATACAATTGTGGGGGGGGGGGGGGGGGGGGGGGGGGGGTTGCAACTGGTGACTGCACTTTTCATACTGCTTATTATTTATTAATAATTGTATAAATTTTATAAGCTGATTTATTTCCCTGTTTTTAGGTCGCCAAGTTATCCCCCTCCTGGATGTGGTAAAAGTAAGGTCAAGCTGAAATCTGAGCAGGACGGTATCTCCAAAACTCACAAACTCCTGAGAAGGACTTGTTCTAGCACAGTGAAACCCGAAGATATGTGTAACCCGAAATCTCACAGGAACTTTGGCCGATCTCTTTCCAGCGACCCCAGGGCAGAGCAGCCGATGGGCTTGAAACCACACAAACTTTTGAACCGCCAGTGTTCTACAGCCATTAAGCAGGAGGAATGCATCTCCCTGAAACAACATAAACTCTTAACCCGTTCTTGTTCTGGGGACCCCAGATGTGAGCACAACAGCACCTTGAAGCCGCATAAACTTTTAAGCAGGTCTTATTCTAGTAATCTTCGTATGGAAGAGTTAGATGGGCTTAAAAACCACAAACTACTCAGCAAGTCCTGTTCCAGTGCCCCAAAATCATCCAAAATGGACCTTTTGAAAGAACCTATCGCAGAGGGCAGGAGGCTCTCTCTTACCTCAGGGCTGATTGGTATATTAACGCCAGCTGCATCATCACAACCTGCTGTGGGTACCCTGGTATTATTTATATTACTTGCTGCTTCATTTTGTTCTTCCATATCTGTTTTTGGTCTAAATTTACACGGCTAAATTTACACAGTCACTTCCCACTGGAAACGTCTCGAGCACCTGCGGGTCGTGATGGCTATTCTACTGGCGAACAGTACAGGTGTGCGACCCGCCCCAATCCCCGATGGGAAGAAGGTTAATATTCTTTCGCTGGCTGAATCAGAAGCAGAAAGATCCGGCCAGTTGAAGAATTTTCCCCAGAGACTGGAAAGAGAACCCGTTCTCTAGTGAAAGAAAACTGGCTTAAACAGTGACGTCACGTCCCGATATCAAAACTGGGAACTGTGCATTCCAGGTTTTTTTGATTCAAATTCCCGCGAACAGGTGGGGAATTTAAATCTCCCTACGAACAGGTGGACGTCAGATTTTTTTAAAAGTCAGATCTGCTGGTGCGTGGACGAACCTGGCCTAAGATCGGCCATCACTACCTACAGGTCTACCGTCTGAAAGCCCAAAAACAACCTAATGTTGCTTCCACCAGTGTTCTGAGATAGTTTCCTACCCTTACAACTGCACATGAACAGATAGCCCTAAATCTTCAGAATTGCAGGGTTAATCTTACAAGTTTCGGGTGTCAAGGTTAAAAGTTAAGAGGGGTAAGGGGAAGTTTACCCCCCAATCCACTAACCTTAACCCTCGGAACCCCCTAACCTTAATCCCCCTAAACTCCTAAACTTGACACCTGAAAATTGTAGGATTAACCCTGTAATTCTTAAAAATCAGGGCTATCTGGGCATGCGCAGTTGTAAATGCAGGAAAATATCTGATAAACGACAATGGAAATGGAGCCATAAGAAATTATTAATTATAAGATATGGTGGTTGCTATTTCTTCTGACCTTAAGGTTCATGCTTTGGCACAAGATAGCCATACCCTTGTCTCAGGTCAGTGATACTACTTCTGAAAGAAATATGATGATGACTGATGTGGAGCATGGACCTTCAAAAAATTTAGTATGGGAAACCAATGTATTTCTTTTTTGAGGAGTTGGACAAGTTCTATTTTTTGTGATGGTGTGGAATGGGTTTAGTTCCCTTTGTTGGGAAACTCAATACTGAAAGCTGAAGTTTCAGACAGCCTGCTTGAGAAATACAGCGTGGTAAGTTCTTCTAAGAGAGGTTCTATTAAAGAAGAACCAATATGGAAGAGCATAATCAATTTGATCAGCTGGTGGATTTATGTGTATCTGGGGTCCTGTGACACCAGATAAAAACCCCAGGGAAAACATCTCCGTGGATTTAGTCGTTCATTGGATAAATGAGTATATTTTATTCCTGGATGGCGTTCAGGTTTACTGTCTATATCAAATACAGAAAAATCTTTTTTTAGTCACATGAATGTTTACAGGTCTCTTAGGCTGGCCATACATGGGTCGATTGTTTTAATCAACCATCGTGCACGTGCGCCGTGATCAATTGTTCAGGAAACGGTTGCGGCCACCCTTCCTACTTCCTTTTCCCGCTCGAATAAAGCTTGATTGAACAGGGAAACAACATGCTGGCAAATCCAAGTTCGTTTGCTATTACTTTGTATGGCGATCCTGGTTACGAATGGGAATCGATAGTGTAGGTTGGCGCATTAATTCGCTGTTCAATCAACGAGCGTTTGAGCACAGTGTGGTGATGTCATCATGTGCTCCAGGGTTCATTGATTTAAATGTGTATCGACGTGTGTATGCCCACCTTTAGATTCCAGTGAAAATATCTGGCTTTTCTCCTGTTGTCACACCCAGACCCTTACAGACCAATATGCAGTATATCCAGTGGTTTCACTAGCCCAGTGCGGAGAGTGCGACACCAAACTTAGTGATGCCACTGAGTACATCTTCTCACCTAAAGATCTACCTTTTCTTCCCTTCTCTTTTGCAAATGTTTGTTACAATATGACAGGTACACTTAAGATAGAATTTTGTATATATCTAACTTAAGGGCCCCATACACGTTGAGATTTATCATTTGATCGACTTAGCCTGATCAAAGTTTTCCGATCTAAGAATCGGTGATCGATGTACTGCCCCACATAGAGAAACAGATATTTAATCAAGTTTAGTTCCCCTGACACCATATGTAAATATGCTAATTAGTTCAATTAAAGCATTTGGTTCATATTGGTCAGGCACAATAAAGCAATATGTGAGATACGTTTTTTCTGACATGTCCGATAATTTATCGTTTATCCAACTTTGATCGATCTAGGTCGGTCGAACCATGTGGATAGGCATAGATTTCCAGCTGATCGACAAAACAAATAGATCGGTTTAGGCCGATCGAACAAAAATTTTCATTATGTATGGGGGCCCTTAGTCTTAAGGAGGCCAATGGCTGTTTTTCTAGACTCCTGCTATAGCCGTGACTTTGGTTTTTGTTGTCATTGTCACAGCTGTCATGACTTGGATGAGTTGTCCTTGCTGAGTCCTGCCTTTGCTCTCCATTAGGGATATAAGTGTAGAAATTCCTTCCTGTCCTCATAATGGCAATAAGATGAATAGTGTATATTGATTGTCCTAATTACTCTAATGAAAGCTACATATAGTGTCTCTTGTAGAAAAACTATCCCCTCCTATTTTATATCTGGTTAATTAATCTGCCAGAAGCAGTAGCACTCTCGGTCCAGAATTCTTAAGCTCGTCTTCCTTTGGGACATGGACTCACGGGCAGGACATCTGTCTTTGCCTTGTCGCCTTGTTGGCTGCTTAGTGGAAAGTAAAAACAGCGTAAATGGTCCGCAAATGTATCTGTTTAATGCTGGGAAAGTCGCTAGGCACGTACATTAGGTGTCCACACACAGGTGGATCTGTCTTCAGTTACATCAGGGGACCATATGCCAGCCGTGTGTTCAATCAACCACCTCAGTGAACCTTCTGTGATCTTTCTCCTTGGTGTCCATGATCCTGAGCTAAAGATCACTAAAATAATTCATGGAGAAAAGAGAACCTTTAAGCTTGTTAAATTATTAGTTCAGTCCAAACTAATTTATATATCTTAAATAATATGCCCATAGTGAAATTCCCCTGTCATAATTACTAGTAGTAACAAGAACAGAGGCGTACAACCTTGTACAACAAAGTAAGGTACTGTAAATAGGTAAATAATATGGAATAAAATTAAACAAAACAAAAGACAAAATACTCACATTAAAGGTTTACAAGGATTGATCTCTCAGGGCCATGTGCTTTCCAGGATGACCTCACTTCCTGGTTGGGGATGAGATCACTTCCTGCTTACAGATGCTGGAGGGCTCAACAGGAGCAATGGGACGTGTTTTGAGCCGAGGCTCTTTTTCAACCCCCTATCGTTCGTGGGGAATTTGAATCACAAAAAACGTAAGTGACTGTACCTGGAATGCATACTTCCTGGTTACGATTACTGATGTCACTTCTGGTTTTCGGAGCCAATTTTTCACTAGACTGGGTAGTGAAAAGATTCTTCGTCTGGCCCGATCTTTCTGTGCATGATCTGGCCAGCGGAGGAATAACAAATTTCTTCCTGCCAGTAAACAGGGTAGGTTGAACACCCACACCCAGAATGAATAGATTTTACATAAAGATTTTATTTTAATAAAGAGTCAAAGATACCAACATAGCCCGCTGGAAATTCACTGAGCTGATGACTTTGCTGATGCATCTTGGAATCTGATTATTCTGATCAGGTTGGATGGTACTGGCATGGTGGTGATGTTAGGAAAATTATTGGTAGACCAGACTGAAGAGGTGGGTTTTCAGGGCTTTTTTAAAAAGTGACAAAGGTAAGAGCAAGTCTAATGGGACAAGGGAGGGAGTTCCAGACAGTAGGAGCAGCCCTAAAGAAGTCTTAAATCTGCCCATGGGATGATGTTATGAGTAAAAATTTCATTAGTAGGTCACTGGAGGAGCAGAGGGGGGTGGTTAGCAAGTCACAATTTGATTGTCTGGACAATTGAAAGCCAGTGTAAAGATTTGCAGAGAGGAGCAGCAGATGAGGAGCGGTTAGAGGAGTAAATGAGTCTAGCAGCAGCATTCATGATGGACTGAAGAGGCGAAAGTCTAGTGAGAGGAAGACCAGAGAGGATGATGTAGCAGTAGTCCAGATGAAAAATGATGAGAGCATGTACCAGGACTTTGGTGGTCTCTGGGGATAGGAAGGGGCGTATCTTGGACAGACAGTGGTTTATATGAGTTTGTATAATGTTTTCACTGCAACCTGGATGTGTTGTGTGGACGTGTTGTGTGGAGAGTGTTTCCTTGGTATTAAATTTTTCCCCCCCAATGACTAACCAGACCCCCTTTTGCATGAAGTCTGATATGCCTGGAACAGTGTGGGGTCCCCCCTCTTCCAGACATACCAGTTCCCATTCCAAAAGGGGGTTTGGTTAATGTCTGGGAGGAACCTCATGCTTTAAAAAAATTACACAAAATGCGTTGCATGCATTGGTTAACCAGTCAGCTCCAGCACCAGGCAATGGGTATAGAGCTGCATCTGCAGCCAACCATCTTGACTGCCAGCAGGGGGTCTGGTATTCTCTTGGGGGACCCCACACTGTTTGTTGGCCCCCCTTTTCAAGGAGATAACAGACCCTATGCTTAAAAGGGGGTCTGGTATGCTCTAAATGGGGACCCCACACTGTTTTTATAATTTTTTAATGTAATTTATTGTTCTGAAAATTCAATCACACTTTTTTTGTTTTTATTGGATAGAGGTGGGGGTGTGTAGCCCAGATGGGAGGGATCAAAGTTTGCCTCCAATATATATATGTATGCATGAGGGTCAGATCAAACAGCAGAAGTGTTTACCTGGCCAGCGGCAAATTGACCATTGGGCAAACTATTCGGCCATCACTAGTCCCTACAGTTACAAGTTTTCTTTATTTCTTTTGTATCTGTACACATTACAGTGGCAAAAAGTATTGAAATCAGTGTTTGTCTTTTAGCCTACCAATAATGCAAAAAGCGTGCCAGCACGAGTGCATGGATTTCTCGTACAGGTAAAGTCAAATTCATTATCAATGTAATACAATTATTGTTGGTAATATTTGAATTAAACAATAGGTTTTAAAACAGTCACAACACCTTACCTAACCAAGAGGGGTTTACGATGGAAGTTAATAGTGCAATGCTCAGCATATGAGACACAATTCAGCACTGCCTATACTCTGCATTCATTTTCCACATGATGTCCCAGATAAATCCCCTAGGTGCCTTCAGCATTAACCTCTCTGTTCTTACAGCTCCTAGATAAGAGCTAAGGCTGTTGTGTCAATAAGATTCCCCAAGCATTGTTAGATCAAGTACATATATACCAGGGCTCTAAATTCAGATAGCAGTGTCATGGATTAAAAGAAGTGGCTAGGAATTAGTGACAATTAGAGATTGCTCAGACTGGCAGCTCACTGGTGGTTGCCAACTAGCTGCCACCACAGTCCTTTTTCAAACATTGGGATAAGCAGTTGGCAAGAGTTCATCATATTCCCCCAGCCACCCCTTAAACTCCTCTATAGGACCAGACTTGCAGAGTCCATGACTGTAGGAAGGCTGAGATTGGTGACC
The DNA here is from genome assembly GCA_036250615.1 of Ptychadena robeensis. Classification (NCBI taxonomy): domain Eukaryota; kingdom Metazoa; phylum Chordata; class Amphibia; order Anura; family Ptychadenidae; genus Ptychadena; species Ptychadena robeensis. The sequence continues at coordinate 19,710,484 of CM070032.1, forward strand.
ATGTTCACCCCCCACTTAACCATAGAATAAAAGATACAACACTGCTGTTGCACTTTTGGAAAATTTGTCTTTATATATATAGTAGAGGAGACACCCACCTGGAAAGCCTCATGAGGGACTTTATAAAACAGGGATATGATCCAGAAACAACTAAGTCACAAATAAGGAAAGCAGTGAACATCCCCAGAACCAACCTCCTACAATATAAACAGACTGAGAGAGAGAATCGGGTCCCACTAGTGGTCACATTCAATCCACGTCTAGAAGCCTTAAGGAGAATTATAAAGGAGCTACAGCCACTTTTTCAAAAAGACAGAAGGCTTAGAGAAATTTTCCCAGAACCACGTCTACTTGCGTACAGACAACCACCGAATCTGAGACAACTAATTGTAAGAAGTGCCCTAAACAGCCCAGAGCACAATGGAACATCT
>CM070032.1:19722876-19764776 GCA_036250615.1 Ptychadena robeensis
CTGCTACAAGCCGGCCATAGATCGAGACGTCTATGGTCAGCTTAATGTTGACACAGCCTAATTGTACTTGTTAGATGGGGTGGGTTAGAGGATCTCAGTATTTGAGATCTTCAGGAATTCTCGAAGTGCTGATATTCACAATAAAAAAATCAACACTCAATCATCAACACTATTCCCAATGTCTCTTCTGGAAGACTTTCAAATCAATTCCCATAAACACCCCTAAACCTTATGTAAAGCCTTCCTTCAAGAGTCCAAGTAAAGCAAATGGACCGTCTCTCATTCTCTCATTCTGAATGTTGTATTCCCCCCCCCCCCCCCCCCCCCCCCCCAAATATCTATCATCAGCTTTTTCCAAAATGGTAAGTAGTTTAATTTTTCTTTCATCAAGAAAAATTCATGTACAATTAAATTTATAATTTTTTTAGGTTGTAGATCTGCTTGTATCAATGTGTCGATCTGCTTTGGAATCTCCAAGAAAAGTCGTTATTTTTGAGCCATATCCTTCGGTGGTAGACCCCAATGATTCTCAGGCCCTGGCCTTTAATCCTAGAGTAAGTATTCGCGCACAGTATGCTTTTGCCTGTGTTACCTCAAATCAATATATTCTAGATACTCTAAAATCTAAGTTCATAGAGCTATTCGTGAGGATATAGATTTTTATTTTCAGTCATGTGATGATAATTTGCAATTATTAAAATGTTTAATTCAGTACTTACAGCTTTGTTAATTGAGTCTATGGCAGTGGTGGGCAACTGAGTTGATATGGGCTGACAGCACTCACCCCCCCCCCCTCGCCCCTGGGTGCAGCGCTCATATGTAGACGTGGTTTCCTCGATCAACATTGACAATTTTACTGATGTAAGAATGCCAAAGCTGATTAGGAAAGCCGGTTCAACGTGTGACCACTTCACAGGTGAGTAGCTATGCCCGATGCATTAACATGCAGGACCAAGGGGGGCGCCGAGCAACGCTCAAAGGGCCGCATGAGGCCCCCGGGCCACAGGTTGGGCACCTAGGGTCTATGGTGTGGTCATAGAAGTTTAATGCTGAACTGAAGCTTCACAACAAAATAATAAGACATGGTTACTTGGCCCACTTCAATGGTTTATTTTAAATTTTTTTGGGAGGGGGGTTTAAATATTTTCTCAGCATAACCTCCTCCTCTGCGAAAGTTACAGCCTCTTCCATCTGACATTTTGGGTTGTGTAGCGTAGTAAGTGAAATGCCAAATGTAGTCGTGTAAGAGTGTCGGCTGCTGGGGTAGTGTGGGTGTTTGTGTAGTGTTGGGTATAGGTATGCTATTTATTGATTGAGTGTCACGGGTTATCTTCTTCTGATTTGCAAACTGTAACTATCACTCCTAATCTACAGTATGAAAAGTTCAGGGGTCAGCACTGCTGAATATAGCAGATGCCTGTCTGTGTTGCCCACGCTGAACATGTATGTAGCCAATAGATTTCAAATTATTAAAGTACAAAATCAAGCGACACCCTGCTTAATTGAGGAACTAAGTCTTCAATGTTAGCCACAGTGGACTGTATGAATGACTGAATGATTTCAAATTATTTCCAAGCTTGGATTATAACATATTGAAGTTAGAGGATCAAAATGTGGGCAACTAATCATTTTAATACCGATAAGAAATTGCAGTACTTGTATGTTTCCAATTACTGACAATTCGAGATGGTCGAAATGAATAAAATTCGATTCTACTTAAATTTCGAGTTTCCCAATCGAATTTCGATTTGACTGCGAAATTTCTAGGCAACAATTCGCATAACGCCTAAAATTCGCATAAGGTCAAAAAAGGTGGAAAATTTGGATTTGCTGTATGAGCTATAATAGAAGAATCAGTGTACATAGTAGCAGAGCTTTACACTCAGAGCTGAGATTTAAACCCAAATTATACACAAACTTTACATGTTAGAGCAAAACTTATTGTTTTCAAATGTTTCCCCAACCCTTCTCTACAACTCCAGCAATTTTTGTGAGGATACCATTTTCAGGGGCTTTGCAATAAGCTGACAAAGTTAGCTAGCACCATGCGAATTTTCGACATTGCGAATTTTCCAATCTCTCCCGCATGCGAAAATTTTAACTAAAATGACGATACTCGCACGCGAAATAGCGGCACGGCAAATCAAAAGCAAAGTTCTTGTTTAAGTTGAAATTTCGATTTCAGTCAAAATATCAGGCTGATTTTCTACTTTTTCGGCAAAAAGTCGAAATGACCCCGTCAAAATTCGACTATGTGAATTTCAGCAAAAAGTCGAAATCTCTACTTAAAAATTCGCACTGCGAATTTTTCGACCATCGCTACTGACAATTACTGAGCCTATCATTCACTGAGATATAGTAGAGACCAGTCCAGCAATGAGACCTTTCTGCCTCATAATGCCCACATTTTAGGATTGCAGGTTATATCATGATCTATATTTTTATCTTCAACAGAAAAAGAATTATGAGAGAGTTCAGAAGGCACTAGACAGCATCGCTTCCATCAGAGAGATGACTCAAGTAAGAATTGGACCCCCAAAAAAACAAATTGATGTAATTGATGTAATTTTAGCAAGTGTTTGTTTTTCAGATTTTTTAATAATGAACTTTATATATAGTTGTATATATTTTTATTTGTTTTTTTATTGACCAAAGAAAATGAAGACACAAACAAAAAAAAGTGCATGATTGCCATCATTTCACACAAATGAACATGGGAATAACTGCTAAGAAAACCTGCTTTCTGGTTTACGAGTTGGGATAGCAAGTTCTCTTAGGAAAAGTCCTTATGTAGGAGAACTCATGAAGAAGCTCATTAATGACTTGATCAGCTGACCTGCTTGATGTTTCCTGGCCATTTAGCATGAATTTACCCAGGTAGTTGTTCACCCTGTTCATCAGTGGAAAACCACAGCCGGACCGCAGCCAGCCAGACAACATGACATTAGGGCAGGTTTTCAAGTACAAGGCAGACAGCTCGGCCTCGAACATAACGTGTTCGCTTTTCTTCCCCCGGCAAACAGTACTGGTGTTCGATCTGCCCTGTTCACCTGTGGGAATAAGGTGACTATTCTTCTGCTTGCTGAATCAGGAGCAGAAAGATCCGGCCAGTGGAAGAATACTTTCACCAGAAACCGGGTAGAGAACCCAATCTTCTAGTGAAAGAAAACCGGTGTAAACCGGACGTCACATGCGGATATCGAAACTGGGAACTGTGCGTTCCACTCAGTGACGTCACTTCCGGTTTGCTTAATTCAAATTCCCCACGAAAAGGTGGACATCAGACTTTTTTGTTCGCGGACGAACCTAGACGAAGTTCACCCATCACTATCTATGAACACCTACCTAGCAGAGATTTGAGGATCAAATTTTTTTGGTCGAAATTTTGTCGTATTTGTCGAAATTTGGACAAGCTGAATTTTAGGTTGGTTTACACATGTAGATTTTTTCGCTCGATCAACAAAGAACTAACGATTTTTTGGTTCATTGAACAAAAATCTAAAATGGCCAATTTGTTCGATGGATACATTTTGTTCGACCTCGCACAAAAAATAGTTTGAAAGGTCATAGAACATGCTGGTTAAATTTTATCTGCCGTAGTAATTATGAATGTATTTTCATTTGATATCGGGATGAATGAACCAAAAATCTAATGTTACATTCGATAAATGGACGAACGATGTTTGACAATGACATCAACCAAAAAATCTAATTGGCAGTTGAAGAAAAAATCTACGCGTGTAAACCCACCTTAACTTGGGTGATTTCTAAATTTCAACTAGCTGATTTTGTGAGTTAATTGCAAAGTCACTGAACATGCTATCAGCACCAGAGAAGATATAGAGAAGGGTTGTGTAAAGATAAAAAAAAAACATAATGTTCTAGCATATTAAGTTTTTGCATAAATTATGGTCAAAGTTGAAATTTCTCTTGACTTTGAACTTAATCTTTTTTTTTCAAATGCTTCCAGAAACCTTCTCGACTTCTCCAGTAATTATAGTGATGATAGCATGTTCAGGCGCTTTGCAATCATCTCACAAAGTCCGCCAGTTGTAAAAATGTTAAATTTTGAATTTTAAATTTGAACTGCATTGTCGAAATTTCAAATTAGAAATTTCCAGTTTTTTTCAAATCAGATTTAGATAGGGATATTCACATTTTTCGACAAATCAAATTTTCTCAAATTGGACCATCTCTACTCCCTAGCTCCTGCACATGTGCAGGTCCCCGACCACAGGGGCCACTAGATTCTTTATGAGCAGCTACGTATCTTTCAGCTGTCCAAAATGTGACCATGTAAATTTTTCCATTGGGCGCTTTCATAATTAGTCCGTTACCCCATGGTTTTCACATGTTTTACATTATTTGTATAATTTCATATGATATGTTAGTATGTCCTGAGTTCACCTGCACATGCCTAGACTTCCATAACTGAAACCTGTAGACACTGATAGAAATCAAATAGATTTCAGAAACAGAAAGATAAAAATATTTGTTATTGGCTTCTTGCCGCAGTGATTTGAGTTGTGTAAGTACCATAGTTAGAGATGAACTCCACTAAAAGGGCCATATCTATATGATGCACTTTTTTCCCAGTTGTGTGTTTACTTTCTTCATTGCAATAAATGTATATGACTCATCTCTCCTCCCATATGCAAATAGCTGCTCATGTATAAGTTTTTAGTGGCAGATTGTAAAATGTGTTGTTCCATAAGTTGTTCAGTGGGTTTAAATAATGGGTACTGCTAGTATACAGACACATGTTAACGTTTCAGCCCCGCACACTCTGCTCTGCTTCCTGGCACTGGTTGTTTGTATATGCTGGAGGAACATAGCGTGAATTCTTCATTGCCAAGCCCTGCCTACTTTACTGAAACATGCTGTAGATTCACTTTATATGTGGATGACTGTGTCTCTGAATTTTTATTTTCTAATTTTCTCTCCAAAATTATGTGGTGCATCTTAAGGTCTGGTGCCTCTTATAGAGGGAAAAATACTGTATATGCCAATCGCTAATCATATACTGGACCTGATGGATGGCCACATCTACTCACTAATAAGGACACATATGATACATATCTTATGAATACAAATGGCTTTTCCATTATACCACCATGGTGTTAGACCCGCCTGTTCGCCGGCGAGAGGGAGCCTACTTTTCTTCCTCTGGCTGGATCAGGAGCAGTAATATCCCGCTGGAGGAAGAATCTTTTCACTTGAAGACTGGGTAAAGAACCCGGTCTTCTAGTGAAAAGCCTGCTCCGAAAACCGGAAGTGACATCAGTGACACCACGTCCGACAATCGGAACCTGGAACTATGGGTTCCAGGTACCTGATGTGAGGTCACTGACGTCACTACCGGTTTTCCCGATTCAAATTCCCGGCCGAGAGAATTCTACGTCCAAACAGGCGGACAATCAGCCTGTTCGCGGACCTACCTGGCCGATGTTCGGGCATCACTAGTTTTCAGACACCTAGGACTCGATGGTAAGGCTTTTAGGAAGTTTATACAAGAAACAGAGGAAGGACCTAAGATGTGAAATTTGGCTAATAACCCACTAGGCAGGCTGGTGACACAAGAAGAAACAGTCTGCCTATAAGGTTTGTGGATCTCAAGACTGGCTGAACACAGGCCGTTCATTTATATATTTCAGCTTCGTATTTGCCTGTCTAGCTTCATCTTCCATTAAGGAATCATTTAACTTAGCGGGAGAAAAACAAAGCTGAATTATATTAATTTTGTGTGTTTTTCCGTTCTAGAATATTCAATACATATTACAAGTGATGTAGATTGACAGGAGGCAGCAGGTAAGCTGAGTAACCTGCCTCTTAGCGGTGAAGTTCCCATGAGCGGGCTGGCTTGTCCTCATATGACCCTATATAACTTATTATACAGTTCTGTATCACAGCCAAGGCTACCATTACTAATTAATGGCGTGGCTTACTTTTCAATAGCATTTGGTCGCACAAATTAAATTCTCCCTCTTACTTCATTGTGTCGTAAAAATCTGCCTGTGCGTTGTTTGTTAGAGATAGCGCGGTTATGTTATACGTTTTTTATTTTTATTGCTCCAGGCACCTTATTTGGAAATCAAGAAGCAGATGGATAAGCAAGATCCTCTGGCCCACCCTTTGCTGCAATGGTTTGTGGTGCTATTTATACACCGTACAGTCTACAGCACTTCCTCGGAAATGCATTATCTTCCTAATGAAATTTGTTGCTGTGCTATTGGAAAAAAATAGGAAATCTATCCTCCGAGCCGGAGACTGAAATAACAGAGCCCAACTGTCAGATAAACAAGCATCGGAACCATAATGCATCCTAGCAGATTTTATCGAAAGATACCTCCGCATGGGGGCAGGTGGATCAAATAAACATCTCTGGGAGCATGAAGAGTGACGGCGATTCAGCTAGAAAATCAGAATGCATTGATTGCAATTATTAGACCTTTTTATTGGATTTGTGTATTGGTTTTTTAGTGCTTCTGGCCTAATGGAAATTTGTAACTTTAACCACTGCTGGCACACACTGGTGCAGTTTACCAGTAAATTAGACTTTTAATAAAAGCAATGAACCTATCATAAATCTATTAAAGCCTTAACATTCCACCCATATACACTTCCCGGCCCAAAAAAAAGTCACCACCAAAAATTAAAAGGCCACACACTAATATTTTGTTAAACTTTGGTTACGGCACGCATTCTCTTTAGAATTGTTGCGATAAGTTTCTGCAATGTCACAAGATCTATTTCCATCCAGTGTTGCATTCTATTTTCACCAAGATCTTGCATTAATGATGGTAGAGTCAGAGCGCTGCACAAAGCGTTCTCCAGCACATCCCAAAGATTCTCAATGGGGTTAAGTTCTGGACTCTGTGGTGGACAATCCATGTGTGACAATGATGTCTCTTGCTCCCTGAACAATTTCAGCTCGATGTATCCTGGCATTTTCATCTTGCAATATACCTGTGCCATCAGGGAAGAATATAATCCATTGATGGAGTAACCTGGTCACTCAGTATATTCAGGTATTCGACTGACATCATTCTTGTAGCACATACTGCTGCTGAACCTAGACCTGGCCAACTGCAGAACCCCCAGACCTATTTGCTTAGTTAAATACAGGTGGCAACTTTTTTTGGCCGGGCAGTGTATATTGGATTAATTTAGAATGCCAGTTCAGATTTTTAGCAGGCAGTGCTTATAGAAACCATTAGGCATAGGGAGAGCTCCTCACTGTAGAGCACTCACATTGGATAGTGATTTTTAGGAAATATAGGTAATACTCTTCTGCATATCGGATGGTGATGGGTGTATTGTGCTAATCCAGGTTAATGATCAAGAAACAAATTCCAGCATGTGGTAACTACATCAGTGCTGTCCACTGTGTTGCACCTATTGAGCACTGTATAGAAGTGGTTGTCACGCTGGTGTTGTTATTCGCAATTAAATTAAAGTCTTACTAAAAAAAGCACTGGTTTATATTTGATACATTGGTATTAGTACTGTGGATATATATAATTATTACTGTCTATGGGAGTGTATCTACTGAACAGAGTTGGTACTGTGGTGCTGTGATTGGCATTAGGGTTGGTACAACCACCTTCTTACTGAATAAGGTATCAAAGTAATTGCCACACCAATATTTTCCATTAAAGAAAATGCTATAGATGTGATTGGTACTGTGCTTGATACATTGGTGCAGTGGTTGGTACACTGTTGCTGTAAATGGCATTGTCTATACTGTCTTGTAGCATCTTACTGAACAAAGTATAGAAGTGGTTGGTACTGTGGTTGATACATTGCTGCTGTGGTTAGCACATTAGTCATGTTTTTTTTGCAGTGGGTATAGAATTGATTAGTACAGGTTCTGTCTATTGCAGTGTATTTACTGAACAAAGTATAGAAGTGGTTGATACTGTGGTTGGTACATCTGTGCAGTTGTTGGTACTGTCAATGGTACGATATCTATCTTTGCTGCATCTTACATGAACTAAGTAACTGAGTATAGAAGTGGATGGTACTGTGGTTGATACATTGGTACTGTGGTTACTACATCAGTAAGGCTATGTTATGTGTGGCCACCCGCTGCGCTATTGAATGGCCGCGGTTAAAAAACACCTCTCTTTAAATGATAAAAAAAAAAAACGCCTCTCAATTGAGGCCTGTTTTTAACCACCGCAGGCGGCCACGGCCCACGATCAAAAACATGGTGAGCCCCACGATTGAGGCCCAAGGAAGAGCCCATCCAATAACATAGGCGTGATTAGAATCGTGCCGTGGGCGGCCGCACATGTGGGGACATAGCCTAATGGGCTATTTATACCCATAACCTGGGTAAAGAAGTGGTTGGTACTGCTGATAATGCATTGGTGCTGTGGTTGGCACATTGCAGTGTATTTATTGAACAGGGTATGTGGAATGTGGTAAGGTATGTGGAAGTGAGTTTAGTCCAAAAATTTATATTCCCTCCCCAGTAGATCTATTTGCCAACATCCCAATATGTATACATGTACAGGAAAGAAAGGAAGAGATGGGTAGGTCAAGCACATCATATGTTTCCCCACACAAAAAGTGAGTCTGGGACTCGGGGACTTTTAATGGCACGATTTTATCGACAAGTCACTCAATAATAAGACCGATGTATTTTATTTATACATTTCAATACATTACAGAAGTACTTCACTCCCCATCATACTCAATAATATTACACGTACGTTTCGCTTCATCAGTTTAAATATCCAGCATTATCAACATTATCAAAAAAGTATATATATTGAATATATATATATATATATATATATATATATATATATATATATATATATACTGTATATATATGTAAATTTGCAGATTGTGTTTAGATCATAGATTGATATTGGTATAGTATAGATATATATAAATACTCACAAGTATTTGTACCTATACCATATACTTATACTATACCAGTGAGTGACATGTTGGTAACAATGATACCTTAAAGCTGGCCATACACCTGCAGGATTCTCTGTCAGATTTCCTTCAGATCAGATCAGATCTACCAACAACCATGTAGTATAGTGTCCTCCCTGATACAATACATAGTGATTGGAAGGTGTAGAAAGGTCCTCATATTACATGGTTGTTGGTAGATCTGATCTGATCTGAAGGAAATCTGACAGAGAATCCTGCAGGTGTATGGCCAGCTTAAGGGCCCTTTCACATTATGTGTTTTTTTAAAGTCATGCGTTTAGGCATATATACAAAAATACATGTGTTTTGTACATTACATCTGCGTTTGCATTTTTGAAAAATGCATGCAGCAGGGCGTTTGCAATGTGGAAACGCTGCATTTTAAATGTGTGAATAAATTGGTTTTCTATGAGAACAAGCTGTACTGGAAAAACATGCTAAAAAAATGCAACGCGTATAGTGTGAATGAGCCCTAAAAGTCCCTGAATCCCAGACGGTCTTTTGTGTGGGGAGACATGGAGCGTGACCTACCCATCTCTCCCTTCCTTTCGTGTATATGGTATAGAAGTTACTCATCTCTGAAGCTCCTGCAAGATTCGCCTTGTACAGAATACTGTTTGGAAAGTCTCCGTTACCTTCTGCAGATGGTATATTGTGTGTCACATTGTGATTCACCGAGGCTGGCTTTCCTCAGCGCCTCATTTCTTTAATGACAATCTTTTCAGCGGTGAGCAGATAGTGTTTTTCACATTAGCCCAGTGATTGAGACTCCGGTAATTATAGAGACTCTTTTCCACTTTGTTAGCTGGCACATGAAGATCGCTATTGACAGAGCAGGCAATGAAGGAGGTGGCTGCAGACGATATTTAGAAAATGGGCCATTCTGCACAATTACCATGCAAATCTCCCTCCACATAGTGAGATTTAGTAACTAAGTAGAAAGGAACATCTGTTTATTCAGTGTGTCTCTCTTTTCCAGGGTGATTTCAAGTAATAGATCTCATATTGTGAAATTGCCAGTTAACAGGGTAAGTTGTGCTGCATTTTATACAATTGCGTTAATGTCAACAGAATGACGTGAATTGCTTACTGTACATTGCGTTATTTACTATTATGCGCTGCACAACTTTTTATTATCTTTAGCTGTTTTTCTATATTTCAATATTTAAACTCTGAGGCTAGGTTCACACCAATCCGCTTTTATTGCATGTTGAGCAAAATATTAACTCCAATATAAAATATATAATATATAAAATATTAACTCAAGTCCACATTATATCCAATGGGCCTGTTACATGCATTGGATATAATGTGTGCAAAATTACTGTATACACAGAGCAATTTAAGAGGCTGTCTGCACCTATCCATTTTAATGGTCGTTTGCCAACGCATATCCAACATATCCAACAAGTGAACATTTTATCCATTTTAGCCACACCAAAATGCATGCCAAACACATGTAAAGTCTTCCTAAGCCACTTGTTCCCAAACTATTCCTGAGGGTTCCCCCTTTCTAGATAGAAACATTATCGAGTCCCCCATATTTCAAACTACACAATTTCATGTTGAGGGCCATTTTACACTAGCCATGTTTGCGTTGAAGTATGGTGCACTTGTGTGAAATGGCCCTCAAACTTTATTTAAAATACAGCCTTTACAACTTTATTTGGTTTTCACACCAATCATAAAGAAACATTTGCATAGAGACACACTACACTCATGCAGAGACATGAATCATTCACATAGAGATGAACACACCTAGACACATACATTACATGCACTCTAATTACTGTGTGCAGTGAGTTCCTCCATGATTGCTTTCCTGATTTTACGTCCCTCAGCCCCCTTGATGCCCCCCCCCCCCCCCCGGAATACCTCCGCATCCCCCGGGGAGCTCATCTAAGCCACCCTCTTTCTTTCCAAACACTCATACATACATACTCATACAGAGTAAAGTGTATGCTGCCTGTGAAAATGGTGTGAAAATGCTCTAACGTCTGGGAGGTTAAGCGGTAAAAAAGTTTTTTAACAGATTACTGGGTAACCCCTCACCTCATTTACTGGTACTGGGGCTATGAGGATTTGGGAGGCCTATAGTATAATATACACATAAGCGTGGGCAGTCCCCATGTCCCTGGTGATGATACCAGGAACTTGGCGGCTTCCCAAGCTGTTTGCCCATTTTTTCTGACTGGCATAGGTATCTCAGTAAGCAAACAAGAAGAAGCGGTCACCAGCCAACATGGCTGAAGGATGCTGCCAGATCACTCTGAACAGGCTAACCACACTTGGAGGTTACTGCTTTTGCTAACTAACATTTACCCCAAGCCACTCTGGGGAATACCACCAAGGAGGTTAATAGGGAAAGCGTCACCCTGACTTCCTGCTGGTAAAATAATTTTGTCCAATGGAGCCCCTGATAGTGGAAGGAGCTGACGGCATACTTAAAAACTTCTCTACTCTACCTAAATCTAGAAATGTTTTTGACTTCACACACAAGGCAAGTGCACACACAAGACAAGCCTGGCTGGATGGTGTGTGTTGGGAACCTGATCTGGTTGACAAACAAATGTTTACTTTTGCATATTTACTTGTTTGCACTTCGAGTTATTGATTTGAATCAGCATACTAAGGTTTGCATAAATATTTCATGTTTCACAGCAACTGAAATTTATGCACACCCCTCACCAGTTCCTACTTCTCAGCAGTCCACCAGCCAAAGAAGCGAATTTCAGAGCTGCTAAAAAACTCTTCGGGAGCACATTTGCATTTCAGTAAGTTTTTTTTTTTTTAAATGGAATGGCTGAATTACTGGAATTTTAGAGGTTTCCATACCAGTCCCCATTGAAACATTTTCCTCTGACCAGAGCATTCTGTATTCTGCGGCATTAATGAGATGCATCATATGATATGCAATTGACATACATAGAGAGATTGAGCCAACCACCTCTGCAGGTTTTGAATTTGATTTGCTCAGTTTCAGTCTGCATGTTATTTGCATATTACCCACCATGCTTTGTCATAGTGTCGATGATCAAAAAGCCAGACTGAGCCATTACTCACTGTGTCCATAACACTTCAAAACATTAGTTGGTTATAGTTCTTGTATATTGTATATTACACTATAGTATATTGGTATTGTTTAACATTTGGAAACAGATTTCGACTTTAGAACCATTGAATAAAAATGAAAAGATTAGAAAAAAAGTACAATTGCTCTCATGTAGATGGTTTATTGTTGTTAATATTGTTAATATCTCATACTTTATATTCGCTATTACAGTGGCTCGCACATTGAAAATTGGCACTCCATCCTGAGGAACGGTTTAGTAGTAGCTTCCAATACAAAATTGCAGGTAATGTGAATTATTAAAAGTGATCTTCCATTTAATTAGCATGATTCATTATATTGATATTCCTCCTTGTCAAACTCAATATCTCTAAGCTCTTAATGACAAGGTTCTATCTCTCTTTTAAATTCTTTATATCATGAATACATGTGTTTCCTCCACTGCACATCCCTGCTCAATGGGCCTGCACATGTGGGTTAAAATGGAGAACTGACTGCACAGTTAGGCAAGGCGTCAAAATGGATAAGCATGTTTTTTTTATGCACCGTAAACACATCCATTGACATTTTAAGGGAGTTGTTGCCATATTGAGTTTGTCAGCTGCATTTTTTTAAACACAATGCAATGTGGATGTGTTAACGCATGCAAAGAGAATGCATTGTGTGCATCAACAATGGACTACAATGCAAAGTTTTTGGATGCGTCTACAATGAATTATCCTTCTCCTTAAAAAAATAAAAATGAATGTATAAAAACCAGACCATAAATGGATCACAAATAGATGCAACAGCAACCCCCTGGGTAAAAAAAAAGGGAACCCAGAAGGATCTAAGGGTTGGGCTACACCAGTGGTTGATATGGAGGGCCACAAGTGCGGCCCTCAGCATCACTAAAGGGCTGCACATTTTCAATCTATACTGACTTGTATAAGTAGTTTTTATGCAAAAATTACAGCAGAGTCAGAATCCATTATTTTTTTTTAAATAACAAAACTTGTTTTAAATTAGAAAGCATCAGGGAACACTGTATTATAGTAATTTTGTGTCATATACATCATCAAAGTCTTTGAATCTTTCATTCAAAGGTTATATGCACCTATTATGAGGTTATGTGCCACAATATATATTATACAATCCCCCCCCCCCCATTCATTGGTGAAATAGTGGGAGCATAGGCACTCGCCTGTCTGCTGACTGCTGCGGCTGAGCACGCTGATTGGCATACGTGAAACCCAATCAGCAACCCACACGGTGCCTGAGCAAGTCCCTTGTCTCTCCTCCTCTTACTGCTCCAGGAAGATCCTGGGTGAAGACCTGTCAGAGTGAGATTGGCGGATAGGTGAGTTCCATTGTCCTATACATGTGGAGAATCTAGGGGGGGGGGGCGCTGAAGAGTTGAGCACCTGGGGCTACACTATGCGCTATGCTTACTTCAGCACATCCAAAGAGTGCAAGCCCCCCTGTTAGCTCCATTAGGTTATCAGCCACGCTACATAGTGCAGCCAATAACACGGCCCCATTAAATCAATGGGCTGACATATGACTAACGTACCTGAAGTAACCCAGGTTAGTGCATGTCCGATCACTTTTCGATTTTTTTTATTTCAATCACTTTTGGTCAATTGTACCAGGTGTGCGGTAATTGATTTCCATACGATCAACTTAGATATCAAACAATGTATGGCCACCTTAATGCTAAGCATACACGGTTCGATATTTTCATTTAACTTGATGCTCCTGAGGGGCTGTCCTGCGTCCAGACACATTTGGCATATCTGCTTCTAGTCCTTTCTGTGCCTTATAACTTTTGCTGCTTTTACTTGAGAAAATATCTGCAGTGCTGGAGGAAAATTACATTTGCTTAACAATCAAAAATGCTTTTGAAATATTTGACACCCGCAGCCAAAAAGCATTGCGTAATAAGATTTCCTGCACCTCTGTCACATACAATATATATCAGTCTCTCTCTATATACATTTAAACAGAAGTACTACAGAAGTCCTTAGAATATTATCATCGAATTAATAAACTCTGGCCACTGGCCTCATTGACCTCGGTCTGTCAGTTTAAGAGTTTCCTGTTAGGTATTTTCAGTGTATTGATTTTGCTGTCAGTTGTACAGTATGTCATGGCAGTGGTGATAAAATAAACTGATTTGTGAACAGTGATGAAAACCTTTTGACTTGTTTCAGCTTCACGGTGCCATGTATGGAAGTGGAATATATCTCAGCCCTTTAGCAAGCATATCGTTTGGCTACTCAGGTAACTTGGCCTTTTTTTCTTATCTAATAAAATTAGATTTTCTGTAAGGGGTTTATGTAGACTGGAGGTGTTATGAAATGGTCCCTGAGCACAATCCTGCTTAATGACAGCAATTGAATGCTCACTTCATCTAAGGGTATGTGTCTAACGGGCTCCATAACCATGGTACATCCATACCACCCAACCTGCAGATTGCAGTCCATTGAGGTCCACTGACGCTTTGTTGTAGCGGCAGTGGAATCCATCCTATTCATTTAAATGGGTCGGCATGTTCTGAATGTGGGACACACCTGACACAAAAAGACACACTTGACACAAGAGAATAAAGGAAAAAGGGAGTGAAACGGACCCAGTATGTGCTGATTTGCCACATCCCAACTAAATATGTATAAGAAAAAATAGAAAATGTTTCCCTCTCCATTTCAATACGGACTTTCTAAAGCAGTATCAGATTTGAGAGTAAGATCAGTCGTATATTTAATGTGTAGGTAAACACAGTGTCTACAGAACCTGGTATTCCTAGTCGGTCTCCCATCCAAGTACTGACCAGGCCCTACCCTGCTTAGCTTCTAAGATCAGACGAGATCCGGCACCTTCAGGGTGGTGTGGCCGTAAACTGTGTTTAAATATACGACTGATCTTACTCTTAAGTCTAATACTGCCTTAAAAAGTCCCTAAGTCCCCCATCCGTATTGAAACGAAGAGGGAAACATTTTCTATTTTTTTTATACACTTGAGACAGGCCCTTAATTGGACCTGGTATGTCCAACAAAATGCACAACCAAGATACATATACATTAAGAGTTCATTCGCAATTTTGCATTGCATTGATTTACTGCTGCAAATGTTAATCTTCTTCCATGTGAGTTTAATTTTAAATGGTTCCCAAATTCAAAATGCCAGATTACACAGCCAGTAATGAGCAAGGTGAAGGATTCCACCAAGACTTAAAGGTCATAGATGAATGGTATCATAGATAAAGGGTAGATGGGATGTACATATGAGGACTGACTATTGTTGCAGCATCTGGCGGGATTGTCCTAACACTGAACACTGCAAATTTCCTAATTATTTTTCAAATTTCAAAAAAGTCATGTAGTAGCATAATTTGTTGGCTAAGGGAAATCATTAACGAAGCATTGAAGAAGGAACCTGATACATCCCAAAAGCTTGCTTCCTTAACCTCCTGCGTGGTTAGCGCACGTTAACTTGGGGTGAGCTAACATTGGGCATGGTCACCAGTCCAATGGAAGCCCACGGCGGTCCTCTAGCAATCTTTCCGGGTCTGCTTCGATGACATTATTTATGATGCCAGAGAGGTGGGGGACAGCACTATTGACCTCCATGATGTGTTTTCCAGTACATCCCGGCAACAACAATGAAACCGGAAATGTCTAGGGGTACAAAGGAGCGCACAAAATCTCGGGGGATTACAATTTTACAATCCCACTACAGAGGAACCACCCCCCATGTTAGTGACTCCAGATATAAAGGGGATCATTAACTCCAAAGTCTCTGTATGCAACACTCTACTATGTTTTTTTTTTTATAAAAATGGAGGGTGCCATATATCATAAAAACTGGATGTGACAGAGAAAAAACTTTTGTTGTTTCAGAATTCACCACCCAAACATTACTAAAGAACAAGTGTAAGATTTAACACAACAAAATATTTGTCACTCAGTGTTAATACACAAATGTATTTAGCTGTATTGTGATGTATTAGCTTAGATTTTAGATTTATTTCTGATATATTTTTTTCCTGAACAGGGATGAACAAGAAGCAGCAGAAAGTATCAGCCAAGGACGACCCACCATCAGGCAGTAAAAACAGTAGTGCAACACAGGTACCTTTTAACAAACATGGCACAGTATCTTAATGTGCATTGGACTGTTTATTTGGGGTAACTTTTGGGAAAGTGGGTCGGATGTGATGTGGCCAGTTTTTTATTGGGACTCATTCCTCTGCTGTAATGCCCCATGTTACTTCTAACGCAGTGGTGCCCAAAAGGTCAATTGTAGAGACTTAACGTGTTTTTTCCTTTTTTTGTCATCTTTACTAACAAAAGATCAAGGTGGCAAAACATATACAGAATTGTATTGTGCCATACATGTTTGTGCAGTTAGGTAAGTTTAACAATATATATTTTAAATATAAAGTATACTCAATATATAGTTTATACACTGCCTGGCCAAAAAAGTCCTGTTCCAGAGTGATGGGTGCATCAGGGTAAGAAGAGAGGCAGATGAAGTGATGCACCCATTATGACTTGTGCCTACTGTACAAGCCTGTGGGGGCAGTGCTATGATCTGGGGTTGCTGCAGTTGGTCAGGTCTAGGTTCAGCAACAGTGTGTGCTCCAAGAATGAGGTCAGCTGACTACCTGAATATACTGAGTGACCAGGTTATTCCATCAATGGATTTTTTCTTCCCTGGTTGCACGTGCATATTCCAAGATGACAATGCCAGGATTCATCGGATTGTGAAAGAGTGGCTCAGGAAGACATCATTATCACACATGGATTGTCCACCACAAAGTCCAGACCTTAACCCCATTGAGAATCTGTGGGATATGCTGGAGAAGGCTTTGCACAGCGGTCAGACTCTACCGCCATCAATAGAAGACCTTGGTGAAAAATGAATGCAACACTGGATGGAAATAAATCTTGTGACATTGCAGAAGCTTATCGAAACAATGCCACAGCGAATGTGTGCCGTAATCAAAGCTAAAGGCAGTCCAACAAAATATTAGAGTGTGACCATTATTATTTAGTGGTGACTTTTTTTTGGACAAGGCAGTGTATATTGTGTATAATATATGTTGATACTATTTTTATTGTTGGTAGATCAACCTTAAAATTGGGCACCCCTGCTGTAGGGCTTCCATATTTCAAAAAAAATCTTAAACTGCCTATAACTGGGCAAAAGAGGGAAAAAAGAATTTTTTTCTGCTGTACAAACCCGATTTCTATATGAAGCACCTTATCCAGTCGTCCTGGATTAGCAGGTAGAAGTTTATTTGAAAAATACTTAAATTAAAAAAGAAAATGAATACAGACTGCACCATTGAAGTGCTGCAAAATAATAATACATTTTCTTTTTTAAGTAGAGATGGTCAAATCTTTGGGGGAAATTTCCACTAGCTGAAATTGTGGGTTGATGGCAAAGCCCTAGAATATGGTATCATCACCAACATAGCTGGAGATGTAGTAAAGGATTTGGGGAACATTACAAAATCAATATTGCTCTAGTATATGTAGTATTTATTTCAACTTTCCGTGTATACTCGAGTATAAGCTGACCCGCATATAAGCTGAGGTACCTAATTGTATCCACAAAAACCAAGAAAACATATTGATTTGAGTACCATGGTGGGAAATTCAAAGTCAGATAGTGGAGTTTTCTAGTTGAGAGAAATAAAGAGAAAGCAACATTGCCCACGGCAATGAGTCAAATCGAATTTTAGTGCCACACCCTCAATAAAGTGAAGAGAACACAGGTTTATTGTTATTACATGATGGGTTTTCAAGGTACTTCTTATGTTCAAACATAAAAATATGTTTCAATTTTAAAAGTTTATGTTATCATAAGTAGTGGAGTTTTCTAATTGAAAGTGTAAAAATTAACACATAGTCCACTAGATGGCGGTGTTATGCTTACATTTGTTTTCCTGGTGCTTACGAACCAGTGACCAAACACTCGAACAGGTAAGTGGCACCCTGACTCTGACCCTGACTCAAGTATGAGCAGAGGAGGGCTTTTTCAGCTTATTTTTTGGGCTGAAAAACTCAGCTTATACTCAAGAATATATGGTAATTCATAGAGATGGTCGAATTTTTCGACTTGCTGACTTTGTGAGCTGATTGCAAAGCCTCTGAACACGGTATCGTCACCACAATTGCTGGAGCTGTAGAGAAGGGCTGTGGAAATATTTTTTAAAAAAGTTTTGATCTAGCACATGCAGTTTTTGAATAAATTAAGTTGAAATTCAGATTTTCGAAATTTTTACTTAACTTTGAACTTGCAATTGTGCAAAAACTTTTTGTGTTAGAGCAATACGTTTTGTAGTATACCCCAACCCTTCTCTACATCTCCAGTAAGTTTGGTAATGATACCATGATCAGGGGCTTTGCAATTAACTTGAAATCGTCAAAATCGTTAAATTTAAAAAAAAAAATTGACCATCTCTAGTAATTCATGTGAACACTAAATGCACTAGAGCAATACTTTTTTTTTAAATATTTCAACAAACTTTCCCTTCATCATTAACAATTTTGGTGATGACACCATGTTCAGCGGCTTTGCAATATAGGAACTAGTGGAAATTTCACTACCATCTCTATTGTTGAGTTTAGATATGCTAGATTCATTTATGTACTTGGGAGTGGACTCCAGTGTACAGTATTTATTTTTGCTCAGCAAACTGCAGTTACATACAAGCTGTTGTGTGTTGCGTGCCAATAACCATATTAATAAATACGCGTTCAGCATCTCATAGTAGTATCCACATTGTTTCATGTTTTGTTCAAGCAGTAAAGGGTTTCTTCTAATTCTTGTTTCATTATATATATATTTCATATTTTTCTCTTTTTCTTGCATTGTTTTTTAGTCACAGAAAAAAGGACAACAATCCCAATTTTTGCAAAGCCGTAACTTGAAATGTATAGCCTTATGTGAAGGTAATTTCTTTGGAATATTGTAATATCGTCGGTGGGTGTATTTACTGCTGAGTTACGATTTACTAAGGCCATCAATAACCTGGATCGGGCACTCATTTTCCGGTAGCGCAGAATGAATGGGTCTCATTTCTTTCTTATTTCCTTATATATAATACAAAGTGCAGAGGATTATTTTCCATGATCCTGTGATGAGGCAACTGCCTGGGGTTTACTCACAGGGCAGCAACTCACTTTTTTCGGCTGATTTCTGAATTGTGGGGTATAATATAAAGAGAACAATGACACGAGGTGCACAACCTAGTACAACAAAGTAAGGTACTGTAAATGGTTAAGTAGTATAAAATAAAATAAAACAAAAGACAAGATACTCACATTGAGAGAGATTTACAAGGATTGATCTCTCAGTGCCGTGTGCTTTCCATGATTACCTCACTTCATGGTTAGGGATGAGATCACTTCCTGCTTACAGGTGCTGGAGGGCTCAAGAGGAACAATTGCCATCACTGTACCTGTGTATCCACAGGTGACGGTTGTGCGCAACAATCTATTATCTTTCTTAGTTTATAATATAAAGTGATTATAAAATAGATTACAGTGGATCCTTGACCTTGACGAACGTAATTGGTTCCCAGTTGTGTCCTGTCCACACTACCACATGTACCCCTGGGGCGTGAATGGAGCTTAGCAGGCAGATAAACACTCTCCTACCACTCAATAAATTGAGACCAGGTTATGATCTGTAGCTTTAATGAGCTGAAGTAAGTTGGTGTGAAACTATGAACAAATAACAGAAAGATGCAATAAGTACATGAACTGTAAATATACATATCAGATATCAGCATACAATAGATAAATAATGTATACAACAACATGACTGCATGGTTGGCTGTCTAGGCTTACTATACAGGAGAACAATTGACTAGATGTCTACACAAAAGTAACACAATACTTGGCTACAGCTAGTACTAATGCAGATTCATAGAAAACAGTTGGAAAGAATGTCTTACCAGCTATGCAGCCTTTAGTGGAAGCACAGATTGGACTCTTCTAACAGAGCATGTCAAAGGTGGCTGCTTCTAACAAGCCTTTTTCCCTTCTAGTCTGATACATGAGGTCACAGAGAAGGAGGAGTAAGGGCTTGTTTCCACTTGTGCGTAAGCCCGCGGTTGACTACAGGGCGGACGAAACTGCGCCCATGTAGTTGAATGGGCTAGTCCCCGGCCGCGGCTAGGGGGGCGGTCAGGGGGCGGCCGCCGTCTAAAAACTCGGTCGACCGAGTTTTTAGGCGGAGGTCCGCGCTATTCCGCGGCCACCCAGCACTGACCGCGGCCATAGAGTTGAATGGCCCCAGCTAACAACCACATAAGATGCGGTTCTTAGCGGGGGCGAATCTAAGCGGCTGCAATTACGCGGCCGGCAGCCGCACAAGTGGAAACAAGCCCTAACAGGGAGGCTGAACTTAACTGAGAATAATGTAATACAGTAGTCAATAGGTGGCGCTGTCCTACCTGATTCTAACACTGTGGATTGGCACACATTTACTGATAATAAGTCTGGAAGACACAACAAGTTATTTGTTAGTCATTAGTGTTCCCATAAGAAATAATGAAAATGCCCAAAATGCGTTTTGAACATCCCAAATCACCCCTTATCTAACATTTTCATTATAAAAAGCTTTGAATAATATGTGTAATTTACCAGAATAACCAATAATTTTCCTGGTGTTCTCACCAAATAGTAAAAATTAAAACAAAAACTTGTAATGGCCATTCAAGTTGACATAGTTGGCTTTCAGGAAGAGAGGATAACATGAAAGGTGGTTAAAGTATGAAAGAAGAGTCCCCGTCCATAAGAACATCAGGAATCCGGCCTTGTAGATTGAAAATCGCCAGCGCAGGCGATTAAGTGGGAACCTTAGTTTTGTATTCCAAACCTTCCATGAGCCCCACAAATCAGAACTATCTGAGGGGCACCCTGATTTGTGGGTGTTCATTCGTCTGCCCCTTGTTACCTAATGCTCCTTCCTATTGGTCACTGAAGCTACCCATGACCAAAAGTAAAAGACCAACACCAAGCTAAAGGAGGTGTGACAGAAGGAATGTATTTTATTCAGGGCTGCCAAAAGACCCATCAAGCACTGGCTGCATTCCTATATATATATGTATACTCACATTTTCTTCTAAATCCCCGCATTAGTGATGAGCAGCATAGGCAATATTTGTATTCACAACATTTAAAGTTTTACAAAATGTTCACCTAATATTTGCAATACATTTGTAAATTCAAGAATTTGTGATCTCCACTCATAATTACCTTCATTGTGCCAATCGGCACTTGTACATGCACATACTGTAGTGTGAACGTAGTATGCGGTATTTCCGGGTACTGATGTAAAAAATCTCGAATAACCAAATATAGCACTATATTATATTATATCGATTTTGTTGAATTCTTGAAGTGGCCATGTTTGCAATAAAAGTTTGCAATGAAAATATTCGCGAACAACACTGAGATTACAAGACACTGAGATTGCTCTACTACTGTTCTAGGTTAATGGATATAAACATGTGTCATATACTGGTGTGTCATTCTTGGTGTCCATGTTGTTGCTTACTGTTCATCATGCACTGTAAAGTATCGTTATGGGATTATGACTGGAATTTATTGTGTATTTACAGTGATTACTTCACAAGAATTGCACAAACATGGGGAGATCTGGGTCGTTCCCAATACCGATCATGTCTGTACACGGTTCTTCTTTGTGTAAGTAGCATATGTTAAATTGTGTATCATCCATTATATATTCCACTTCACTGTGTGTAAATTTCAAACAGCTCCACTCTGTACACTGCACTGTGCATTACATACTCCACACAGCTAAACTATCATATACTCTACATTGTGCTGTTAATTACCATGTTTAATGTTCTAAAGATGTGATGTATATGATATAATCATCATTGTTCTGTAGGTTATATACTCCACACTGCTCTACTGTGTACAGGTGTATCATAGCCCATTGCTTTGAATGGACTGTATCTGCCTGCACCTGTTCTCTGCCCTGAACATGGGGTAAAGAACATAGTGTACACAGGACCTAAGGGTTATATGCATTGTAAAGTAGAACATTGCCCTAACTATTTCTAACTATTGTGTGCGTAATCTAATGGAAAATTTCCAGGACCCCAAGACTGATTGTGCTAGTTGGGTGTAGGGTAGAGATGGTCTTGACATTTTCATAA
This sequence comes from Ptychadena robeensis, assembly GCA_036250615.1. Taxonomy (NCBI): domain Eukaryota; kingdom Metazoa; phylum Chordata; class Amphibia; order Anura; family Ptychadenidae; genus Ptychadena; species Ptychadena robeensis. Next base: position 19,745,082 of record CM070032.1, read on the forward strand.
TGTTCCCACAACCCTTCCCTATATCTGATGATGATGTCTTGTTCAGGGGTAGTGATGGCCGAACATCGGGCATATCCGTTCTTGAACAGGCGGATAGGACTTTTGGAAAAGTCTGACGTCCGCCTATTCTCGGCGAACTAAAGTTTTAACACAGTTCCGTGTTCCGAATAACGGGAGTCAAGTCATTTTCCTTTTTGCCATGTTAGAGACTGGAGACCAAAGTCTCTAGTCTCTAGTGAGACTAAAATTTTTTTCCGTTGGCCCAATCTGTGTGCCTGATCCGGCTGGTGAAAGAATACTCGCTTTTCTTCTACTGGCGAACAGGGCGGGTCAAACACCCGTACTGGTCACCGGCGAGAAAAAAATCGAACATGCAGTGTTCACTGTGCACTGTCTGCCATGCAAACACTGCAGCCATCACTATTCAGGGGCTTTGCATTAAACTCATGAAGTCAGCTCATCAAAATTTCATCTCTAGTAGAGGGAGTGGTTTTGACTTGACTCTCCTGTTTGTGGTATGCGGTGGGGTTTGGGCTTGTAAGGGACCGGCCAATTTTTGGGCTTGTAAGGGACCGGCCAATTTTTTTCTTCTACTGGCGAACAGGGCGAGTCAAACACCCGTACTGGTCACCGGCGAGAAAAAAATGCGGTGGGGTTTCGGCTTGTAAGGGACCGGCCAATTTTTTATATTTTTTTCTTTTTTTTCAAAGCTACGAAGATGGTCAAGTAGGCGATACAAGCATCAACACACAAGAGCCAAGTAGCTGTAAAGAGATTCTTCGAGTCATCGGTAACCAAACAGCTACTGGATAAAAAAAATATCGGCATTCATTCAATGTGGGGGCTTCATCAGTACCAAAGCTGGACTTTGTACTGACGTATATTAGGATTCTATTTATTATTACTCTTTATTGTTATTACACATGGATGTACAAATCTAAGATAATCCTTTTTGTTTCCTATTTTAAACATTTGACCGTTACGAGGCTTATCTATTGGTACAAGACTCATTTCATATGAAGTTATATAATATCCTGTGGTTTCTACAAGACAGTCCAACATATATCAGAGGCAGTAACTGGATTTGTGATGAGACGTTTTCTTAGTTCTTCATTTATGTCAATCTGTTCTAATTTCTACTAAAAATAGCGATGGGTTCTCCTTGCAATAAACAAATGGAAATGTTTTATTGATTTTATGCTGAACTTAATTGGAATATAATATCATTATTGTAATATGTGAAAGGCTTCTCTGCAAGTCGGGTTCAAATGTTCACCATGAGTACTCTAGATAGAATTTGCAAATCTTTTATCTGGTTACAGAAGTTATTATGAAATAAACGGCATTGCAGGTCTCTGAGATGAATGTTTTGAGGTACTATGTACTGGTGACGTAGTTTGGGCGTCTCAGTAGTGGGGGGTCATCATTTTAATTCTCCTTTGTGTTTCCGCTTTTCGTGCATGTCCGTTGCCAGGGGGATGAACAAGAAACATCTGTGCGGATTTGTTTTAGAAGGAGTTTATTGTGTATTTCTAATGCAATTTTAGTATTACAGCTATCTTTTTTATTGTTATTTTTATTTACAGCTCAGTTTAAACAAGTCTGTTCTTCCAATGTCTCAGTAAATACAGCGAATTGTAGATCGGCCACTAGAGGGAGCAAGCGCTCTCTTCTTACAGCCACTCTTAAAGATGAAATAACTGCAAGCAGGGTGTCAAACTCGAATGCACAGGGGGGCAAAATTACAAACTACGTCTAGGGCAAACCTTGATATTTATTGAAAAATGTTTTAGATGTGGTTTTCAATAATGTTTTATTGAAAAAGGTTTTCAGATATAATGATGAAAGTTTTCATATGCAAACAAACGTAATTCTTGTTTAACCATTAGAGATGGTCGAATTTGTTTTTTAAATTCGACGATTTTGAGTGATTTGCAAAGCCCCTGAACATGGTATCATCACCAAACTTGCTGCAGATGTAGAGAAGGGTTGAGGGTATACTGCAAAAAAAAAAAAATAGTATGTCTCTAACACAAATAGTTTTTGCATAAATTAAGTTAAAAGTCAAGTAAAATTTGGAAAATCTGAATTTCTACTTTGAGTTTGAGCTCAATTTATGCAAAAACCACATGTGTTAGAGCAAAACCTTTTTTTTTTAAATGTTCCCACATCCCTTCTCTACATCTCCAGAAATTTTGGTTATGATACTATTTTCAAAGACTTTGCAATCAGCTCACAAAGTCAGCAAGTCGAAAATTTCGACCATCACTATTGACTAAGTGTCAAATGAAAGACACAACTATGATGTTTGTTTCTTAAATAAAATTAAACATCACAAATAAAAAGTACCCTAAAGTACAGGGACTTTAAACTGGCACTCTTCAATTAGTATAAGCTCTAATTAGACATATATAAACAAATATAGAAAAATATATTTAATAGACTTTATGCCAATCGCAGTAGAGTACAGAGTAGTCTTGTGCTGCTTGAATTTCCACATTGCCGGTGACATGGGCTTAGAAACAGACGGCCCTCCATTAAACTATGGCAGTTCCAGAACCCTGTAAATGCTTTCCGGGTGGTATAACGGGGTTTTTCCGATCCCTGAGAAAAACCTAAACTGCAGATGAACTGGGTTCATCTCAACTGTTAGGGAGGTTAAGTCAACATGTTTCGCCCCAACTGGGTTTCCTCAGGACATAGAAAATTCATCTGAGGATTAAATTAAACCCTTTATACTAGCATTAGAGATATTGATTGTATATGTGTTTCAAAGGAAACTTAAGTCTCAATTTATGGGGTCCTACCAGGCAATGGAGGGGGACACTGTAGGATCCCCTTCCCAAAAGAATGGACCCAGATGGTGGGGAGAGGCCAATTAGAAGACACGGGGAGCAAAAAGGAGCCTTCCTGTATATAATTAATAAGGTCATAAAAAGCAGGGAAAAGGGTGAGATATATCTCAAGGCAATACCTACTCATCATATCAATACCAAATGTTGATATAAGGAGCTAAAAAAACAAGGTTGCCATAAAATTAGAGACCTAACTACCTTCATATGGGAAATAAACATTCATATTGCATGATGTGCATAAGCTTCTTAGTTATACAAATTTAAGAATAGTTGGAAGTGCCTATTTAAAGTCCCCGTATGAGGACGTGTGTTGGGAATGGCTGGGCACGGGTACACTAATTATACAGTAAAATAGTTTATTGCTCCTTGCTTCTGTTTTGCTTAAATAAAATGTAAAAAAAATAATCACACAGGCCAAATCGCCAAATATAATCACATTGTGTGCCAGACATGGCCCCTGGCTTGGAGTTGGATACCCCTGCCTTAAAAGTATGTACCCTGTACAAAAGTCATTAATACCCCTCCCATCTTTGCGTTGCTCAACAAAACTTTTGAGCAGTCTTAATTATCAGACTTCTGGGGATGTAGGGTACCTACAACCCCCCCCCCCCCATACACTGCTGTGAAATGGTTCCTTGAATAGCCCCTATGTATTACAATGCCGTAGTGAATTAAGGCCCAGAGCACTGCTAGATGCCATTTAGGACTGAACAAAGGTACCATTTAGTTATGTACGCAAATCCCAAAGACTCATTTAACACACTTGGTTTAGCTTTTCGAAGAAGAGAATGCCCACTGCACAAGGCAAAGCAAGCAAAAAGATTACCTTGCAAATGACTGGATAGTATACCTAATATTAAATAAATATAGTGACTATAGCCATAACTTATTAAACAATGCCTTGCTGAGCAGCTCAACCCCTTAATCCTACATTGTGAGAAGGAACAGTACAGCATTGCATAGCATTACAAAGCATTACAAAGCAGGAAGCAAGACCTGCCTATGTAATAAACAAATATTGGTGCCCCCACACATATACTCTATATTTACAAATGATATATAAAACTTATATTACGGGGAAGTTGTCAGGTTGTGTATGTAGGTATGTTTTGATGTGTTTCTCTGCATGTTGGGCTTTTTTTTCCTTTTATAATTTTTATTAGGAAAAATATTGCTGTGCGATATAATAGAATTTATCAAACCTTTCCAGCGCATTCTATAGCATTGGTGAGAAATAACCCAATAGAGAAGTAAGCTTTCCGACATGTGTTGGGACTTTTTTTTTACCAACACAAGCTAATGTTTGGGGTGTAAAGAATCCCTAAATAGGTGTGTTTCAATTATTGTTCAAAAGCCATTATAATTTCATGAAAATCATTGGGAGGGTACTTACATCGCTGATAAAATGTGATTATATAATCTATTCACCCCATGAAGCTCTATCAGTCACCAGGTAAACACATTCATTTGTAAAATGAACATGAATGCATAAAAAACAGATTTGGGATTATGATATTTTCTCATTTTAATATGTCCAAGACTTCTAAGGAAAAAATATTTCTGGTACTAAACGGCACTTTAGAAGAACTTACCTTTTCTTTCATTTTTCTTCAGTTGAGTTGTCATTCCTTTTTCTTTCCATGTAAGCCTTTGTCATGCTTCTTCTTCATGCTTTGTTATACTTTGAGTCATTTGAAATTGTAGGCCCAATATACTTTGTTCATGTTCTACTATTGTTCCATTCCAAACTAATTCATGGGTTATTAAACAGCAAAAAAACATACTCTTTCTTACAAACAATAATATATACCATAAGACTGCAGTCATTAAAATGTCCTTACCTGTGTGATGTCTTCTGTATATGTGATGAAAATCTTAGGAATTCAACTTCCTGTTCTTCATTTTCAGGCTTCTGCAGATTGTTCCCTTCAAATATGGAGATTTTCAGGTTGACACAAGAACATGGTCGCTCCCTGTAGATGGAAGCGTCTCCTCATGCTCTATGTGCATAGGCCAAGGATGGGCCACAATGGGTTCTTACATTTTTCAGAGGGGCCAGGCCCTGAGCCCGTATTGGCTGCATGGCATCAGTTTCCTAATTTTTCATTGATGATGTGCGGTTAGGACTTTTTCATTTAATCATTTTTACCTCTTTCCATAAAAAAAAGGAATACAAATATTATAAAATACGTAGACCTTGGTGACAAGGCACTCCTCTCTATTCACTCACTGCAATGAGCGGAGATAAAGCGGAGGAATATACTCCTCTAGACATTATTTACACCGCTAATTGCAGGGGCCAAGCTGAGGGGACCCAGAGAGACTTACAAGTAACAACACCCCAAAAGCCAAATGGACCAGATCTGGCCCCTAAGCTGTAGTTTTCCCATGTCTTGCATAGACATAGGCAATTCACCCAAACGTTGCGTCGTCATTTATGCCCGCCCACATACTCGATAGACAGCCCATACTATTAAATCGCTTTGCTCCATTAAGATCTATCAGAGTGAGGAGACACTGCCATCTTGTGCTGGAGTGTGCATGTTTGGTGTCAACCTGGAAATCGCCATATTAGACAAGAAACACTTGAAGAACAGGAAGCAGGCTGCCTAAAAGTTTTATCACATAAGAATTTTCTGCAAGATTGTTTTGTTTTTTTGTGGAGGGTTTATAAAAAAAGGATTTAAGCCAAATTAAAGATTGAAATCTGCAGTCATTTGCTCTGCATTTCCTTTTAGCCTTTATTACTATTTTTGTTTCGGTTGTGTGCTTTAGGAGCTCAGTAATTTTCTATTTGTCATATCATCCACTTAAATTTGGTCACTGACTATACTAAGAGATGTGTACAAGTCTGCACGTATAGAAAATAGTATTTCTTTTCAGTAGTTAATAGAGAGTTTGGAGTATAAGTGATCCCCTTTATTGGCTAACTGAAGTTATTGAAAAGCTTTCGGGATGTCTCAGATTCCTTCTTTAGGCTTCACACTAGAAGTTCTTGACCTTGAGAAGAATCAGCAAAGTTCCTTTTGTCGGTTACATAGTAGAATTTTATTTCATTTTATGTGGCCATTTCCAGATTACTCCTGCAATAGGTCTGAATGCATTCTCAAACTATACATAAGAATTTGAACAATTGAGCAATTTTGCAAGTTCTCCCACTTATAAATCATGGAGGGGTCTGACATTCACATTGTAGGTGCATTCCCACTCAGACAGCATTTAAAAAATCAGAAAATCACATTGTATGATTTGTAAAGAATGCATTTGTATAAAGCCCCCCATACACCTTAAGATCGATCCATAAAATTTCCATTAGATCTACCAACAACTGTGTAGTATAGTGGCCTCCCTGATAGAATACATAGTGATTGGAAGATTTAGAAAGGTCCTTATATTAGATGGTTTTGGTAGAACAAAAGTTGATTGTACAGAAATTTTATGGAAAGATTGTAAGGTGTATGGGGGCCTTTACAGTGCTGCACATAAGTGTTTGAACCCCTGAGAAAATCAGTGTTAGAATTTGGTCCAGAAGATTTTGTTTGCAATTACAAAAGTCAAAGTTTTCCTGTAGTTCTTGACAAGGTTTGTACACACTGCAACAGGAACAGTTTACACACAGATCTCCTCTAGAATCAAATGGCGGGTGTGGCGTGACTCAGAACCACCACGGGCTCGCCGTGAATATGTTAGTTTGAGTGAGCCCAGTTCGTTCAGAGTTTGTTTTGTCTCAAATGCTAGGGAGGTTAATGTTATAAGTTATTGGAACTGAAGGTATCTACCTGTAATGTTCCATTACAAAACCACAACATAATGTTCCAGTTGTCATTTACCATCCTATTACTAAGTTTTGTGCTGTACTCTGTAAAACCGCCAATGAATTGTGGTTTCTATATTCCTGGAAATTAATCCTTTGGTGTCAGTAGTTTCAGTCTCAGTTGAAACCAGTATGTAGATTACTATGGGACATCTTGGGTGTCACATAAATGAACACTTAAGGGCCGTTTGCTCATGTAGAATTGCACCGAGGATGTGAAAGCTGACCAGGTAAGCAGTGTTTTTCAGAATAAGGTCAGTAATAGTAACTTACATCCTCTCTCAGTGTCAAGTCCTTTCTAATATCCATAAAGGGAGGGCTGGTTTCCTTGACATAACCCAAACTCAAGTACAGGATTAGGCCAGTAATGGTAACTTACATCATTTTGGCCTGCCCCATGCTTCTGCAGAGAACGTCTGTTCCCACCACACCCTATACAAGTTTGTTTTTGGTCACTAGTATGGGTGTTTTTGTCCCCTGGGACTTAAGCCCTTGAAAGTGGTGGGGAGGGACTGCTTAGGGCCTTGGCCCTCCAGTCCTTCCATGCTGGGGGAAGCATCGAGGGAGTCCTCTTTGGAGGATCCCACATGGTCCCTAGTACTTGGGAGACTAGACTCGGGTCATCTAGGGAGCAGGACATTCAAATGGCCAGGTACCTACGGCTGCTTCGTACATTGGTCAACCCTACCAGGATACCTTAGCTCCTTTAGGAGTGGGACATCCGAAAACATCTATGTGTGTTTTTGTGTGGTCACGTTTTTGTACATGCACTTTTTTGCACTGCGTGCAACGATGCACGGTTTGTGTGTGCTTGCACACACCAAGGGCTTAAAAAACACCCCAAAAAACTTACATCATCAGTATCAAGCCCCTTCTAATATGCACAATAGGAGGGCTGATCGCCTTGAGATAACCCAAACTCAAGGACAGAACACAACTACAGTATACATTTCTAAACAGGATCATGACTCCAGGATTCCTGAACATTTCCTACCCACCCTTTACCAATAACTTACTTAACAGCTATAAATAATTACGCAAACCACTGACGTCTATATACTATACTATATAGAAGTAAGTGTAAAATACAAATTGGCCACAGCCTGTAAACTAGGTCAACACATGACCATAACTTTTATTTACACAAGAACTTGGAAGGGGTCCCCCGACAGTGCCGCCAATATCTCGCTCTCCTTGCATCACTGTACCTGCCACCAGCTCTCGTATACTAGCACGGTGGGTACCTTGTTTAACCGATTTAACCATTCACTGGTGACTGCCCTTGCATTACTGGCACATCACCTGAGCTTAAAAAGCCCTTTTACCTTGCGGCACTGCCGAGCTTCCGCCACCAGGGACCGGCTTTTGGACCCTTCAAAATCGGGACCTCCCCCACCACAGCAGCAGGGCCGCCTCAACCGCCTCACCTAAACCCGCATTAAAGATGTCCATGCCTAAGGCGGACAGATGCACCCCGTCTGGCCCAAAGTGCCCCCTGTGATCTTCCAACAGTTTTATGTCGGACAGCAAAACCCCCTGCCTTACACATGAACACTTCTACGGACCTGTTCACCTTAATCCAGCAGCGCTGTAGCGTCACCATGTCCATCGCTGGCCTCCACCTAAGCCTGGGAACCATCTGGGACCACACACATATCATACTGGGGCTACACTCCCAAATCCTTAAGAAAAAAGCCTTAATGGACCGCATCAAACTCAGTTGCGAACAAGCCCCCAAGTCATTACCCCCCGCGTGCACCACTAAGACGTGAGGAGGGGAACGGGACACCACAAGATCAGAGAATTTCTTAAAGATCTGGGGCCACTTGAGCCCGGGAAATCCAAACCAATGGATGTCCACGTCCGACTCAGCGCAGCCCAACAGATGTCCGCGAGGGCGGATGAAGGCCCGTCTTTCAGCCCGTGTGACATACGAGTGGCCCAGGATCCACACATTACACCGCATTTCATCTGCAAACCAGGGAAAAATTAAACACCGCCACCAGGAAAATAAACAACCCACCAAGAATACCAACAAATGACACCCTAACCCCGAGATCAAGCCAGATGAGGGCGAACATATGATCGGAATCTGTGAGATTCCCACCTGCCAATGCGCTGAATCGCGGCCTGACCCAGGCCACACCGCGCCGCTTCGGTGGCCGCTCCTATTCTAAAGGAGTGCGACCCAAACTGCTTGGGATCCAAAGCCAAGCGTGTCAAACATTTCCGAAAAACAGAAATGAACTGGAACCGGGATAAAAAGGAACCATCCGCATGGCAGAGCAAGGGCTCCCCCCCATCCGGCCTGACCACCCTAAAAGAAGAAAAACAAACCACAGGGCAAAACACACAACCATCAACCCCGTTTAAACAAACCTGCAACCCCCGCCCCGACTGGTCAGTTTTGGAAAAGAAAAATGTAATGTGGTCTGGGGCCCTCCCCTTCCGGTTTCCTAGTTTTCTTGACCAACCCCGCCCCTGACCTAACCTGATAGGCTGCTCCCAATGCCCATCACCTGTGTCATGTTGCCCTCCCGCCTCCTCCTATACGGCTCTGGTCACTCTACAGGTGTTTTTTCCACTCATGGAACAAATACAACAAAGCACTTCCAATGGTATATTTAACGTGCCAGAGGAGAGAACATAAGAGAAGTTCATTGCTGGTTTTACATAGACTTAACGTCTTATTCTGAAAAGCTTTTATTTCTGAGGTCCTGTGTATACACCACAGTATTAATGGTTACTTGTAATAACATATTGATCAAACTCTGACTTCAGTGATAATGGTAGGAAAATTATTACATTGCAAAAATAATTACAGTGTTTTATGAGTACATCTCCAGAGAGAATAGTAATCCTCACAGTTGTTACAGTACGAGTTTTGTAAAACTAGCTATAAAGAGCTTAGCTTACCATTATTATTGAGTATACTCTCGTGTTTACATGGCATGACCTTGATATATGATAGAACAATGGAGATCTCCCAAGGCTGAAAAAAACTTGCCAGCATCAGTATACTAAACATATCGGCTGCTTCGGCTAAATCCAGCAAATTCTTCATGAAATCCAGTGGAAACTATTAACTTATTAAGGGTTGCTTGCAAATAAAGTGACTAAATTCTTTTTTAACTTTTGAAATCTACAAAACATAAGACTGGGCCTGATTAACCTCCTGAGCGTTAAGCTTGTGGTGCACCTTTTTTTTTTCAAAGCGTGCCGATTCTCAGCTCTTCCTTCCTACAGATCCCCAGCATCATCGATGACACCGAGGATGTGCCACCTCCATGTCATGGAGGTCAATGGAACCACCCTCCTCCGCCTCTTCAGCATTATTGATGGAGAGGCGGACCCAGAAGAGATTTAATGCTCTTCATGGCCGTGGGCTTGCCGGTAGAGATGAGCAGACACCTGTATGTCCGTGTTCGGCGAGTTTGGCCGAACTTTGCCAACAAGTCTGGGTTCGGGACCCGAACACGATTTGAACATCGCCCTGAACCCCATTGAAGTCAGGCAAAGTTCGGCCGAACTTGCTGAACACGGACATCCAGGTGTCCGCTCAACTCTACTTGCCGGCTATAGGTGAGTATCCCCTATTGTAACTTCGGGTAAGTTTGCAGGGTCATCAAACTTATTCCAAGTTTGCTCGGGGTAACCACCCAGCAGGTCAAGTTAATGGGAATTATCTTTACACATCAAAAACACAATACTGTATAGCTTCATGTGAGTGTAGATGCACTTTAATCCCCTCTGGCGGTCCATTTAGTTGGGTAAATTGTGCCCAGAAGCCACACAGAAAATACAAACCAATTGTTACGTAAAGGGTTTGTGTTTCCCACCTGCACTCTCCTCTTCACATTTCTTGTTTCATCACTGTTTCCATGGATGTGAGGACCCATGATGCCTACACCTGTAATATCATACGGGTATATGGTACCTCCTTCAAAAGCAGGTAAGCTACCCCAAGTGTGGCTCAGGGTTACAAATCTGGGTCACTCTGGGTACTTCTTAGGAGGTTAAAGCCTCCAAACAAACAAGAATGAACGTAGCATTGAACTTCAAATTCCGCTAGTATAAATTTCACAACATGTAGATTTCATTCTTTGCACCAATCAGCTGGTCTTTACTCATGTGTAGTGAAACGTAACCTACAGAGCATAGAGATGGTTTATTCAGTCTCTTACTGCTCCTTACCTATTCAACTACAGGGTATGAGTGGAAAAGTTGACATCTATAATTCGGATACCTTTAATTTTTCTGGTGGTCACATGAAATGCTGATAATTCTACTTTAGTATCTTGAGTAGCTTGATTGGCTCTACTTCAGTCACAAAATTGGGCATATATATTATATATTGGGCTTATTAAGCATTTCTGGCGGCCACGTCATGCTTGTACTATACTACCCTGGCACCAGGTGGTGCTGCGAGGGAACGTATGCTTAGGTATGCCATCTCTTTGTTCATAGTCCTCTACTGCCTTGATTGGTACTATATGATAGGTAGTATGACAACATCCATAAAGGTCCCCATACACGCTGCTATCTGCGGCCGCGGATCCCCACATGGATCAACCCATCCATGTAGGCAGAATTCTCGATCTGCCAGGAAACCGACATGTTGGTATATTCCCGGCTGATCCCATTACTTTGGATGAAGACCAGCATCTCCATTCAAAGTAATGGCAGGAACACAAAGGGTGCCAGGCAGATCTAAACATGTGTGGACACCTTAACTGTTAAAGCGGACCTACCACCTCTGACTTTGCCTGGTACCGCTATTAGGGCAGAGGTCAAATGCAAAAAAAATATAGTAAACTGTACCTGGTAAATCATTAAAAATTCCATAACGCTCCCCTATGACATCGTGCTGCGGCAGCCCCAAGGAAACATGGGAAATCTGGCATCTTCTTTCCCATATCCCCATGCACCCGCAGCCAGCAGCATCTGAATCGGGTGAGGCAGAGGGGTGGAGTGTTACCTGATTCAGATCCAGATTGTTGGCTAGAGGGAGACCGGAAGTGTCTCCCTCTTCCATCTTGAAGCCTGGAGCACCGGACACTCCAGGCATGGCGGAGCGGGAGTGAGCAGCCAGCAAAGGCAAGCTTTTTTTTTTCCTTTTTAGGGGTCGCTTTCCCTGGACAACTACCTGATTTAGGTGAGGAATGTGTATATGTTTTTTTTAATGTTTTTTTTTTGTTTAAATCCGCTTTAGTGGTAGGATTGGAGTTGTGTTGGGGCAACAACTATCTACAGGAGATACAAACCCTGCTTTCAAGACCACCGTGTCCCGACCTCAAAGCTTAGGGATGCAAACTGACTACCCCAGCATGGATCTTACTCCGTGCGTGCCATGGTCAGATGTATAGGGACCAAACCAGTAATGGCAGTATACATAGGAATTCTAAGGTAACAAATCTAGTGATAAAATAAAGTCAGTGTAACACTGAATTAGGTTTTAGCATTGCGCACTTTAAACTTAAAAATAGCACACTTTTGTATCAGGTGCTAGAGTACTTTGTGAAATGGTCCGGTGCTGCAATGTCTGGCCATTAAATGGTTATTTAATGACATTCATGGATGTAAGGGATTGCAAAGTTGGTACAAAGTTGGCATTTAAACTTGCAAAGTTGGTTAGGCATTGAAACTTTCCTACATAGTTGATTCCTGTTGCCATAATGCCATCGATGACTACTGCCAAGAGTCGCCTGTAAGCCTCATATACCTTGGAGTCATTGTGATGTGACAATATCATTTAGAATTGCAGAAAACTGACCAATAATGTACATTATGCACAGCAGCAGCCATCATTGACGCTCCACATCTTCCTCTCCACACACATCAAGTTCATTCATCATTCTTCCCTCCTCCCATCCTGATACAAACAGCACAACTAACATTGATGGATACTTCCACACAAACTGCCTTTGTAAAGGGCTATCTGTAATTAACAAAAGAAAACGCAAATGCTCAAATATTTAACAGGTACCAAATTCAAAAACATCACCGAAATAACAAAAAAAATTTTAATACCGGGTCTGGCTTTATATTTCAACACAAAATACACAAAATAATAACAGCGACTGGATGATACTTTGCACTTTGTAAGGCCCACTCTAGCCTAAAGCGGGTATTGTAATATTTTAAACCCATTGGAGGCACCAAAACTAATTACTTAAGAGTTTCAACCAAGAAATAGACAGGAAGTGAGGGAAAAGTTAGGCTGCAGTTGGGTCTTACGTTTAAGGCCCCCATACTCCTGCCGAGCCGGGGCCGATAGACAAACGACGGAGTGCAACATGATGACATTGCGTATCGAAAGGCATCCAAAGTAATGGCATCAGCCAGAGATTTACTGACATGTTCATTCTGTGGCCAACTGAGCTTTGGGGTGACAGGGATCTGTTGCCCCATGTGGGTACCTGCAATCCCAAGCTGATTTTGCTGCCAATCTATGGCCGCGAGCGCGCATGCACATCGATCAGGCTTGCTAGGTGTATAGGGGCCTTAAGCCTAATGGCATCAGATGTGTACATATCTGTATAAAGCCTAAGATAAACATGGCAATAATAACATAGAAAACATAATGTAAAATACACTATAGTACGGACACAATTGTATAAAGATCTGTCTGATAATATCGATGCCACAAGTATTACAACGTTAAACTTTGGTCTGCAACTAGTTAACTCTCTCTCCAGTCTTAACAGCCATGTATGATAATGGTCGAAAGTCTTTTCTGGCGATTCATTGAAGTATTCCAGACTTTTGATACATGTATTTTTCTGATTCCGACTCTTTGCTGATACTGTATGATAGCAGTTTATAGTTATTGGTACAACAAGTGAACCTGTTCAACAAAGCTACGCTTATACATTTCCTTTTCAAGTTGTTCAAATGACAAAACGTGTGCTTACGGTCAAATGTAACACATTTGTAACCTTTTTTTGTACTATAAAATGGTATTATCTTCTCCTTGTTTTGTTATATTCAGGGATGGAGGGAACATGGGAATAAAATGGAGGATTTGAGAAGAGTGTGGCTTTCTGATTATTTCTCGTGTGTATTTCAAACTGTCGGGGGTTAAGGAGCAGAACCGTGTGTCCTGGTCAATGAGGGTCCTAACCACACCAATATTTTGTAGGGTATAGGCATTATTATTATCATTTTTATTCATATTTTTATTCATATCATTATTATTCATTTTACAATACACACAGGTACAGGGTATGGCACAGGAGGAGTAGAGGCCCCTGCCCGATCTGGCTTACAATCTAATAGGATGGGGAACAGAATATACAAAAGGTGGGGGGGGGGGGATAGGACTGGTATGGTTGTGGTGTTAGGAATGAGATTATGGGTAGGCAAACAGGTGGGTAGATAGACATATATGCATCAACATTTGTTTGATCAATCTTAGTTTTGATCAGTAGTGATGAGCAGCATCGATAATATTCAAATTTGGGATATCTCGTGAATAATTCTATTAATATTTGATTCGCAAATACGAAATTCGAGTGTATGACCATGCATTGCAAAAATATATCAATGGTCACATTGTGATTATGAGCTTCCAAGTGCATAATATCTTGAATATTATCTTATATCTAGCATAGCCAATATTCATCAAGTTCGAATATTTAAGCTCAACACTACTGATTAGCTTGATCAGAATGAAATATGCAGCGTTGCCTTATGGGCAGGCCCCAGGGTACCAATCCTGTCCAGTCACGTTTGTGTGCCTGCTCACTGACTGAAAGCATCAAGCAGAAGCGTTGATGCCCAGAAGCAAGGTAGGAGATAAAATAATGCCCCTTTCTTCCTTTCTTATACTCTCCCTCCTAACACCCCACACATCATTTAGACATGCTATCATGGTGGGTCACACGCCCAGTGATACCAATAATATAATGGAGTGGACCCACGCCTGTTGTTCACCAGAATACCCGACAAGGAGTGATGGGCTTTGCTGCAGACGATCCCCAGGTTGCGGTCCCCTAGATGCAAGTCACTAGCTGACAAGGTATTGCTGGAAGTGAGGTTGTGAAGTGTTACTTATGTCTTTTGGAACCAGTAGGTGTCACTCCGCAGCATCACTTCTGGCTTTTGGAACGTGGAAGTAGCAAAATGTCACTGTAGGTTTTTTCTTACAGGAAGTGATAAGGCATGGAAACTTGCCCCCCTTGTGCCTGTCCATTCCAAACGCTCTGGTGCCGACCCTAGAAATATTATTAGTCTAATATTGATCAATTGTAATACCACACAGTGGGATCGATCAATGGATAAACCCCTTTCCAAATGCCTGTACCTGGAAAATACCATCAGATATTTGAACGTTAGGTCAGTTCATGAACAGGCAGATCGGATTTTTAAAGTCCGCCAGTTCGTGGGGAGACTCAAATGCCCTGCTTGTTAGTGGGGAATTTAAATTGGGGAAGGGACGTCAGTTCCTGGTTCCAATTGCTGGATGTGATGTCACTGACGTCACTTCTGGTTTTCGGAGCCGATTTCTCACTAGAAGACTTGGTTCTCCACCAGTGCTATAGTGAAAAGATTCTTTCACTAGTGGGATCTTTTTGCTTCTTCCTGTGGGCGAATGGGGTGGGTCGAACACCCATACTGTTCACTGGCTAGAAGCAAAGCAAACATCTCTATTGAATGGCCAAAAAATTATATTGCAATATATTAAGTCTACATTGTCCATATACAATCACCAGACACTTTATTAGACACACCTTGTTAGTACTGGGTTGGAGCCCTTTTCCCTTCAGAACTGCCTTCATCCTTCATGGCATAGATACAACAAGGTACTGGAAACATTCCTCAGAGACATTGGTCCATATTGAGATGATTGCAGTTGCTGCAGATTTGTCTTCTGCACATCCATGATGCGAATCTCCCGTTCCACCACATCCCAAAGGTGCTCTATGGGATTGAGATATGGTGAATGTGTAGGCCATGTGAGTACAGTGAACTCATTGTCATGTTCAAGAAACCAGTCTGAAATGATTTGAGCTTTATGACATGGTGCATTATCCTGCTGGAAGTCGCCATCAGAAGATGGGTACACTGTGGTCATAAAGGGATGGACATGGCTAGCAGCAATACTCAGGTAGGCTGTGGCTAGTGATGACCGCAAACATGCATGTTCACCCTCCATCTAGCCTGCAAGCAGTACGGGTGTTCAACCCGCCCTTTTCCCCTGGCGAGAAGGAGCTTTCTATTCTTCCTCAGGCGGCATCAGGAACAGCGAGATCCCGATGGAGGAAGAATCTGTTCACTAGAAGACCGGGCATGAAGCCAGTCTTCTAGTGAGCAGCCGGCCTGTAAACCCAGTGATGTCACATTCGGCTATCGCAACCAGGAACTGAGGTCACATCTGGTTTTTCAGATTCAAATTCCCCACCTAGAGGCGGGGAATTTGAATCTGCCTGCGAACAGGAGGACGGCAGACTTCTTTAAAAGTCCGATCCGCCCGTTCGTGGACGAACCTGGCCAAAGGTCAGCAATTACTAGCTTTGGCGTTGCAACATCAATTACTACTCAGGGGCCTAAAGTGGGCCAAGAAAATGTCCCCCACACCATTATACCACCAGCCTGAACCGTTGATACAAGGCAGGATGCTTTCATGTTGTTGACACCAAATTCTGACCCAACCATCCGAATGCCGCAGCAGAAATTGAGACTCATCAGACCAGGCAACGTTTTTCCAATTATCTATTTCCAATTTCGGTGTGTCTGTGCAAATTGTAGCCTCAGTTTCCGGTTCTTAGCTGACAGGAGTGGTACCCAGTGTGGTCTTCTGCTGCTGTATCCCATCTGCCTTAAGGTTTGAAATGTTGTGCCTTAAGGCAGATGGTCTTCTGCTGCTGTAGCCCATCTGCCTTAAGGTTCGATATGTTGTGCATTCAGAAATGCTCTTCTGCATACCATGGTTGCAGTGAGTGGTTATTTGAGTTACTGTTGCCTTTCTATCAGCTCGAACCACTCTGGCAATTCTCCTTTGGCATCAACAAGGCATTTGCGCCAACAGAACTGCCACTAACTGGATGTTTTCCCTTTTTTGGACCATTCTCTGTAAACCCTAGAGATAGTTGTGCGTGACAATCCTAGAAGATCAGCAGTTACTGAAATAGTCAGACCAGCCTGTCTGGTACCAACAACCATGCCATGTTCAAAGTCACTTATATCACCTTTCTTCCCCATTCTGAAGCTCGGTTTGAACTGCAGCGGTTCATCTTGACCGTGTCAACATGCCTAAATGCATTGAGTTGCCACCATGTGTTGAATTTGCGTCAACCAGCAGTTGAATAGGTGTGGCTGGTGAATGTATAATGAGAGTTTTGCAGCACCTCAATAAAATGTATGCAGTTCCTTGCTTCAACGTTCTATGAAATCAAAGGTCAAATCAACAATCAATTTATCTTCTAGTTCTGCAGCTTTTAATCTCACTGTGAAGAGCTGACTGCAGAGGAATTGTAGTGATTCATTTCTGTACAGCAGGGGAGCCTGTACAGCCATACAAGACTGAAGGTAAGACATGAGGACAGCTTTGAAAAAATGTTATGTAAAAAGTAGATGACCAAATATTTGCAGGCACTGAATAAAAAAATATACAGTTAGACTCATGACTATTTGGGAAGAAACAATGTTTTTCTGATTTTAGTTCTGTACACTACTACAATGTATTTTAAATAACTCAGATGTAGTTGAACTGCAGACTTTCAGCTTCAGTTCAGTGAGTTGAACAAAAAGATTTAATAGAAATGTGAGGAACTAAAGACTTTTTTTTATGCCATCACTTCAATGGCTCAAAAATAATTGGAAAACTGGTTTAAAGGATATTTCATGGGCAGGTGTGGGCAATTCCTTCATTATGTCATTTTCAATAAGCAGATACAAGGCCTGGAGTTGATTCAAAGGGTGATGTAAGTGTATGTGTAAAAGTATGTGTACTTGTATGTGTACTTGTATGTGAAAGATGTTGCTGCGAACAAACAAAATATAGTCGAAGGAACTCTCCATGCAGGTGAAGCAAGCCATGCTTAAATCCCCGCCTAAAAACTCTTAAGCTGGCCATACACCTTCAGATTTCTCTGTCAGATTTCCTTCAGATCAGATCAGATCTACCAACAACCATGTAGTATAGTGTCCTCCCTGATAGAATACATAGTGATTGGAAGGTGTAGAAAGGTCCTCATATTACATGGTTTTGGTAAAACAAAATCTGATCTGAAGGAAATCTGACAGAGAAATCTGAAGGTGTATGGCCAGCTTTAGATTTCTACCCAATGGCCTATCAACCATGCTCACTGTGGTCGATCGGCCGAAAAATCTGGTGGAAATCTCAAGCTTAAACTTCGGCCCTAAAATCGGCCGCCAAATCAATCTAAGCCATTATTGTCCATAATTCTTACACCGATTTCATTACTTTGGTCATCATCCATGGTAAGTAACGGAACACAAAGGGTGCCCTCGGTATCGGGAGATAGAAAGAAAGAAAGCACTGGTGAACTCAGCAATGCAAAAAGACTGGGACATCCAGGGAAGACAACAGTGGTGGATGATCACAGAATAATTTCCATGGTGAAGAGAAACCTGTCAGCGAACAACACTCTACAGAAGGCCGGCAAATCGATATCAGAGTCTACTATAAAGAGAAGACTGCATCAAAGTAAATACAGAGGGTGCACTGCAAGATCAAGAAAACTTGGATCAACTATAAAGAAGCATTACCACCAATGTAAGAGGAGACTGCACTGACCACCAATGTAAGGGGAAACTTTATTACTGGCCACCAATTAAAGAGGGCATTGCACTGACTGACCGTGTGAGAAAGGCAGCAATAGCCACCAATGTAGCAGGGTACTACACTGACAACTTTGGGTCAGTATATGACCACCAGTGCAAAAGATCATCACACTAATTAGTTTAAGCGCATTAATCACCATTATATGAGGGTCTATGAATAAATAGACCTCTATCTTTACTGACCACCAATCTAAAAGTCTATTACACTGATTATCAGTGGTATGGGGCAATACAGTTACCCAAAATGTAATCATGATAACCATCAATATGAGGGGGTTTTCACAGCACAGCTTGTATTGATTTAATGTGATTAACAAAGATTATAGATAATTGATGAATAACTGTTGATATACAGAATAGGTTAATCCCTCTGGATGTCATATACGGTAGGTAGGCAACATTCTCTAGGTGTTTAGTAATACATATTTTGGTTTTACCTTATTGAAAGGCAATACTGAACGCATGATGAAATTATTAGGCAATAGTGATGGCCGAAAAGTTCGCCTGGCGGACAGTTCGCAGTGAACATGGCATATTCGCAGTTCGCAATACTGGCGAACATTATGGGTGTTCGACCCGCCCCCTACACCTTAACATGGAGACAAAGTGCGACCCCACACCCTATAGTCAGGTGGGACAGTACAGCCAATAACACTTAATTTCGCTCCTGAAGGATGCCCCCCCATAAAAGAAGCCCCCCAGCGGCCATTTTTACATTTATCCTGTGTCTCCAGTACTAGATAGATAGGGAGAGCTGCTGCTTATTGAGGAATGGCTGAGCTACTTTGCTATTATACTCCATTCAGTGATCTGTAACTATAGCTAAGGTGTTCTGTTACATGTATTTCATCATAACTGCACCACAAGTCCTTCTCTGGGGGTGTGGTATGCTGTATTATGCATTGCAGAGAGATCTGACTACATGTGATGTGCTGCAGAAAGTGCTTAGGCAAAATCTGTAATCTAGATGTGATTTCTGGCCATTAGACCTGATGAAAACAGCATTTTAAAAAATCCATATTTTGGGGGAGAAGTTTAGCCATTGATCCCCCTTTGGCATGACACTGTCCAGGTGGTTGCACCCTTTTGACTTTTTTTTTAATTGGTATTGTGGCTACAAATATGACCTAATGGTTTCAGATGTTCGCCCTCAATTAAAGTCAACGGAGGTTCGCCGTTCGCATGTTCGCAGCAGGTATTTGCAGAAGTTCGATTCGC
>CM070032.1:19774351-19797597 GCA_036250615.1 Ptychadena robeensis
CAGCGCCACCACGGGTCACTCCTCCCCTTAACCCCCTAGGACATCCCATAACAGCTCTATAAAATCCCCTCACCTCCAGCCGTTTAGATTTTCAGTAACAAGACTCGCTCCGAAACGGGGGGAAAACTAGGGCTGACATGAGGTGTAGCCAGGAAAGGAAAATTAACAGGTAAGTATGAAACAATTTTCCATATTCCCTGGCTCACCTCAATGTCAGCCCACCACGGGACTTAACAAGCTATACTCCCTGGGCGGGCAACGAACCCCGAACAACCATAGGAAACCGAATACTGCAAAAGAAACATCACATCTAGTAATGACAAAGCTGCCATACAGAATGGCAGAAACTCAATGAATCTTGCGGTTCCTTAGACACCACCCAGCCGATAGGCCGGATGAAGGAAACGGTCGAGACCAGCGCAGCCTTACAGACCACCGCAGCCGACACCTTGGAAAGGACGTCCAGTCGAGGGAGCCAAACTTCGTGAGGGGCAGGAAGGCTGCCGCCCCAAAGCCAGCTGAATGGCTCGACCAACCATGCCGACACAGTCCGTGAGGGACGGATGGGCCCTACGGAGCCCGAGGAGTAGAGAACAGTGTCACAGCACCAGCGCCAAGGGAGCAGGCCGAGAAATAACGGATTAGAGATGTACCACCCGGGAGCCGGACACCACGCGTAAACCGTGGCCCTGGCATTGGCGGCGTAGCCATGAGGGTCGATGACCGGCATCCCCATCTCGCAAGACTGGCTCCAGGTAGGCAGGCCGTCGCGCCATTCGTTCGGATCCAGAACACCCGGCGAGCCATCGCCACCTGGCCCAACGCCCCGGAAGAGAGGATGGCCCCAAGCGCTGCGTGTGTCTCCCAGACAAAGATTCCCCTGCCCTGTAGAGCCGGGTACCTGGTCCCGCCCATGGCCTTGCTAGTGCGCCACCAGCGGGTTCACATGGTCCAAAAGGGGATCCCACCCTGGAACCCTGAGCGTGTCTGAATGTGGCAAGCGCATACAGACCGCCTGCAGCTCAGATGATCGGAGTGCCTCCGAATGCGGAGGGCCCACCGGCCTGGTCTGGCCTCCCTGCCAGTGAGGCACCCCAGCCTGCCGGCTCGCATCTGTTGTGACCACTCCTCTGATGGTCGGACCGATAGGGTGCCCTGCTCAGATTCTCTGAAACCAACCTCACAGGGAGACCTGCGTCTACTCGTGGCACCGCGATTGGTCGGGTCAACCACCGGTGTCCACTGACGAAGGAAAGGTCCGACAGTCTCCCGGAGCCCTGCCCAGGGCACCGCCGGACGGCGTTGCCGTAGAACGTGCCGATCAACCTCATAATCGCCTTGCGGACGCACGGGCACGCTATCACGCTCTGGCGTCCATGTCTGATCTGGCACAGCTTCCGACCGGAGAGTCAGTATCCCCCTACCGTGTCGAAGACCACGCCTAGGGCACTGGAGAACTCTTGCACCGGCTCCCACCGGCTTCCTGGCGGTGCCGAGCCCCAGCCGAACGTTGGCCACGTCTGGAGCGCCTGAGCCCTGAGACCCCAGTTCCCACTGGGGGCCTTGCCAACACCAAAGATCGTCTAAGTACGATGGATTCCGATGCCGTCGGGGAATTAAGTGCGATGCCAGACAACAGTACGTGAGACGGGTCGTGGTGCCAGACTTAGTGCCAATGGAGGCACACAACGGAAAGCATCCTGGTGGACCGTATTCTCAAGAAACGGTGGGATGCCGAGTGCACACAATCACATTAATAGCGTCCGTCAAGTCTATGTTGCCAGCCGACCGCCCACGGTACACCCGTGGCGGTCTGCAGGGGCCCATCGGAATGGTGACACCCGGATGAAGGGCACGGAGCCGCTTAAGTCCGCACTGGTCTGAACTACCCGCTGGCCTGCACTAGAACATTGGAGAGAACTCTCGGGCCCTCTTCGGCCCGTGGCACTGGCCGACGGCTCCTGCCGACCACAGTTTTCTTCGACATTCCCTCCAGACAACTTGCCTGCGCCATCCTGCTGGAGTCCCTGGCCGGACAAACACACCCTCCTGTGGCGTCTGCACCACCTATTCTAATACCCTTGAGACAATACTGAACTATCCATGCGTCTGAATCTCTGGGCCCAGACACCCCTGACGCTCCCAGTCTTGCCACCACCGCGGACTCTAATCGAACTAACCGACGGAGGATTGCATCTGTGCTCCATGGCCTGAGACCTCCGACTCGGCCTGACCGGACCTAGCCGCTCCGTATGCCGCCTGCCAAGACTTCCTAGCATACTGCCGGCGCCGCTGCGCCCCTTTGCGCATAGTTTACTCCATGGCCTGGCGTTCTGCGGGCTTACCCTACTTCCCGCCTGGAAACTGCCAATGCTTCCACCTAATGGCTTTGCCAAACCCCAACAGTGTCTGAATAGGAATCACCAGAGACTCTGTCTGCCTGATGCCGCCGCGTCGGCCGACCAATGTTTTCAGCCACTGGCCCTTCTAGCGACAAGATATAGACATCAACCTGTCCGCCAACCCGCACCTGGTCCATTGCTGTAATCGGCCATGAAACCTGCCGCTTGCCTGAGCTTTTGCAGGCCAACTCCAGAGTCCAGGTCCCACTCGCCGTGGTGTGGGAGATTCATCCTCCGATACCACACCCGCAATGCCCTAGCCACAGATGTGAGGGCACCGCTGGCGTAGCGGCCAGTCCCCATCAACCACCGCAAAAGCCTATCATTAGATCGTGTCCCCTCTGGCATCCATCGGGGGGGCACTCCTGAAGACCACCCGCGTCTCCCTGCGGTAACATACAGTATCTGCTTCGCCAACCTTAGCAGGAGGCGTCCCTTCATGACGGGGCGGCCCATACACGACATCCACTACACCTTCGTTAACCTCCCTAGCGATTATGCCCGAAACCCAGTTCGGGCAAATGCCACACTGCAAGTACTCGCATACGCCCGACTGGTGCACATTGTGGGACGCTCACCTAACTGCTCCGCCGCCATCGCCGCCATGCCATCTTCGCGTCTGTCCGGCGGCTTTCTTCCGGGTCCCGGAGGACGTGTCGACGTCCGGAGACGGGACCCGGTCTAAAGAAAACCAATATTTTTTTTTCTTTTTTTTAAAAGAATCTTTTTTTTTTATACTTATTTGAATGGTATACGATTTGTCTTTCTCTAATCCAGTTTCAAAAGTGGATATCGCTAGCAGACACGCCTGCTCGCGCTGAGCACTTCTGCTACAGAATCAGCTCTGCTCTCTGCCCAGCAGATCCGGAAATAGCCGAGGTCTTCGGCTTCTTCCGTGATCTGTGCTCCTGTGCCGATGACGTCATCGGCCGGGCAGATTTAAAGGTACAGAATTTTTTTTTTTTCTTTCTTTCGATTTTTTTTTCTACATATTGTTTTTTATTTGATTGGATTGGAAAATGTTTTTAGAAATGTTTTTCCAATCCAAATCAAAGAAAAGAAACAAGTGTAAACCTTATAAAAAAAAAAAAAAAAGTTCCAAAAAACAAATGTTTTTTATTCTTCTTCTGTACCTCTAAAGCCGCCATGCGCTCATCTCTGGACAATTTTTCGAATGATCCCATCGCGCATTCGGTGATTGCTGGTGATCCAATCGTCAAACTGAATCGCGCCCACCTGGAGCAACCATTCGTACGCGCAAAACTTGATCATCCAGAGAACACGCGTTTTTTTTCTCTGGTTCGAATCGCTCAGTCTTTTCGAACGATTGACCCTGGCAATGATGATGTCATCATGCTGCGGGCCGATTGTTCTAATAAACCGCCTGCCAGCATAGCGGTCTTGCTGGTTAACCTCCCTAAGCAGTTACGCCCCCGACGCAGTACTGGCTCAGTCTGATCGTGAATCAAAACTGCTCCCGTGCCGGACATAGGCGCAACCGCTGGCTCTCTTGTGCCTGCAGCATTTCTACCAAGCTGCAGGCAAACAAGCCTTTCCTTCCGCCCCCATGGCGTCAATCTGTGACGCTGATGGGGGCGGAAAGGCAACACACTGTCATCACCCTTTTGGTACAGAAAATCTGCCCTCAGTGAACCGCCAGGGAGGTTAAAAGTCGGATAATGGTTGCCATGCTATTGTGTGCCCTTGTCGCCAGTTCCAGGTGTGTTCCCACCTCATCTTCGATGATCTCCCGGATCTCCAACCCACAGGAAACAAGGCAAGGATTTTCTTTAGCCCAGGATAATGCTTCGTTGGGATGAGGGACGAAGTCCTCCTCCCAATCAATCGCTTGTCCAACCGATTTCACAAACAAAAACCGGGGACCGGTGCCAAAATCAAGCGACGTCCCGAATCCGATCTACACCAATTCTCTGGGGAGGACCTGAACTGTCCACCAGCTCTGATGTGGACCAACAGAGACATTGTCTCCCAACTGCCCACATCCTCTTTCCGTGGACGGCCTTTTGGCCCTGGCTGGCTTGTTGCTACTCTGGCCATCTTTCAGCACTGCCCGCATTGATCAGGGCCCCACGTCCTGGGCCTATGCCCCCTCATCCCTCCTGAGCTGCCTCTGTTAAACGCAGATCTTGCAGAAGATTTTCCGGCCGGCAATAGTCCAATGCCAAACCTGCCCACAAGGGACTGCGTCCGCTCAGGCGGAAATCCATCCCCTTACCGCGACCCAACGGTCTGTGACCTGTCGGCCTTATCCACACCTAATTGGAAGGGAAGTCCTGCCCTGTATCGCAAACCGTACACCGCCGTGCTGGCCCAGGCACCACCGGAGATACAGTCCCCTGCTTTCCCTGGCGGTAGCCGAGGCCCAACCTTCCCTGAACTACACAGGCCTATGACACTACCATCAGTGCTTCTGCCACCTAATCCACCCCACCACAATACCTTCAATCTGAAGCGTTCCCATGTGCTGGGGCGACGGTGGTGGGAGGACCACAGAAACAACAACAACCACTGACACGTCAGACAAGAAATGGACCAACCATGAAGGACAAACGCCAATTCACATTACCCTCAGCAAAAAGCTACTCAAAAACCGCTTCTGACAGCCTGGACCCATTGCACTGAACTGCATACCTCCTGCAGCCTTGACTCGCCCACAATTCCTGCCAACCCCCATTCCCTTAAGCCAATGCTTCCTACCACGCCACTCACCAGCTGAGGTGTCTGCCGAAGCCGGCGTCCCGTCTTGTCTCTCAGCCATCCTGGATGCATTGGACGCCAGCCACGCAAACCGCCGCCATTTGCACCGCCATTGCGCCGCCATGCGCACTGCACAGCGCACGGGCAACCGAACCCGGAGCCGTGCTGACATCCCCACGCTCCTGCCCTAGTGAGAATGCTGACGGGGAGGAGAAGCTTTTACTTACCCCTCCCCCCCTCCACCGTATCCACATCCTTGGAATGCCTAGCGAGGACAAAAAAAGACATCCGAACGGCGAGTGAGGGTATTTTAAGAGCTTTTATGGGATGTCCTAGGGGGTCAGGGGAGGAGTGACCCGTTGTGGGGCTTGACTGAGGTGGCCAGAAAAAATTATGTAACGCAGGACTTAGCTCTTTAAAACCACATGTGTATAGCTGGTCGTGGGTAAATTGTTATTGCCAGATTTTAAAATGTGTCTCTCCATGAAATTGGTCAGCAGTTTCAAGAAAGAAAATGGGCACTTCCATTGTATAACACTGCTAAAGTTTCAGCTCTGCCTACTCTGTTGAGCTTTAGACCCGGTCTCTTCTGGTCTGAACCTTTTTGGCTTGGCTGGTTGGAGTAATAAGGTATAAAGTTTCGCCCTGCAATACTCCTGTTTGAGCTCGACCTCTCCCTGGTACTGGCCTTTCGCTGGAGACAGGTCTAACGTTTTAGCACTGCCGTAATCTGTTGGAGGCTTAGACCTCTCTCCTGGTTTACTGGCCTGTCCCATCAGCTTGGGCTGGTGGAAGTAATCAGGTATAAAGTTTTTAGATCCCTGGCATACTCTGTGAAGCTTAGACCCTTTCTTTCTCCTCGTACTGGCCGTTCAGCTTGGCTGGTGGGTATCAGGTATAACATTTTAGCCCTGCATACTCTGTTTGAAGCTTAGACCCTTCTCCTCCGTACTGGCCTTTCAGCCTTGTCTGGTGAGTAGAAGGTCTACAAAGTTTCAGCCTGCGTACTCCTCTCTGCTGGATCTTAGAGAAACCTCCCGCCTGGTACTGGTCTTTTGGGCTTGCTGGTGGAGTATCAGGTTGATATTAACTGGACAACCCTGCCTACTTTGCTTGAACATGCTGTTGTTCACTTTGTTCTCTGCTCTTTTTTTTCTAGTTTTCTTTCCAAACTATATGGTGCTTCTTATTTTGTAGATAATATGGTATGAAATAAGGCCCAGTATTTCTGCCCAGTGGGGCATGCCATGGACTGGTAGCACTAAGTTTGCCCAGGCAAGTCTGGAATCCTCTGCTCCTGCATGGCAGTCAGAAGATTTCACAGTACAATAAGCAATCTATTGTTTTCGGTTTGAAGGCCCAACGTAATAATACAATGCAGTTGTGATTCTGCGACACCGGCGTATGAGTGAAATCCTGCTTTGCCTTATATTGCAAATGATGTATTGCCATCACCATGATTAAAGTGAGCCGGCATGAAAGATACCCTTCCCGTTGACTTATGATTAGGGCTTTATCACAATACGTACGGAAGGCGTTCAGGTCCACCTCAGGCCAGTGAGATTGTGCTGTTAGGGAAAAGCCTATAGATATCGCTGTGACAAACGGCCCCATTAGCTTGATTAACAGCTGCAAGCAGAATTACTTCACCTCGTCTTTGGCTAGCATCTATAACATAAGTTGAAGAAATCCGCACGTGCATACGCTTACTATACCTTTTCAACCAATTTTATGAACCCAATTGAGAAATGCGGCCTTAGCAATAGTAGCAAGAGAACCATCATCTAACGGCTGTAAACTTATAAATGCTTTGGAGGCAGAGATTGGCGGAATCATATCTTTAAATGTAGCAGAGCTTGATAAACCAGGAATACAGTTTTATGTTTTTGACCCAGAAAAACCCCCTCATTCCAGTCCAAAAAGAATGCAATTTAATGGAAGAGTTATTGCCTGACTAATACTAACCGGTTCTATCCTTAGTATTTGTGAATTATCCTGAAGAAAAAAAATGAAAGTTGGTGCGGAACAGAGAACGCTGGTATGATATGAGATTTCATAATTGGATTACTGAGGGTGAAGTGCTGGTGACTTTTGACTGATCTGTCATTTAGCGTGACACCTATCACAATACCAGGGAGGCATTAATTCTTATAAGGGGCAGGTTCATTCAAGTTTGTCTTTGGCCTTTAAGAGAGCCCCACCCTGCCCACACGGATTAAATTTTTTTGTTCGCTACCTAATACATTCAATTTACAGTCCTTCCTTGAGTCACCACGCTCACTTTGACTGTGAGTCGATTGGATAGGATCTACCCATGTGTAGGGGGGCTTAAAGCGGACCTCCAACCAGGATCTATTTTTTCATGAATGGCACTAGAAGTGGCGATAATCAGGAGGACTGCAGTGAAAAACGCCCAAAAACGTACCTGTAATGAGCATTTAGGAAATATAATCAGCCATTTCCTGGTTCACTTCCCTGGTTAATGGAGAATGCAAGAACCCGGCAGCACGTCACAACAAACACACGTGATTTTTCGTGAGCTCTTGAATTTTCCCCATAGAAAATCACTGAACGCCCCCATGGCCACCCGAGATATTGCACCACCATGTGATATAATGATTTTGGCAGCTCACTGAAAGCTCACGTTTTTGTGTGACGATGCTTGCCAGGTTCTAGCATTCTCATTTAGACCATGAAGTGGAACAGAAATTGCTGATTATATTCCTAATTGCTCATTACAGGTCTTTTGGGTTTTTTTCACCCTGCATTCCTCCCTATTATCAGCACTTCTAGTGCCATTCATGAAAACATAGATTCCTGGTGGGTAGGTCCGACTTGTAATCCGGTGGATTTTACTGCTTGTATATGCTACTAGTGATGGCCGAACATCAGCTGGGGCTTTTCTCGAACAGGCGAATCGAACTTCTGCAAATACTGGCTGCGAACATGCGAACTGCGAAACATCCGTTGGACTTTAATTGAGGGGCGAACATCTGAAACCATTAGGATCATATTGTAGGCCACCCTACAATTTAAAAAAAGTCAAAAGGGTGCAACCCCTGGACAGTGTCAGCCAAGACGGGATCCATGGCTAAACTTCTCCCCCAAATATGGTTTTTAAATGCGTTTTCTCGGTCTATGGCGGAATCACATCAGATCAGAGTTTGCCAAGCACTGTGTCTGGCAGCGCTCAATTAGTAGATCTCTTGCAAGCATAATACGCAACCCACCCCAGAGAGGCTTGTGGTGCGTATGATGACTGCGTTGAGAACACTAGCTATAGTTACAAGATCATGGATGGAGTATAAGAAAGAGCTCAGGCCATTCTCAATAGCAGCAGCCTCCGATTGTCTAGTACTGGAGGAACAGGATAAAGGTAAAATGGCGCTGGGGGGCTGCTTTTTATGGGGGGTGCCTCAGGAGGTAAAGTGGGGAGGGTGGGTGGTTGGCGTACTGTCCCACTGATGTAGGGTGGGGGTCGACTTTGTCGCCATGTTAAGGGTAGGGGGGGGTCGAACACCATAAGTTCGCCAGTATGCGGAAACTGCGAATATGCTTCACTGCGAACTGTCCCGCCAGGCGAAAACTTTTCGGCATCACTATTGTCCTATATTTCATCATAGCGTTCCAGTATTTGCCTTTCACTAAGGTAAACCAAATATGTATTTCTAACACCTAGAGAATGTGTGCCTACCTACCGTATATTACATCCAGAGGGATTACCATTCTGTAATTCAACAGTTATATCATCAATTATCCTATAATCTTTGTTAATCACATTAATCAATACAAGCTGTTCTTGAAAACCCCCTCATATTGTATGGTTATCATGATTACATTTTGGGTAACCTGTATTGCCCATACCACTGATAATACAGTGTACTCAGAATTTTAGATTGGTGGTCGTAAGATAGAGGTCTATTTATTCAATAGACCCTTAGAGAGTGATTAATGTGCTTTAACGAATTAGTGGTGATGATCTTTTTGCACTGGTGAGTCATATACTGAACACAGCCCAAGTTTGTCAGTGTAGTACCCGCTACATTTGTGGCATAATGCTGCCTTTCTTCTCACACGGTCAGGCGTGCGATGCCGCTTTAATTGGTGGCAAGTACTAAAGTTTCCCCTACATTAGTGGTCAGTAGCAGTCCTCCTCTTACATTGGGTTAATGCTTCTTTAATATTGGATTCCAGTTTTTCTTATCTTGCGGTACACCCTCTGTATTTACTTTTGATGCAGTCTTCTCTTTATAGTACGACCCTGATAATCGATTTGCCCGGCCTTCTGGAAGTGTTGTTCCGCTGACAGTTTTCTCTTTCACAATGGAAATTATTCTGTGATCAACCACCACTGTTTGGTCTTTTTCCCCCTGGATGTCCCATTCTTTTTGCATTGCTGAGTTCAAACCAGTGCTTTCTTCTTTCTTTCATTTCTTTCTTTTTCTTTTCTTTTGTCTCTTGTCTTTTCTTTTCTTTGCTTTTGTCTTCTTTTCTATCTTTCTTACTTCTTTCTTCTGTCTTTCTTCTTTCTTTCTTTATCTTTCTTTCTTTCTGTCTTTCTCTTCTTTTCTTTTCTTTCGTTTTCTTGTTCTTCTTTCTTTCTTTCTTTCCCCCCCATTCTCTTATCCCTCTCTCTGTCTCCCGATTACCCGAGGGCACCCTTTGTGTTCCGTTACTACATGGAGATGGACCAAAGAATTCATCGGTGTAAGAATTATGGACACTAATGGGCTTAGATTGATTTGGTCGGCCGATTTTAGGGGCCGAAGTTAAGCTTGGATTTTCCACCAGAATTTTTTCAGGCCGACTCGCCCACAGTGGCAATGGTTTATAGGCCCTTGGGTAGACATATAAAGTCTACTTGGCCATCACACAAATAACAAAACCTTCATACATATGTCTCTGTCAGATTTCCTCCTTATCCTTCAGATCAGATTTTGTTTATAACCAAAACCAGTGTCATATGAGGACCTTTCTATCTACCCTTCGATTTTCAAACTAATTCCTATCTACAAAAACATATACACCTATCCAATCACTATGGTATTATTCATATCAGGGAGGTGCACTATACTACATGGTTGCTGGTAGATCTGATCTGATTCTGAAGGAACTCTGACAGAGAAAATCTGAAGGTGTATTGGCACGCCTTAAGGAAGAGTTTTTAGGAGAGATAGCGGTGATTTAAGCCTGCTTGCTTCACACCTGGCACTGGATAGTTTGTCACCCTTCGACTCTATTTTGTGTTGTTTCGCAGCACATCTTTCACATACAATAACACATTACAAGTACACACAACATACTTTTTTACCATATACACTTACAATCACCCTTTGGAATCAACACTAACTCCAGGCCTTGTATCTGCTTATTGAAAAATGACATAAATGGAAGGAATTGTTGCCCACCCACCTCCTCTATCCCCCACCCCTAACCTCGCAGCGAACAAACACCCACAACACGACCTCGACGCCCTTCCCCATGTAACTATCCTTTAATAAATTCAAAAAAAATAAACAAAAAAAAAAAATAAACCAGTTTTCGTTTTCCCAATTATTTTTTTTTTTTTGAGCCATTGAAGTGATGCACAAAAAAAACCAAAAAAGTCTTTAGTTGCCTCTCGGTTCCTCACGTTCTAATTAAATCTTTTTGTTCACCTCACTGAACTGAAGCTGAAATCTGGCAGTTCAAACTTCCTCTGATTATTTAAAATACATTTAGTTAGTGTAAGACTCAAATCAGAAAACACTTGTTTCTTTCTGTCTTACAATTGTGTTTGCTCCTTCTTCCCAAATAGCTTCAGGAGTCTAAACTGTATATTTTTTGAATATTCATTCAGAGAAGTGCGTGCAATTTTGGTCCATCTACTTTTTAACATAACTATTTTTTTCCAAAAGTCTTGGTCCTCCTCCCCATAGGTGTCTTAACCTCATGTCTTAACCTTCAGTCTTGTATGGCTGTACATGCTCCCCCTGCGTACAGAAATGAATCACTCAATTGCCTCTGCAGTTCATTAGCTCTTCACAGTGGGATTAAATAAAAGCTGCAAGAACTAGAAATAAATTGATTGTTGATTTGAGAAGACCTTGATTTCAATAGAACGTTGAAAGCAAAGAACTGGCAATACATTATATTTATTGAGGTGCTCCCTGGCAAAACTCTCATAATATTATACATCATCCACCACATTCACATTCCCCAGCCACACACCTTTTACTGCTGTTGACGCAAATTCAACACATGGTGGCAACTCAATGCATTTAGGAGGGCCATGTGTGACACTGTCAAGCTGAACCCGAACCCGCTGCATTGTTTGGTGCAGTTCAAAACCGATCTTCAGAATGGGGAAAGAAGGATGATATAGTGCCTTTGCACATGGCAAAAATGGTTTTTTGGTAACCAGACAGTGGCTGGTCCTGGACTATTTCAGTAACCTGCTGATCTTCTAGATTGTCAAGGCATGTCCCGACCAACCCAACGATCTCTACTCTAACTAACACTATCTCTACCTCGAAGGAGTTTACAAGAGATGGGCAAAAAAAGGGAAAAGGGAAACATCCAGTTTAGAGTGGCTTTTCCTGTTGGCGCAAATGCCATTGTTGATGCCCAAGGGAGGAATTGCCAGATTGGTTCGACCGAGCTGATAGAAAGGCACAGTAACTCCAATACAATAACAACTCACCTGCAACAACCATGGTATTACAGAAGAGCATTTCGGAATGCCAACATATCGAACCTTCAGGCAAGATGGGCTACAGCCGCGACGACCATCTGCCTTAAGGCACAAACAGGTCAAACCTTAAGGCAGATATGGGATTACAGCAAGCAAAGGGGGGGGGGGTGTTGTACTTACAGATCACCGGCCTTGTGTCGTAGGGATACTCGGCCATTATTATATATACTGGGCAGAGCAGAGAGCGGAGGTTCGGCCATCCGGGAGGCAGCTCAGGTATCCAGGTGGGTGGTTCGAGATCCACTGGCTCGGTGTGCTTCGCTGGTCTCAGCTCATCTCCCGTTTTTCGGATTTAGTACAGCTATAGGGGCCCCCAGACATCTTGGTGATACATGCGGGGGGGAACGATGTGGGCTTCATACCCATGCACATGTTAATCCGGGACATTAAGATCTTCCTTGTGCGGGTATTTGAGAACTGTCCGCGGACGCTCTGCCTGTGGTCAGAGATCGTGCCCCGCTTGCGGTGGTGCTCCCCAATCCCCTTCAAGGTCATCAATCGGACTCGTATTAAGGTCAATATGGCAGTGACCAGGTTTGTTAGGCTGATGGGTGGATGTGCAGTTCGACATAAACTGTTGGAAATTGCACCTGGGAATTTTCGGAGTGATGGGGTCCATCTTAGTGATGTGGGCTTGGATGTTTTCAACTGTGGGTTGAGGGAGGGCCTGGAGAAAGTGAATCGGTTGTGGCGGGCATTCAGTGTTGATGCCAATCACTGAATGCGAGTGCCTAAGATGTTTTTCCGGTTGATGGAAATTGGGTGACGTGCTGGTGGGAGGGGGCAGTCACTACACAAGGTAACATTGCGCTCTTATGAGGGTCAATGACCCAAGGTGGAGTTGGTGAAGGTGGTAGGAGGAGGCAACGTATTATAGTGTACCCGCTGTGCTGGTGAATGGGAGGCTGGTGGCTGGTACAGGTGGGTATGGTTTAAGTTGTTGTTAGGTTCATTTGGGGGCACTGTCAGGGACAAGTTTTTGTTACATTGTTATTTATGCTGTGGCCAAATTATTTAATATAATATATCCACTATTTTTCTGAAATCTTTGCCTTGTGTCATTTTTCTTAGTGTTAAGGTATTATTTAAGGGTATAGTCAAAGGTATGAACGAGTACACACTCCCACAGTCATCAGAATTTACACCAAAGACATTAGGTGTTTGGACTTGAGGCATTGTGCAACTTGCTGCATTGAGGACATTGCCCCTATAGCTACTACAAAGACTGTGTCTGCAGCTACGGTGCTGACTTACTTACAATTCCATCTGTTGAGCCAGCCATACACAGGTTGATCCCCATCCAAAGTATTGAGCAGAAATCAGGGCTCCCAAGGTGGTGTGCACTGCCATCATTGCTTGATCAAATGTCGATTTGGCGATCGCCCAGCCATTTAATTAAACCCACCTCACTCCAACCACCATGGCCTTAGTCCCCATCTCATTCTAGGTGCATCAACAGGGTGCCTTCTGTTGCCCAGAAATTGGATGAAAATATGTGAAGGGGGGTTGACCCCTAACACCTCAATTTGGGAACCACCCATGGCCAAATTACACCTACGTGGACTACTAGCTCACCACAGCATGTTAACTTTATCAGTTCGTCCTGCTTTAATAAGACACCCTTTGCTATCAGACCAAAATGGCTATACAAAAAATCTACAACACAACATGCAAATTGTCTTATTGTACATTACGTGACATGTGGTAACATAGCCCAATGTCCATTAAAATATGAGGTCTTAGACTTCGTATACAACTTGATATGATGTTACAATATGACTGCTCAGGGGGGAGATCTCAGTTAACAGTCACTCTATAGCAGTGGTGGCAAACCTATGGCATGGGTGTCATAGGTGATAGGTGGCACTCGGCGCCCTCTCTGTGGGCACGTGCTGTCACCCCAGTCTGCGGCAGAGAGAGATGAGAGGTGCCTATTGGTTCTCCAGACTACCAATTTCCATCCTCCATCTGCTGACTGCGCACATTGTCTCTACCAATGCAAGTCTATCAGAAGGCTGGGGAAGTGATCTGTGTGTATAGACATGTAGTGTGTGTGTGTATAGACATATATATGTTATGTGTGTATATATATGTAGTGCGTCTGTATGATTCATGTTTTTTTTAGATACCATGTTGGCACTTTGCAATAAATAAGTAGTTTTGGCATTTGGTCTCCAAAAGGTTCGCCATCACTGCTCTATAGGATGCCTAGATCTGGCTTAGCCCACCATGTTTCACCTGCAACTAAACAACTACATTTTTGTACACTGGCCCTTTATTTATGTATTTATTTCTGATAACGGCTAAAAACTGCAATCCACAATCAGTCTCCGAGCCCCAGCTGATATGGCCATCCTAGGTAAAACAGGTCTACATATTCCAGGCAGGCGACAAATCGAATTGCAGACTTTGAGCGCGTCTCCATAATTAGTATAATGGAGCTCTGGGCAACCGGACGTCGGTGTTATAATACACAAGAGAAAATCACAGAGTTTAATACTCATCACAATGTAAAATAATGGCGATGGCATTGAGGGACAGGGCGAAGGAGATCATTATAGTGTTAAACTATGAGGAAACAGCAAGCACACCTTGTTGAGCTGGAGAACGCCAATTCACACAACATCGTTTATGCTGATTCTGATAAGGCCGTGGCGTCGCTCTTTGAGTGCAGGCATTTTACATTAGAGCTGAAGCCGGCAGGGTGTTGATAGCAGAGGAAGGATTGAAGTAGGCTCCTTTCTTTTCATTCTTCTGCATCATGTTACCCACCTGCAGCTTCCAAACCTCTAGCCTCTCACCGCCAGCCACTTGCATTACCAAAGGCAGTAATTGGACAGCTATGTGATCAATAGTGTCTGAACAGCTTGGCCTGTTCACGGGCTGCATTGTGTCTGATTCAGCTAAATCCCCTGTAATCAATATACTATTTTTTTTTTGAAGCTTGAATTCTTAACAACATGATTGCAGGCATAATCAGCAAACGTCAAAATATTTCCTGGCTGTTACGGCCTTATGTAAGTTATGTGTGATTGCGGCTGCTATAAAAGTATTATTTTATTGGTATGTCATTAAAGTGCATAGAACATTGTGAACACCTTTAAATAATAGTTTATAGAAGAGTTGGACAACTCCAGTGCTCGGGGGCCACATAAGGCCAGATTTTTGCATAAATAGAGTAATTTTCAGAGTCATTATAAAATATTCCTTATCTCATAAAAAAAAAAGTGTCTCCCGGTTCTCCAGGACTGAGTTTAGGCAAGTCTAGTGTATAGTCAATTTTAGGCAAGTATCATGGCTGTAAAAATAAAATAAGGTGTCTTTAGAAATCTCAGAACTTTCCTATAGGTCGATTATTTTGGATTTAATCGTCAATTTGATCATATTTAACAACAAAAAAAGTCAAACATTGATCACTTCAGCTGTGTACCATCACACAGTATTGTAGATTCACAGACCATCAGTTATTTTTTTTGCCACAAGAGGGAGTCTGAAAACTAAAAAACAACATGTACAAGGCAGACAGTCACCGGTGAGCAGTACGGGTGTTCGACTCGCCCCATTCGCCGGTGAGAAGGAGCTCACAATTCTCTACCCAGTCTTCTAATGAAAAGATTCTTCCTCTGACGGGATTCTTACTGCTCCTGATCCTGCCGTAGGAAGAATCTTTTCATTAGAAGACCGGGTAGAGAAGCCGGTCTTCTAGTGACAAGCCAGCTCCGAAAACTAGAACCAGGAACTATGGGTTCCAGGTACCGGATGTGACATCACTGACGTCAGTTCCCATTTTACCGATTCAAATTTCGAGACGAGAGGTGGGAAATTTTTATCTGTCCGCCAGCAGGCTGACGCCGGACTTCTTTAAACGTCCGATCCGTGGAAGTTTGGCCATCACGACATGTACATGTCAACTATCGAATGAAAGTTACCGACATGTCCGATCACTGCTCGATCGATTGAATGTTCACTTGTGCTCAGCAATTGATTCCTGTTTGATCGACTATAAAATATTGATTTTGTTGTCGATCGAATGGAAATATCGACCCATGTATGGCTACCGTTTAATTAATTTGGATGCTGTCCATTCCATACTTGTCATTTCTATATCCATCACTTGAACTTCAATCAGTCAGCTTCAACCATAAAGGGTCCCTAAAATCACCCTAGCATGTAATACATATACATAGATATGTGATAGACACTCTACACCACAAGACCAATCAAACATTTGTTCTAAAATATCAGTGTATAATTCATAATCTTCTGGGCTCAGCAGTCTCCCTGCAGCAGGGCTTATAAGGATAGGTGAATACCATTAGGATTCATTTTAGGAACAGAATACACATTCAGTTCACTGAGGATATAGTATCTGTGGTATGGTGTGCCTCCTGTGAGTGCAGCAAAGGGGATTGTGGAGAGTGGGATTGTAAGGTTCAGGAATCAACCCACAACAGGAGCCAAGGATTTAACCAACAGAACTTTATTTCCAGCAACCCAACAGGGGAGCGCCAGTGAAACCTCCAGACAGTGGGCAGACAAAACATTCAACAATCACGGGTGACCCCTAACAGTTCAGTTTGCTGGTCCCACGTGGGGCCAGAGGAAGTAAGGCAAAAACCGGCCGGTACTTGCGCTTCCACAAGGACACTGCCACAGACTGACAGAAACAGGAAGGTTCGGGAACCTCCAGCAGGCTTCCAGCCACCCCACCAAAACCTTGGGAAGGGTGTTGTTGGACTTGGGAACCATAGGCTGGTAACTGGGGCTTTCAGTAATAGTACGTGCAATTTTGATCCCCGGCTGCACGCACGCCGAACTAGACTGAGACAGGTTAAGGGTGGCTATTGTGCCCAGTTACTACCACTCCATTAGATGCCTTCTGCTGAGCTTCCCTCCCCTTATATACCCCAGTAACCCAGGGGGATCATGGTCCATGGCATGAAAGGGGCAGAACCCTGAAATTACCATTGCACTGCACTACAGGATTAAGAGTTAAGAGGGTGACATAATTTAGTGGGTGCCGTTTAGTAGAAGGAAGAGGAAGTCCAGTAATGGAAGACCTTTTTTTGATTGACGATTACCCTCCCGTCCCAATTTTCCAGTCCCTACTGGGTTTTCATACATATGTGGATTTGTATTATTATCTATCTGATTTGTGATGTCATGTTTTTTGTGATTGCACTTTTGTTTGTCACAGCATGGCTTTTGGATAATTTGGGTAATTGGTACCCTGTTGGCTGATTAACAGTATCTCTTATATAAAAGGATGTCTTGAATTTGTTATAATGTCTTTGTAATTTACATATTCTTGGAGTGAGGAGTTTGGTTATGTAGCCACCAAGATGAACAAATTGGGACTAGTGGCCGGTACAGATGGTGGCATGTTAGTTTCGGTTCAGTTACGGAGACACAGTGAGACAGTGAAGTTTCATTTGTAATCATTATAGTAACACATTAAAGATGTGGCCTTATTAATTCCAACTTCTTAAAGAGTGCCAGTGTGTTATTTATTTAACCTAAGGTATTGGTAAAACATTTTGAGTGATTAGTACTTCCCCATAACACTATGTATTAGCCCCACCTGAGTCATGGTCCACTGATTTCACTATAAGGAATATTACCCATTGGTCTGCAACCCATGGTGTATTTACTGCATAAAGACAGGAGCCAAACAAATGAAATAAAGGAAATAATCAATATTTCAAAAAGAAAACCTTGTCAGGTTGCTATAATTCAACCAGTGAAAAATCTAGTTATTGTTTACATTTACTATAGCCATGAACTTCCACCAATGTTATGTCTGTGCATGTAAGGTTGTAACCACTAACCAGCATATTTATTTAGTATATATAGAAAATATGTGTCCTGTATATTAAAAATAACTTTCTTCTCCATTCACAAAGGTAAAGTAAAAGGAATCAGTAACCATAGCGTAGAATGATTTGTAGTGTGCGGTACAATTCCAATCACACATATTATATATATACAGCTTTCATGTGATTTCATGCTCTTGGCTTTTTTTTTCCATCTGTGTTCTCATGATGAAATAATCTTTAAGAATAGGAAGATGATGAAGCTGAATAGAAGAGCTCAGTGATTGACCATAGCAGTGGCCAAAATTTTAGAGTATCAATCAACTAACTGCGGCGAGGTTTTGTGCGCGG
Source organism: Ptychadena robeensis (assembly GCA_036250615.1). Taxonomy (NCBI): domain Eukaryota; kingdom Metazoa; phylum Chordata; class Amphibia; order Anura; family Ptychadenidae; genus Ptychadena; species Ptychadena robeensis. Next base: position 19,792,369 of record CM070032.1, read on the forward strand.
ACCAACTGTTGATTGATGAGCACTCACTGACCTGACGATGCAACGCGGTCCTCAGCACATCCTCCGGCAGCTGTACTCCTAATGGGAGACTTGAGAATAAAATCTTTTCCAAAATATCTATCTATCTATCTATCTATCTATCTATCTATCTATCTATCTATCTATCTATCTATCTATCTATCTATCTATCTATCTATCTATCTATCTATCTATCTATCTATCTATCTATCTATCTATCTATCTATCTATCTATCGTATAGAGTTACATCTATTTACTGTATATCTGCTTCAAGTTATTATTAAAAAAATTATGAAATTGCATCAAAATTTTGGAATCAGGCTGACGGTTAAAGTGTCCTCCATAGTGACTGAAAGGTAAATGACAGGGAACTGAATAAACATAAATGACAAAAGCATATGTTGTGTCTCTTTTCTATATCTTTGCTAGTATACTATATGATGATGATATGATGCCTTGTATTGTGCAAACTGTCAATGCAAGTTAAGATATGTCATGAGGCTGTGTATAGATGCTAGATTTTTGGTGCCCAAGATGGCCACTCAGGTGAAGATCTAGCATTAGTATAGAAATCCTTCATTGGTCGCTAATGATTTATGCAGCTAGGTAATTTAATGACCGACAAGGAATTACATCTACAGTATCCTATGGGTTAGGACACATTCTTTTCCTATCTATTGAACAGAACACACCCCCTGAGATTTTCCTAAATGTGTTTATAGTTTTAGACTCACCTATCATGTAAAATCATGTAGTCACTTCTGAGAAAATCAGCGATAATATAGTATTACAATATATTTAGGTATATATAAATTTAAAAGGCTGGGAGGATAGTTAGCAAAAACATCATCAAGAAACCTTCAGCAAGCCTGGTTGCTTTGGCCTACTATAGCAGATATACTTTTCTCTAATGCTTTGCTTTAACCTCCCTGGCAGTTTGTCTGAACCCAATTTGGGCACAGTTTGTTTACAAAAACAAATTTGCCCCTACCGAGCCTGTCGATCCATTCCAGCATTGACTCTTCTGTCATTGGTGGGGGACGGGGGCTGCGCCATAGACTTCCATGGTATGGAGGCGGCGTCGGTTTCCCAGCCCACATTGTTGGGGTCATTGATGTGTAGATTAGAGGAGATAAGGCGGGGAAGATCAGCAGAGTACAATAGTCGAAAACAGCAAGGCGGACAGTTTGGACGTGAATATGAAATGTTCTTTTCTTCTCCCGGCGAAGAGAATGGGTGTTTCACCCACCATGTTCGCCAGCGAGAAGAAGATTATTATTCTTCCGCCGGCCAGATCAGGAGCAGAAAGATCCAGTCAGAGGAACAAAATTTTCACTAGAGACCAGCTTAAAACCGTTAATCGGAATAAGGACATGTGCGTTCTAGATTTTTTCAATTCACATTCCCTGCGAACAAACGGACGGACCTGGCCAATGTTCCCCGTCTGTTCGCGAACGAACCTGGCCGATGTTCGGCCATCACTAATGGCAGATAACTCAGGCATAGATGTAGGCAGCCTGTCCATGTTCCTGATGCTACTGATGACACCTATGCCCCAATATTCTGACAGGCATTGTTGTACTCACAGTCCAGAGGAAGAATATATCTCTGGCCAGTGTCCGTGTTGGATAGGATTAGTTTCCATGAGTGTGACTCAGGTTTACTTCTTGCTGTGAAAATTGACTCCAAGCCGCACTCAGGAATACCGCTGAGGTGGTCAACAGAGGAGAGCTTTGGAGTAAAATAACCCCCATGCTTTATATAATTAGTAGTAAAATATTGTAATATTGTGTAGTAATTGTGTATTGTGTAGTAATTGTGTATTGTGTAGTAATAAATTGTTCATAAAGTCAGTGGAAGAAAATTACCCAAAATGATGATGTTGGTGGGAAAGAATTGTTCTTCTTTTATATTAACCTCCCTAGTGTTTGAGACGAACCCAGTTCGTCTGCTGTTCGGGTTCGTCCCAAAAGCTGCCCTGTAAATGATGCGGTGGTTCTCTATATCGCCGCTATATTTCTGGGGTTCCGGAACTGGCTCCCGGAGGGGCAGGGGGCTGTGCCATAGACTTCCATGTAAATGGGGAGGTGTCGGTTTACCAAGGCCACAACATGGACAGGGTGGTAAATTTAAACAGAGTACTATGTACTCTGTGCGATTGCCCATACCACACCATTCCAAGCTGGCTTTAAAATTATAATAAGTAAAAATCTAAATAAAAACAAAATGAATACCTACATAAATAACCCTACCAAATTTTAATATGATTTACGTGGGAGTAACTACTAGTGATGGCTGAAAAGTTTGCCCGACGGACAGTTTGCGGCGAACATAGCATGTTCGCAGTTTGCAATGTCAGCGAACATTATGGGTGTTCGACCAGCCCCCTTTACTTTAACATGGAGACAAAGTGTGACCCCTCACCCTACAGTCAGGTGGGACAGTACAGCCAATAATACATTTTTACCTCCTGGAGGACAACCCCTCTATTAAAAAAGCAGCCCAGCTGCCATTTTACATTTATCCTGTGTCATTTATCTGCAGTACTAGACAGATAGGGAGAGCTGCTGCTGATTGAGGAATGGCTGAGCTACTTTACTATTATACTCCATCCAGTGATCTGTAACTATAGCTGAGGTGTTCTGCAACAAGCAGTTCATCATTACTGAGCCACAAAAGTCCTTCTCTGGGGATGGGGTATGCTGTATTATGCATTGCAGAGAGATCTGACTAAATGTGATGCGCTGCACAAGGTACAGTCAGGTGACTTTTGGCAAAATCTTTAATCTAGATGTGATTTCCGGCCATTAGACCTAAAGAAAACAGCATTTAAAAAAATCCATATTTTGGGGGAGAAGTTTAGCCATTGATCCCCATTTGCCATGACACTGTCCAGGTAGTTGCACCCTTATGACTTTTTTTTATGTGTATTTTGGCTACAAATATGACCTGAAGGTTTGAGAAGTTAAAGTCAATGGAGGTTCGCCGTGAACATATGAATGGCGGGTATTTGCAGAAGTTCGATTTGCCTGTTCGCAAACAGCCGCAGCTCATGTTCCGCCATCACTAGTAACTACGTAGAAGAAAACAAAATGAAATATTTTTTTAAAGAATGAATAATTGGGAGATTCGCTTAATCTTCTCTTTTCAAAATGCTAATTTAGTAAGCTAAGAAAACAATTATTTTTAATTTTTGTGCAATCCAAATTTCTATATTTGGTTTGTTTTAAAAAAAAAATAGGTATGTAAAGTAAAAAGGGCTTTTTCTTACTCACTAAATGTCACTAAATCTAATGCCTGCCATACACCCACAGATGGGTGCCGACAGACATGCTCCGATATGCACCGAAATGCAAACGTGATGATGTCATCACGTTTGCATCCTGGTGCATTATGGGGCTGCTTTGTGTGCCGGCCATTAGCTTCAATGAAGACGCCGGTCTTCATTAAAGCTTATGCCATCGGCTTCCATCGGCCAGAGATTATCGAACATGTCCGCTCTCTAGCCGGCCGAGCTGTGGGGCGACAGAGTGGGCACACGCCAATAAGCGGCCGATTTTTCCGCTGACCGACGGCGCGAGCGCGCACGCCCGTCGGTCAGGTGAAAAAGAGTCCGCTTATCGGCGTGTGTATGACAGGCATAGCTGCAACATTGCAGACTCCGCTCTCCAAAGATAACAGAGTGTAAGTATCTTTCCAATAAATAAGAGTAAATGTGAAAGCACATGGCTGACAATAGAATGCATTAGGCTGGTGGTGGAGCTTTGTGAATTGAGTCATATGTATGCTATAACAACATCACAGTATCGATTAGGAACAAACATACTAATTAAAAATATGTCTGACTACATGTTCAATTCACAAGGAAACAAATTGCCACTTGTTGCTCTTTTGAATTAATGAATGATCCTCTTTATTGCCCAGCAACATATATTACCTATTGAAGGAGACATGTCTTTCTCTATCAACAAGAAGAGTTAAACAAAAGAAGTGACCAGCCTTGTTTGGCCCTATGAAAGGAAAACAGCTCTGGGTCAAGATCCTTCTCTCCATCTGCCTGGACCGTCCCTATAATACAAGGCCTGACCTTTCCTGCATTTCTTAACCTCCATCTGATCAGATTGTGTTCCAAACCCTTTCTAGGACAACTGTTCCCCTACCAGTGACAAATGCCATTCCTTCAGTCCTGATTAGGGTTCAAGAACCTTTTATTGATATGTGGAAGACATTTGACCTTGTGAACTGCCAACTGCTCCCAGGATGCATGACACCTAATGAGAGTCTATGATATAGGAGAGCCTGTTGCCACTAAGGTCAACCAACATAAAGACACCCTAATGAACAGGGATGGCCTACTACATCACACATCCCATAGGGGATTCACACATATCAGATGTCATCTGATCTCCGCCTGAAGCACTGGCCTCACAAACTTTTCTAAATAACACTGAAAACAAATCCATCCATAGGCAAAGATTACCAATGTAAATGTAATACAAATAGATAAAATGATGGAAAGCTTTTTTTAGTTTTCACAAGTAATTTTACCTCCTAAACCTCCCTGGTTTTTCTTAAACCATCCAAATATAATACAGTGAAAGTGGTGGATCTAGGGCCAATTTTCATGACTGGAGCCCCGAAAAACCGCAGCCACTTGGAGACAGTGACATTCCCCAGTCAATTATTGTCTGCTCACCCATAAGCATAATAAAGCGTCACCTGTTAATATTTATAGCTTCATACTCTGAAAGCTCACATGTGAATTGGCCTGGTTCACACCTATCTACTTTATATCCGTTGACCTCTATTTTAAGCCCATTGAATAAAATGTGAACTTTTTGGACAACCTGAAGCCCAACGAACATCGTAATGGATAATTGTGAAGCAGACGTTACAGGAAAATCTCACATTTTCGTATAACTTCAGCTGTCCACATCTGTTGTGGTCTTCACTTCAACATAGTTTCCCCCTGAAATAAAGGAAAGCCTAAACTCCTATGATATCTCTGTATGGGATATTAAAGGTTTAAAACCTCAAATGGTTCTAGAAGCTTTGACTATGGTGGCACTGTGTAGGACTGTTTAAACCTCCCTGGGGTAATCCTGCGTGGCTTGAGGTAGATTTTAATTACCAAATGCGGTACAGTAACCCCAAGCCCAACTGGTGATTGCTTACTTGATCTATTATTATTATTATCATTTATTTATATA
>CM070032.1:19797697-19810334 GCA_036250615.1 Ptychadena robeensis
ATTAGTGGGTCTAGATAAGCTGGTGGTGTTCTACAGTGATGTCTGACCAGTACCTTCTTCCTGGATCCATTATTAATGATGAGACCAGGGACATGGGGGGCTTCCTGCACCATTCACCTATTACAGGACAGACATAGGCATCTTAAATCCTGAAATAACACCGAGGGCAAGGGGGATGTGTGTATGACAAGGGAGGGGGATGCGGTGTATCTGGTTATATGGTGATCTGTTTAAATTTCCCATACCACTTTAAGTAAAACATAGTAATTAATAAAAAGTAAGAAATAATTGTACCGACAGGGAGGGTAAACAAATATCCATTTTTTTTCACCTTCCCTGTGTCAAAATCTGTACCTGTGTGTACTATATTGTGTCTCCACTTTGTACTGTATTGTATAGTGCAGCGTAGTATGTTGGCGCTATATAAATAAATGATGATAATGATATTAATACACAAATGCTGTGAGTAGAGGACTCAAAGGCAGCATGTTTGTTGGCTGCATAGAACAGGCAGGATCACACAGTAAATGCAAATTATTTTATCAGGCAGGTTAAGAGGTGGAAAGGATTAATCAAACGTCAACAGATGTCCTTTTATTAATATCCATTCTGAAGAAGACCCAACCTCCGTAAAGTTGTTTGTTACAGCTAAATATTACATAATTAAAACTACTGCAGCATTATTTTTCTACAGTTTGAGAACCATTGGGGAAATTGCATTCGCTTCCTGTCCCAAAGACTCAACAAGGGTTAAGAGAAGATCTAGAGATGGTTGCACAATTTCAACTAGATGACATGTCAGTTAATGTGCTGCACATGTAGAGAAGGGTTGTTGTAACATTCCCCTCAAAAATGTACTGTACAGGTCGCTTTTGCATAACTTAGGTTCAAAGTTAAGTTGAAATTTGAATTTAATTTGAACATCCCAGCTATTTTGGTGATGATACTATGTTCATGGGGCTTTGCAATTAACTCACAAAGGGGGCTACTCCAAAACATGATCAGAGAGAGATAGTTCAATCCGTAAGTTGTCAATGTTAGGCTCATACGGTGTTTGAACTGAAAAAAAGAAGGAAAGAAAATAACAACAAAAGTTATATCTTTTGGTTCGGTACAGTGAGAGCGTCTCAATAATTTGATACAAATAAGATAGGTGTTATGATGGGGACTTGTGACCCCTGCTGGGGCAGGGTGTGTGTAATTTAGCACTCCTGCACCAACAACCAGGGCGTATGTAGGCGTATATGGAAATTGTACCGTCCCTATTCCATGTCTCACTCTTGTCATGGTCGCGCTTCTTGGCCTCTAAGTGCCCAGGGTGAAAGAGCAATGTAGTCATCTGTTCCCTCGGTATATAACTGTAGCGATGACACCCGTGGGTGCCGCTGTGTAGAATGGGACACCGGGTAGCAGAAATGACCAGGGAGACTTACTTGCAGTTTAACTTGAAAAAAAGTTTTTTGTCGCATGTCATCAATGGGAGAGAGGGTTAGGGACAAGGCTGTTCGAGCACCCGTGGTCCTAGCTCCACACTTGGCAGCTTCTTCCTCCAGCAAACACGAGTGAACACAGTTGAACACTGTCCTAGTTCCCACTAGGCAGCTTCTTCTTCACACCACGAGCACAGCTAACACTGCCCTAGTTCCCACTAGGCAGGTTCTTCTCCAAGCAATGAGCACAGCATCGTCTTGGCTAAACCTCTCTCGGGGAACCTTGGAAGTAGACCTCATTCTCACTGATCTGTCTGCTTCTGAAACCTGGACAGAGTTCCCCTTTAGCACCTGTAGGTTGCCCTTGACAGCTGCTGCTCAGGAGACCTTTATCTTCCGCAGACCAGGCTCTCCCTTCTAGATAGGCATCCCAGATTTCAGACACACTCCTCTGGTCCCTCATCTAGGCACAACACATCATTGACACTCCCAGGGCCCCCAGCAGGGGAGCTCCCTGGGCTAAGACTGACTAAACATCCTGTCTCTAACACCTTTATAGATTTCTCCCCTCCCTGTTCCTGAAAAAAAGAGGCAAAACCTTAGGCCTCTCAGAATCCAGGCAGAGGAGCACAAATAGATACATTGCCAGACTGGGCAAAGAGCCAAGTCCTTCACTGACAGTCAGCCATGGCTGCACCTGCCTGTGACAACTTAGACTTTTGCCTCCTAAATACTTAACTCTCTAATGCCCCTGTTCCTGGCAGGGGCTACATCACTGCAATAGGGATTTTTTGGTGGCTCCCAGAAAAAATAAGGCTGTTGGACGCGCCCGTCGGTTATTGTACAAGATCTTTATTCTATAAACATCAACTTGCTATGTAGTTCCTCAGACCACTTCTACAGGATGACACAATTTGTGAGTAGTCTCCTGCCTCTTTAAGATTAGATCAGAAAACTGGCAAAATCACATCACTATGGGAGGTGTGCATGTACGCACAAATTGAATGGGGCATGTACAGAAGACACGGTCACTACGATTTTGCCCCATTTCGGCAAATCGTAGTGGGACCCTAGAAATAATAAAGAAAGATTTAACCATCTATCAAGGTCCTGTGAATTACCCTTTTAGACAGTTGTCTAATGTTGAGGTGTCTCTTTAGGGTGATTTCCCTCAGGTCTAGGCCATCTGGACAAGGAAAATGGTGAACTTTCCCGTAGGTGATAAAAACATAACAAGGCTCTAATACTGAGTATACACTTATCAGTGTGATGTGTCGTTGTCATAATGCGATTTGCTTGCTATTTTGACGCTTTTTTGTTGAGTTTAGGGTGTGGTATTCAACATGAATTAATTATAATACATAAACAAAACACACCCAGAAACACATCGGACGGGTTTTGTTCACATAATACCCCCATTGGTTATCATTATGTAGACAGACCCATAATGCCCGACAGGGTGTTCTGGGTCTGTCTTGTTTGGCCATAGGGGAAAGCTGGGGGCTTTTTTCACTGTGAGTCAGCCTAAAGGCCCTCACACACGTATCGAATGGGGGCTGACAGATGAGTGATGGAGTGCAGCGTGATGACCCATGACCCTTTGATCAGGGAGCATCGTCCAGAGTTTTACAGATATGTCTACTATCTGGCCGACCATTACCTGGCCGAATCGGCGGCAAAATCGTTACATGTATGGGGGCCTTAACTCTTCCCACTAAATTAGAAAAAATCACCAAAATCATTTAAAGTTTTTTTTTTATAATCAATAGTTATTGTTCACAATCCATTTATTGAACCTTAAAGCCCTTACACCATGGCCATCCCAGGTATCATCATGGAACACTAAGCGTACATCACTATCCATCTAGTAATTTTAAGACTTTAAGAGTCGTGCGGATTGGCTCGGTAATCCCAGGCCTTGCAGTCCCAAAGTCAGAAGCTTTTGTTTCATTCTGAAAAATGTGCTTTCAATACAAGGAGTGGAATGAGCGTGGTAACAGAAGGTAGCTGTACACAGTAGAGCGCGCTCTAGGTTTCCCCGGTGGCATGTTGCAGCATCCCATGACGATTGCGGAGTTCCATCTGCACAGACTTAGACATTGTATTGGAGCTGGAAACAGCTGGCCGATACTGTAAAATAAACATATCGTACTTTTATACATTCTCACTCACCAGTGCGCTAAAACAAAGCTTTGTGTGCCAAGTGAGAATCAAAGTTCTCTCTCTACGAATGTAACTCCCGCTATCTCCAATTATTGTAAATATTTAACTATCACAACCAGAGCTGACAATAAAGATAATTCTGAGTGCTTTTTGTTTTCAGTGCTTTCTCCTTATGTGGACGGATTTTCTGGGGACAGTAAACTAGTCATTAGGGCGTCCTGGAAGATCTCATATAACCTCTATATGGTAAAGTCTATGAAGACCCAAAATCTCTTTCTCTCTGTACAGCTTCGGTAAGCACTTTATTTTTGTGAATCTGTCGCCAAGTGTCTAACCTGGAGATCTTGATAGTGGGTGACAACGCCGTTACAATTAGCAAAAATGTTGTCAGCAACATAAAAAAACTTAAAAAATTATTTTCTAAATCTTCAAATCTACAGTTGTCCTTTAGCACCTGAAGGAGGTTCTTGGTTAGACACTTCCGGTTACAGGGTGACAATGCTTTATCCCTGTCACGAATCCGGACTTCTTCTGACTAAGAGGAACAGCAAAAGGTTAAAGAAAAAGAGGTGAATATGTGCTGAAAATAGACTAGGTAGGTAGGTAGTGAAGGTAATTCATTTAGGTTTGACATTAACTGGATTGGAAGTGGTATTGGTTGGGGTTGTTGTGTTGGGGCTGTAAAGATATTTGTGTGATAAATCTCCCCCTCCAACCCCTCCTTCTGGTGGGGGGGGGGGTGGCTTTCAGTTTGGGTTGTCGTGTTGGTGTTGTAGAGATGTGTGCGTGATAAATCTCCCCTCCATCCTTCTTCTCCTGGGGGGGCTCGTTGGTTGGGGGTGTTGTTTGACAGCAAGTGTTTACTAATGACATCTTGTGGCTAAAGTTGATATTGCAGACTGAATTGAGATTAAAGCTAAACCACATTAAATAACTGTACAAACTTCACCTTATCATGTATACACTACAGAAAAATTTAAGAAGATTTCATGGTTACTGGGGTATGAGATCTGGGGGTTCAAACAGTGTTGTACTGTTAGACAACACACTGTGTACTGTTACATTTGACCCAAAGCCAAGTGAGGGAGACAGTGAGGAAGACGGCACCTAAGACCATGCTTCATATGGGGAGCCTAACAAAGTGAGGCGCAGATCACCATGCCCTTAACAAGATCTCGCATAGGGACCCCAAAAAGCTAGAAATGGCCCTGTACATATTAATTATATATATTATAAATGATTATAATTTGATTGGACATTTCCATTCTTAGCTCTCTATGAACTACCAGCCAATGGGAGCTCTACCCCATTTACTATTATAACAGTTTTTACCAATAAAGAGGCTTTCTCTTGCTTGGATGTTGTCATGGTGTGCTTCCAGATGTATAACAATGCTGGTCTGATGTATGTATGGTGATACTAGATAGTGCAGATTCTAGTGTGTGTGGTCACTTTAAACTTGATTGTGCAGATTCTACTGTGAGTGGTCACCTGAAACTAGATTGTGCATATCCTAATCTGTGTGGTCACCTAAACTGGATTGTGCAGATCCTATTGTGTGTGGTCACCTGAAACTAGATTGTGCATATCCCAATCTGTGTGGTCACCTAAACTGGATTGTGCAGATCCTAATATGTGTGGTCACTTTAAACTTGATTGTATTAAATCTAATAAGTGTGGTCACCTGATATTATATTGTGCAGATTCTAGTGTGTGTAGTCACCTTATACTGGATTGTGCAGATTCTACTGTGAGTGGTCACCTTCAACTAGATTGTACAGATTTTACTGTGTGTGGTCACTTGATACTGGGTGATGCAGATTGTAACGTGAGTGGTCATCCTATACTAGATTGTACAGACTTTAATGTGTGTGGTCATCTGAAACTGGATTGTGCAGACGCTAATGTGTGTGGTCACCATAAACTGGACTGTAAAGAATCCCATGTGTGTGGTCACCTTAAACTAGATTATGCAGATTCTAATGTGTGTGGTCACCTTATTCTCGATTGTGTAGACTCTAATGTGTCCGCTCATCTGAAATGTAATTCTGTAAACTCTAATGTATGTGTTCACTTTAAACTAGATTGTGCAGAATCTAATATGTGTGGTCACCTTAAGCTGAATTGCTGAGAAAGAAAAAAATGCCTAAAATAAAATTAGAACATTTTAGCTGCTTTTCACCAAAATACCACAAGAGACAACATGAGACCGCATGAAGGCACTGCAGCAATTTTCTTCCCAGTGTGCTATCCCAACTCAGTCCACTAGATGGCGTTCTTGTCCTGCATTTCCAGCTATGAAACCTCCAATGCTGCAGTGCCCAGTACTGATCCTAACCTATACTGATAAATATATCCTCAATGATAATTTCCATGAAGCCAAAGAAAGAAAAGGAACAGAAAGCACTTGCATTGCCATCTAAATGTACCCCTTCTGTATCTTAAAATCCTTCTTTTTTTTTAATCTAGACTAAGGATTCACTATTTACAGTCCCTCTGTTCTTTAAACTTGTATTTTACCCACAAGTGCCTCAGTGCCTTATATTTTACAGAGTAGACAGCCATGCCCCTTAATGAAGATGACACTTGAAACAAATGAGATAATTCTAATAATCTCCGGCTACATTCCTCCTGATCACCACATATAGAAAAAAGCAGGATATATCTCTGGAAGTATGCAAATAACAGGCACTCCAAGGGAATCATTACATCGCTCTTGACAGACCTCCTTTGCTGAGTCTTTGTATAAATACATACCATCTATTGACAGCAAAAAAAAAAAAAATTAGAAGAAGGATATTTTGTTTCTGAGCAGAATCTGGCCTCTGCAATTCAGATCTGAGATAGGAAAAAAAACATCATGGGCTAAAACAGTGTTTAAATAAATTTGAATAAGCCTTGGAGGACCTTCTCCACATTAATCTTGTGTAATTAGAGATATCACACTTGGCATTCTAGCAATCAGCAAAAAGCTGTATGCAAATTGGGCTCCTCTCAGTCGTCTCATCCAGCTTGGATCTGAGGCTGTTTGGACTGCTTCTAGTTTTTTTTTTTTTTCTCTCCCTTTTCCTTTTTAATGATATGGTGCAACGGGTAACTTAAAATTAATTACAAGGTTCTTGACTAAAATGGGAGAGGCAGTGCTATTAAAAGTGGTTAGGGTTCAGAGAGCCACCTGCGTTTGGCACTACTCCTCTAAATGGCAAAAGCTGAAATGCTTCCCCCCTTCTCATGGCTGAGGGAGGAAGAGGCACTGCTACCCCCAGGAACATTGGAGTCTACTGTATACTGGAGAGAGAAGGGGCATCACAACAAGTCCCTGGACTGGGCACCAGCCAGGCCATGCAAGGTACAGTACACTGGGCATACCATTCATGCCAACCTGCAGAAATATATTAATACAACAAAAACATATATATTTTTTTCTCTTTTCCTTCTTTCTTTCTTTTTTTTCTTTTCTTCTTTTTTATGTTGTTTTTCTATTCGTATTCCTTTTTCTTCTTTGATTTATTTGATTGCTTCTTTGTCCCTTATCATCTACTATATCTTTTGAATCTTATAGCCAATATACATTTATAAAGATGTTCTTGTGTTGTATTTTTTCTTTAAATTTATATCTATCAAATGTCAAATAGAAAAAGCTGCCACAACCCTTTTTTTTTACACATTTGTAATTGTGTGGACTATTTGTAAATGTGTGGACTATTCATATTATTAATATACTTTTTAGTTTTTTTTATAATTATGGTGTTATAATATGTGTTGTTTTCGAATGTGTTGTATTTTATTATAAGTATTGTTATTATAAATTTTTTTCTTCTGTGTTGTATGTCATTTTAATTATACTGTTTTTTTATTATACTTTTTTTATAAAGATTATGTTCTTATGTGTTTTGTTTTCTTATGTGTAGTATTTGATTATTATTATTCTTATTATACTTTATTTTTTATAAAGATTATGTTCTTATGTGTTTTATTTTCTTATGTGTAGTATTTGATAATTATTCATATTATACTTTTTTTAATAAAGATTATGTTCTTGTGTGCATTATCTTCGTATGTGTAGTTTTTGATTATTATTATTATACTTTTTTATTATTTTGTTATGATAATTATTTTGTTTTTATAATTATGTTTTTTCATATGTGTGTTATTTCCATATGTGTTGTTTTTTATTATAAGTATTGTTATTATACTTTTTCTTTGGTTTTGTAATGATTATGTTCTTTTGTGTATTAGTTTCTTATGTGTTGTATTTAATTTTCAGCACTTTTTTATACTGTTTTATTTTTATAATTATGATATTATTATGTGTGTTATTTTCATATGTATTGTATTTAATTATTATACTTTTTTATTTTTTTTATAATGATTATGTTCTTATGTGTATTATTTTTGTATGTGTTGTATTTAATTATAAGTATTGTTTTTACACTTTTTAAAAAATGATTATGTTCTTATGTGTGTTATTTTCATATGTGTTGTACTTAATTTTAGGTATTGTTCTTATATGTTTTTCTTTTTATAATGATGATATAGTTGTGTGTGTTGTTCTCATATGAATGAATGTGTTTGGTATAACTTAAAAAAAAAAAAAGGAAAAGCAAAACAGCAGCTTATTTAGATTATTGCAGTTAATGCACCCTGAGGGTGTTGATAGGATAAATTGTGACTTTAGGTTCTCACACTATACTGGTGTTACAGATACTGGTAATATAGAAATTTCTCAGTGAAATGAAGGAACGCCCTTAAAATGTAATGACATGTATACAAAGAATATTCATTTAAAAAAAAGCAGAAAAAAAAAACTGAAGTGGATAGGGTTTACTTTGCAGTCAGTTAATTTAAACAGTATCTATCTGGTTGAGATAGTTGCTAGGTATGACTGAACTGGTGAGTTTGAAAGTTGGAACAAAGCTTTTGATTTATTCCACCCCCCCCCCCCTCCTCTATCAGTGATTAATGTACGTTAATTAGCTAATCTGAAATCTATTATTTACAGCTCGGGCGGACAAGGGGAGAGCTCAGCACCCATCTCTGGGGGTCAGCATTTTACAGAAAAATCACCCGACGTGCAGAAATCTTAGATGACCCCTTTTTGTTTTTTAAATATGGACTTCTTTTAAAGGTAGGAACAAAAAATGTGCATTGATAGAAACACATTCTGGTGTAGGCTGCTAAAAGGGCACATATTGTATTTGAAGAAGGATTATAAATGAAATGAAAAGAAGGAAAAATAATTTTTGCACAAAACCTCACTTTCTGTTTCTCTTTATATATATTGAAATATTGAAAGCAAAATATGTAACAGAATCATTTTATATATATGTATATATATATATATATATATACACATATAATTGTAGGTATACATATTATAATAATACATTTCTTATGTGTTTTTTTTTACTTTTTTTTATATTGCTAATACTAATTTACTTTCTGTAATAGAAAACAAAGACTTGTTGAAACTGTGAGGTTTTCAGTAATTTAATTTTAATTCTAATAGGATAAAAGTTGCTTTGTTGTCATTTGTTACCCATATAGATTAAGATAAAATAAAAAAAAAATTTATATGTAATGTAGAGTGTTGTTGTAAATACCTGGGGGTATACCCTCAGTCCATGCTATGATACCCATTGGTCTGTATAGGGGTCACCTGTGAAATCCGCCCATAATGAGGACCTGAAGGATGCCCCTGAAATGTTATAAGTAAAAACAAAAAAACAAAAAAATATGTATATATATATATATATATATATGTAGTTATAAATTATAAGTAAACATATGTTATAAGTTATTAGTAGAAGTACAAAAATTAAATATATATATATATATATATATATATATAAAAGCTGAGTAGCATCTGTTTAATTTATGCCATAAATACAGCGGATCGCTGGATTTTTTTGGACGTCCAGAATAGTAATAATAATCTGTTCTTATTTCAGATGAAGAGGAATAGATTAGGAATGTTATCAGGGATTATTTATTGATGTCAGACAGATGGAGCTGTACTGTAAAAATACACACGTTTTAGAAGAAGTCTGTTGTAAAGGTGGAGGGGGGTGGGGGGTAATCTGTTCTAAATAAAGTCTAAATAAAAAATGTGTGTGTGTATTTATTTTTTGAAATGTAGAGAAGTACCCATGAAGGTTATTTTTTGAAATGTAAAATTTTTGAAATTTATTAAAAAATATTGTTTTTTTGTATTTTGAATTACACTGTATTTCTTATTATACTATTATTTCAATGTAAACATTTTTTTTATAAATTGTTATGACGTCTTGCTGATGTCACACGAGGAGGTGACTCTAGAAAACAGCGATGTATCTTATGCTATTGACACAATTACAGAAATTATTATTATCTTTTATTTATATAGCGCCAACATATTGCACATCGCTGTACAATAAATTAGAGCTGCAATGCCCCACAAGATAACACACAGATACAGGTTATGACACAGGAGGAGTAGAGGACCCTGCCCGAGTGGGTTTGCAATCTAACAAATCTTACAAATTACAGAATTTGTTGATATACTAGGCATGGCTGTACATATTGTCATACACACATACAAAAAGACAAAAAACACACAAGGACTTTTTTCATCAGATGTAAAAAAAAAAAAAAAAAGATTGGAATATCGATTGAAATAATAGAAGAATTATTTTGATTTGTCCTGACACCACAGGCTTGATTTATAGATCGCCTCCTCATTGATCCCACCGCACTTGCTGTCTATTCAAATGGAGATGATAGAATCTCAGCCAAATGCACCCTTGTGTTCGTCAGGAAATTTTACATTCGCTGTAGAAAAAAAAAAGAAAAATTTTTTTTTTGAAACAAAAAAAAAAGGGAAAAGCCTGACATATAATTTACAGTCATTGCTGGGCACCAAGGTTACTGGAGGTATTGTGTGTGCCTTGGATGGGCTCTCTCCTGCATGTGTTTCCACTTTACACGTTGCAGAGAGCACAGCGGACAATAGTGCCAGAGACATTTGGAAATATAAGGAGACGGAGCTCCATATGTGTTTCATTTCTGCGGGTCAGACGAGGAAGGAAAATCAGAGGCGAGCGGCAGCCATAGACATGTATACACAGGTTCAAGGCTTGGAGTCAGACAGGGAGAGGAATCCTGGAGCACTGATAGGGACAACCACATCCATAGGGGGGTGATTACAGGTGGGTACCACCCTATGGGAAGACATTACTGTTGGAAAGTCAAGGATGAGTCGGTGAGGTAAGAGTTAAATGGTGCTGGAACCTCTCCTGTCCTTACCTCTGTCTTCCCCCCACATTTCCCTTTCCTCTGGTTCTGTCTGTCCCTCATCTCTTCTTACCTACCTCCCACTCCTCTCTTCTTATTATTCTCACCTCATTCATCCATATCCCCTCTCTTCTGTCACTGTCCGGTGTCACCTTCTCTCTGTATTCTAACTATTCCCTAGACCTTTTATTGACCAACACCCCCACCCCACCCTCTATATATTTGAATTTTTATTAATTATATTCAGACAATTATTTTTTTATTTCTTCTTCTATTTTTTCCTTTCCTATTTTTTCTTGTATTCCTTTAGTTTCCTTTCTTCTGATATCTTCCGCATGTAATTTTTTTTCTCCCTCTCTGCTTTTAATAATGTATCTTCCATCCCCCCTTCTCTCTTCCCTTTTCTCTCTTCCTTTCTAACCTTCTCTCCCTCTCTTCTTCATCCCTCTTTCTCTTTTCATTTCTCCTTTCACTCCCATCCCTCTCTTTCCTCATTCCTTTCTGCCATCCCTCCTCCCTCTTCCGTCTTTACTCTCTCTCTCTCTCTTTCTCCCCCTTCTCTAGGTTGCCATACACGTTTTGATGTTTCTGTTCAATTGATCGTTGTTTTTTTTAAATCACTTCATCGTACCCCCACGTAATATGATAGATTCAAAGCCAATCAATTCATTTCCTTAGCCCTGTGCGCATGTGCCCATAGTACCATCAGATACAAATCCATCTAAATACCTAGAAAACTTGTCAGATATTTGAACAGTCAACTGAAATTTACCAACATGTCGGATCACTGCTCAATCAATTTTTATGTTTGATCGCATTTGGAATAAATTTTTAAAAAACTGTTTATTATGTCGTTCGATGTAACCCCTTACCCCTTACCGTAACTCTCTCCACTATCCCTCCTCTCTTCTCTTTCTCCCTTTTTTCTCTCTCCCTACTTTCCCCTCTCTCCCCCACCTCCCCTTCTCTCTCTTTCTCTCACCCATCCCTACCCTTCCTCCCCATCCATCCCCTTACCTCTCTCACTATCTTCCAAAGCTCTCTACATTCTATTTCTTCTCCCCCCATCCTCTCTTTATCTCTCCTCTCTCTCAATTTATCCATTCCCACCTTTGCTTTCCCTTTTGCAACTTCCTCTGTACCACATCACCAATCCTTCTCTCCCCTCATTCCTCCTCCTCTCTCCCATCCATCCCCTCCTCTCTATGTGAACTATCTCTCTCCTCCCATGTCATGATGAGTAGGTGAACCTGTCCTGAACCCCCCCACCCAGCACTGTTGGATCCAGGGCCAGTGGACAGTTCTCTCTGGAGGAATATTTTGGCTGCAGCAGTATTTTTCAAGGACATCTTGTGTACTGTCATCTCCAGGACCATCTTCAGCTCCTCACCACTCTGGCAGATTGCAGGAAAAGTAAAAGGAGTGGATTGTGAATTTAATGCCAGTGAAAGTATTAAGGGGGATCAGATTCAGAGATACAAAGAGACCCTGAACATCTGTCTAATGCAGCCAATACAAGTGACATTAGTGATATTGGAGAGAGCCAGCCTGCGGCACTGGTGGCTGGGATTACACGGGCGACCACAATCCGATTACAGAATGCTCCTCTCCTGCCAAGCACACAACTGCCACCCGCCTGATAATAGTCCCTGGCATCACAGGAGGGAGTATGGCACACTTTAACCCCCTCACCATCATCCTAAGTTGTCCTCATAGATGGATGGATAGATAGATAGATAGATAGATAGATAGATAGATAGATAGATAGATAG
>CM070032.1:19817118-19833704 GCA_036250615.1 Ptychadena robeensis
AGCAGGGACTTGGGAGCAACTGCGACCAGCCCATCTACCCACAGAGTGCAACAGAAGAAACGACCGTGTTTCCCTAACAATGGGGAGCTTTGTTTAAATTTGCACTTCCTTTTTTATTAATAGTAATGGCCAAATTTCGACAAGGTCCATCCGCGAACAGGCGGATCGGACTTTTACAAAAGTCGGATGTGCACCTGTTCGCTGGAATTTTAAATTCCCCTCCTGTTCGCGTCACTTCCAGGACATGGAACGCACAGTTCCCAGTTTCTCTATCCGGACGTGACATCACTGACATCACTTCCGGTTTAAACTGGTCTCTCATCAAAGAATTCTTCCACTGGCTGAATCGTTCTGCTCCTGACCAGCGGAAGAATAGTAACCTTTCCGTTGGGGAACAGGGCGGGCCATGTTCCCACCCGAACTGTCCACTATTTATTAATTTTCCAAGCTACACTATATGGACAGAAGGGTTGGTAATCATTGAGTTCAGGTGCACATAAAGTGTATAAGCATATAAAATAACATGTAATTATGCAGTCTGCATTTACAAGTGAAGCCTACTGTGAAACATGGTGGTGGAAGCATCATGCCGTGGGGATGTTTTTTAGCGGCAGGAACTGGGAGACTTTATCTATTAAAACATTCTTGTAATTTGTAAAATCAAGTTGTTTATTCGACACAATTTGCTGACTTGATGTGGAGTCCACCCAGTTCTGAACCCTACCCCCTTTTTGATATATCGTCTGGAAGGCTAAACAAACGTCCTTACAACGTGGCTTGGTATTGTAGTAGTGTGATGCCCCACGCCACAATCCTTTCCCAATATCACTGATGCATTCAAATAAGCAGCTATGGACTGTACAAGTCAGTTTATCAGCACCAGTGTCCACACTCACTGCGTATGTCAGTATGATCTCTGGATCGGGATGTAAGGTCGCTCAAGCTAAAATTTGCATATGTTGACACCCAGCATACTGAGGTTAATATAATCATCCCCTACGGCAAACTTTCCTTGCAGGGCCACCTTTTCTATTCAGGAACATTTTCGAACCCCCCTCCCATTCAAACACAGGTTCAGAATGAGGGCCCACGCCCCCCTGGAATACCTTTGCGCCGACCCCCAGTTTGGGAACCGTTGTATCCAACTACTGTATCCACTGCTGTATCCAAAACAGCCATTAAAGTTTTGTTTTTAGATAAGCAATATTATTTGGCATTTATGTGACAGAGAAGGTGGTGTTGGTAAATTTGACGTTGAGCTTTGGGGATTAGGGTTAGGTTTTGACTGAAAGATATGCTCCAGGTCAAGATTTGAGTTATGTCAAGACTTGGGTTATGTAAGATCTTTATAGCATTATTAATGATTTTTCTTTCAGGTTGAATAACATCTGGTATCAGCACTGCTGAAGCATAAAACTAGAATGCCAGCCAGATATTGTCAATTATGAAGCACCCTCTTGGAGAAAGAGGCACAGAAAGTCGTGACACTAAATACTGTGAGGACCATTATGCACACGTTATCCTAAAATGACAGCTTGGAAGAACGGGCTAGACAGTTAAGCCACATGAATGTCACATAGCTCATTTCATCTCATCTGCTCAGCTTTGGGTACTTTTGCACATGTATCTGTGAATATTATTAACAGCTTTTCGTCATTAAGTCATTTTTGAGATATATGATCATCATGCAATACCTGCAATTTGGTTGATAATGATGACGGGGGCTATTTATGGGTTACCCATATGTTCAGCTCATCTCTGCAGGGGATCGTCATTCGAGGAAAAAGCCATCGTTAAAGTACATTACCTTTCAAATGATAGTTAAATGGTTCCCCTAAAGTAAGCTCTGATGCTGTGGGGGACTGCAGTTCACATGCATGCAATCTTGTAGGGTGTCTACTGAATTTAAACCTCATCTGGTGGACATTAATATTAACAGTCTAAAGCTTGCTGCCAAAAGTAATGCACATGCCAAGGAAGGCAGCAAGATTTTTAGTGATGATCAAGTAAAATGGGATCTGAGTTTGGATGGGCCAGACTAGTCATTGAAATTTCAGCCAAGTTGGCTACTCTTCTTGCCCCTTGACATGAGACTGGTAGAGTCTAGAAAGTAAATATAGCACTCTGTTTGTAGGATATCATCATAACGATGAACAATGATACCCATTCCCAAAATTCTCTGCTCCCTCTGTGAAATCTATAGATGTGTGATCCCTACTGGGGTCTAAGAGGTGCTTACTCAAAGAGGTGCTTACTCTCCACCAAGCGTACATATGGTCTCTGTTGGGAGTCCTGCTTTTCCAGAGCATACCAGAACCTCTGCTAAAAGGAGGTCTGGGTGTGGGGAGGGGACCCCACACCTTTTTTTTATGTAATTTTTTTAATGAAAGATAAATTACACTCCTTTCTACGTGAGGGGGTGGCTCGGGTGGGGAAAAAAACATATATTGCTGTACTCTCCCATTGACTGTTGAGGAGGGGTGAAAGTTTGCCTCCATCATAATGTATGGGAGGCGAGATGTATGGGCCGCCGGACCACAATAATGCAAAGTTTGCATTATTGTGGCCCAACACCCGAAGGTCGGTTCGCAGCTAACTTTGCATTATTGTGGTCCCCCTCTCATACATTGTTACCAACATATCCAGAGTTTCATAATATTGACTTTACTGGATGGCTAAGGGACTTTGTTGTATGCGGAAATTTTAAGTGCAGATGGAATTTTATATACCTACTACACATATATTTTTCCAACATTTAACATTGCGTTGTTTTAACAGCATACAAATACAAATTGACCAAATATGTTTGTTGCTGCTCCTCTGCATAATCCATCTGAAGGTGATAAATATAGAAGCTGGAAGGCACTACGTATGTGAAATGCTCCATTTATTGCTATCACTTTGTTTTCAGCACGTTGTACATTTATGAAAGTGTACGTTACTAGCGTGAATGAAGCCTGCAGGCAACATTTTAGAAATGAAGGGATAAGTAATGTTTACTTTCAGTATTTCAGCATATAACAAAGACATGCATGAAGGGTTTATGAAGAAAGAAGGAGAAATCAATGTGCAAGTGAAATAGTACTTAAAGTTCTCTTGATCGGCATCCGCTAGGGATGAGGAGTCACATGTTTGCCTCGGGGGCTCCTGGAAGAAATCTTGGAGTCTTACATTCCCTACAGCCATTGCACCGCGCTTTACAGGACAATGTTGCTTTTTTTTCTGTCACACTGCAGGATCATCTCATCTTCACAAAGTTATTCTTTTAAAAAGTAAAATAAAATTATCTAAAATGTGAATTTCTCTAATAAAGATCCAAGAACTACTGGGGGAGGTGAAGTTTGTGTCCACTGCTTGGTCCTGTGATTCTTTCCATGGGGGGCAATGGCCTCCTATTGGCCAGTTCATTGGTACTGTTTATCAACACATTGTAGCAACAGTTGTTTGCTGGTGTAACGTATTTTGCGGTCAGTAAGATGCACCATTTTATATACAGCTGTATACAGAGCAGCAGAGACAAAACCTCCACTGTATGTGTCAGATTTTTTTTCCACTGGGCAAAAGAGAAACGTGATTGCAAACCAGAAAAAGAAAAAGTACTGTTAAATGAAGCAGACACACACAGCAGTGACCGCTGGCTAGCCATTGTTTGGATGGTCACTTTAATTTAATAAGTATAAAAGTGAAGGGCCTTTTAAAAGTGTTCCTGATTTTTTGGTCATTTAAACCCCCTGGTGGTAATCCACAGTGTGAATTGGGGAAGATTACATTCAGGATTACTTACCTGATCCAGACAGGCCGCTGCGTCCTCAAATACCAAGGTCCATCCAGCATCTTTTTTCTGGAGCCATGGTGGCTGCTTGTTCCATTCCGCTGAATTGCTGAAGAGGCATAGCCATCCCAAGTCCTCACATCAATGATGCTGGAAAGAGCATTAAAGCCTACATTGAAGAACCCCCCCCCCCCCAGAAATATTTGTACCACGAGTGGTTATATCAAACTGATGAATAAAGTGGCGGAGTCCAATAGTTTTGTGATTTCAGGAAGGGAAAGCAGATTACTGAGAACTTACTCTCAATAGTAGCTCTTCTCTAGGGGATGACTTCTTATAGCATCATGTGACTGATGTTAATAATTCTTGGTACATACACTTAAGTCATTAAGAGATTTAGTCAAAAGCTTTTGGCCATTACACCTAGTAAGGTATAGGGACGAAAGTGCATGGACATCTCTCCAGTTTTTTCCATGGAAGGGTTTTGTTAATGCTTTGAATACATAATTAACAATTGTGTGCTTTAAACCTCTTGAGGAAGACTGTGACAATGAATCTTTGAGCATACATTGAAATAAGTCTCCTTAAGGATACAAAAACCAAGATCCTAGAGTGGGCCAAATAGAGCCCAGACCTCATCCTATTGAGAGTCTGTGGCGGGTTCCCAAATTGAATGTCTATGTTCGAGAACCATGCAATTTGGACCAGCTAGAACAATTTGCAATGGAAGAATGGGCCAAATTCCCTTTAAGAGACCTGTGCCAACCTAGAAAAGAATGACTCTAAAGGTGGGTTTACACATCTAGATTTTTTCGTCCGATAGACGAAAAACTAAAGATTTTTTGGTTGATTGTACAAAAATCTAGAATGGCAATTTGGTTCGATGGATAATTTTTGTTCGACCTCGAACCAAAAATCGCTCAAAAGGTTATCGAACATGTTGGTAAATTTTAATCTGTCATAGTAATTCTGAATGTATTTTCATTTGATATCGGGATGAATGAACAAAAAAATCAAATGTTACTTTCGATAAATGGACGAACGATGTTCGACAATGTTTTTTTTTTTTTTTAATCGAATCGGCAGTTGAACGAACAAAAAATCTACACGTGTAAACCCGCCTTAAGGGTATGTTTCACGGCGTGGAGGGCTCTGTCGACACCCCCTATGCTAAGCGAATTCTTTGACAGGCATGTTAACATAGCCCATCTAGATACCAGCCTTTCCACAGTGTGGAGCCAGTCCGCCGTTTGGAAGGTGACTTAGTGCAGTGGGTCAACCTCAACAGGCGACACTGTAGACGGGTATATGAATTGGCTCCGTCAACACCCCCGTCAAGGAATGTAATAACGCCGTGGAAACATACCCTTAGAGAAATTTTTTTAGTTGTTGATCAGAAGGGGGACACTATTGACTATTAATGGCCAGGGGGTAATAATGTTTTAACATTTTGGTCTCATATTTCTCTTTTCTTGTTTCAACTTGGTGTATCAAGAAAATATCCTAAGAAAACTTAGTGGACATTATTTTTTGCAGTGTGTTCACAAAACTAAAACACTTCTTGTTAATGGTAATTTTTGGTGTTGGTGTTGTCTAATTTCATAATTAGACAGTTTTGGCCTCAACTCTCATCAAATGCTTTTTTTTGGCTGAATGTGAACAGACTCCAACAAACAAATGTCAGAATCTTCTTTTGAATTTTCGTAGAAGTGTGGAGATTGTAGAGGAGCCACCTCCGCATCGATGCTCATGATTCTGAAACAGGACATCCAACAAGTTCATATAGGTGTGATCGTCAGGTGTTCACAAACATTGGGCTATAAAGCTAAGAAAAGAATATTGTGTCGGTTAGGTAAATATTTATTCTGGAATCTTGGCAGGTAAAACATTTTCCTACTGTGTTCCCCAAAGATGTTAAAAACCACCAGAGACCACCCAGAACAGAGCCAACAACTGTAGGCGGGCCCCTCTTTATTTCATTTTTTCATTTGGTGCAGGTGGGCTGTTAGTATTTATGGCCTATTTTCTTAAGGTTATCTGAGATTGAAACCCCTTTATGTTCCACGGCACGCTAAACATAAAGTAAAATCACAATAACATACAAATCCTTCGAAAATATTTCTTTAAAAATTCAGCATTCGTCATGACGCTTTTGCTGTTCTGAAATTTTAAAAATGCCATTCTCATAACTGAAGGAAAATGTGTCTTTCTCTAGTATTTGATTGCTTTACTCAGTGTTTCACTGTACTCCATTCCCAAGAGCATTACTCTATATTATTTAGAAAAATGAAGATGTGTATAGCTTTTATAGAGTGCGAGGAAAGATGGTGCTGCCAACACTTCCAAATCCCGTGGGAGAAGCAGTTGGTTTGCTGAATTAACCATTGGTTTTGTAAATCACTACTACAATTAATGCGGACTGGATTATCCTATGTTTATTATCTATAGAATGAAAGAGTTCTCTGTATTTAAAGGAACTATAAGAGTTTTATATTCATGAATATGTCTAATGGGTCTGGGGTTTCATTAGTTCTGTTTGTAGTTACCACACAAATTCATTTTATCATCATACTTTCCATGTTTGTGAATTATATCCGCCAGTGCTATGTCTAAAATGATGTTCCATCCCCAGTTATATGGACTTCTGTAAAAAAGCAGTTTTGAATAGACAACTGCAACATCATCCCCTCTGGCCTTCCTCTAACTTTGTTTCCCAAACTTATCTTGCAGGACCCCCCTTTTCTATATAGGAACATTATTGAGCCCCCCCCCCTCCCTATTCAAACACAGGTTAAGAATAAGGGCACACGCCCCCTGGAATACCTTCGCGCCCCTCAGTTTGGGAACCACTGCTCTAACTAGACTGTCACCTCTCCAGTCACCATTATAAATGGTGCTGCTAGACTCATTTACTCCTCTAACCGCTCCTTCCTGCAAATCTCTACACTGGCTTCCAATTGTCCAGAGAATCAATTCAAAGTTTTGTGCCTTTATTCTAAATGACTCCATGTGTCCAGCCCCACTTACTTCCAGGTCGTTCCAGGTCAGGAAAATAAAAGCT
This sequence comes from Ptychadena robeensis, assembly GCA_036250615.1. Classification (NCBI taxonomy): domain Eukaryota; kingdom Metazoa; phylum Chordata; class Amphibia; order Anura; family Ptychadenidae; genus Ptychadena; species Ptychadena robeensis. The sequence continues at coordinate 19,823,952 of CM070032.1, forward strand.
TAGGCAACAACCCAAGACACATTAAACTGCATCACAGATTGGGGAGCAATAAACAACTTCAACGTATAGTAAGGTTGCCCGTCGATTCACCATTCAATCAACGAACGCTTGAGCAAATCATTGTGACGTCATCTTGAGAGGTCCTCGATCAAGCAGGTGTGGACCCATGTATGGGGACCTTTAGTTAGCAAAGTTGACAAATTCAGGCAGGATGTCGCTTTACAGGCTTCTGTCAGTCGGCGGCAGCTCTTCCTGGTCTTGGGGGCGAGCATCTGAACACTCTCTTCTGGCACTTGTGGGGCCTTTTAGACTCCTCTATTTTAACACTATGGAGCAGATTACTAATAACCGCCCCAGGAACGCCTTATTCCCCCAGGTGGTTGTGGTAATCGTGCATTTAACTGGCGGTTAAAAACTTCCCAACTTCCTCAGGCTTCTGTGGAAAGATGAAACTGTTGTAGAAATATTCGGTTATGTTTCTTTTTTATATTGTATTTGGCAAAAAAACTAACACAACATTTGATGCAAAAGTTTCCTACCAGATGTCAACTATAGTGGTAGAGGGCTGATGATTTGGGCATTTTTGGTCACAGAACCTATCTTCAAATCATTGAGTTGACCATAAACCTCTCTGTATACCATCTCAGGCTATTTGTGTGACAGTTACTGCTTTCCTGAAATTGGGTCTTAAACCACCAGAACAATGATCCCAACCACACAGCAAATTGAAAATATAATGGCTAAATAGGAAAATAATATATCACATTGATCTATAGACTATCTGAACGGAAATTACATCTCTTTCTGTTAAAAAAAAGTTAATAATTACTTAAGGGTTTCCATATTTTTACATGGTCTAAAGCTTGTCCAGCAATTTTGTTATTTCTGCAGATCTCCTTTATAGGAAGATTTCTTGTAATGTTATAAAAGGTCCACTTCTATTTAGGTGCAATGGATTAAAGCAGCAGGGGATGAGCTTTGACAAGACAGTACAAGTCTGAACCATTTCCATTTGAGGTCTTATTGGGATTAGATTCCAGCCATGTTGTTTAACTCTCTGGCAGTGGCTGGTCCATATGTATAAATTTTCCAGGTGTCTGCTCTGGGTAAAGTTTCCATAAGAATCCTAAATAGAATTGGAGTGCGTGAGAATTTATTTTTTAAACACATTTACTTATTTAAATATTAGTTCCTGTGTCTCCATATTCCCTATTTAAATGTTTAAATGACCTCACCTTTCTGTTCTATATTCAGATTGTGATGTGGAGGAAACATTCCAGCACTGAAGTGTATGAACCATGATACTAGGCAGAGGATACCTGTTTGTCCTGTTTAAATAATGTAACAATATCTATAGACCTTTTACAGGGGGATTCCTTGCAAAATTAGTTTGTTTTCCCCTTGTCTTCTTCCTTTTCTTTTTCTTTTTCATAAGTTCTCCTTTTTATGTCCTTGACACCTGGGGATTTGGTGGTTTAGGGTCAGTCCGATTAGATTAATATCCTGAGGCTAGATGACATATCCTCATATTTGGCGTTACATTTTATTAGGACACCCACCTGCAGGTGGACTCCTCAACCTGAATACTTACCAGTGGATAAGAATGTGAAGCATGCACAGTGTGGCCCAGAGGTTTGGTGCGAGTTTTTGAGCTCCTCGTTCCCCTACAGGGTGTACTGCATCACCCCATCCCACCCTTTTCATATTGTGGATAACCCAGGTAGGCAGGAAACATGCCCATAGAGGTAACCACAAACTTGGTGCTGTAACCATTAGAGTTTTTCACCAAGACTATATACACACTGGTGAAAGTTTTTACTTTACGAAATTATCAGTATTAATATACTGCTCGATATGATAGAAATAAGTTAATTACATTAATTCTATATTCTTTGACATTGTCCTTTTCTGATTCCCTACCTATAGACACATAAACAGATTATTTTTCCTGAGGAAGCAGTTAAGGACCGCGAAACGTGTGGAGACCAAATAAACTATGACCAAAACTAACTGATATATAGGGCCTATGCCCGAAGAAACTGTAATGTATCAATCTTTCCTTATATTTTTTGTTGAACCTCTTTTTGTTGTAACCTGATTTACCTCATGTAAATAAACCTCTCTATGTTAATATAAAGTGTCAGTTATAGTCTGGAAACTTGGATATCCTGGTAAAGGGTGCCACAAGAGGTATAGGGTTCATCCTTATACCTTTTTTCCAAATTGATCTAACTTTAATTTCTATTTGTTTGTGAAATTTAGATTTTTCATGCATATTTTCCACGTAGAAGTTTTTAATGCATAATTTCGACTTACCAATTTCAAAATTAGCCTTGAGTTGTCATGTGCGGATTGCAAAAATATTGCGAATATCTGCGAAAATCGTGAAAATAGTGCTATATCTATATTAGATATTGCTAATATTTGAGATTCCGGGGAAATTTCTATGCATTGCATCTGCAATAAATTACCTGTATTGCGCAAATCAACACTTGTACATGCACATATTGTGAATGAAATGCATGTACTTTCCCCAGAAGCTCAAATTTTCACGATTACGAAGATATATCACTATATTCAAGATTTTCGTCCTTAAAAGTGTTGATTTTTGATCAACACTAAATAACATCATTTTAAGTTGAAGTTACGAGTTAGTAGCATTTCGGGGGCAATGGTCGACTTTTTCATCGAAAAGTTAATATGGCCCCATCAAAATTTTACTGTGTGAAATTTGGGTGAAAAAGTCAAAGTTCAACTTAAAAATTCGCATTACAAATCTTCTGGCCATCCCTATTGGCTAGAAGCATTGTCTACTTCCAGTTGCCATGTCCCTTCCTAAAAGGCCCATCCTCTTTCCAAAAATAAATTTTCAAAGCTGCAAGAAAAAGAATCTCATCAGTATCAGAATGGGAAGACAGATACTCTAAAGTTGGCCATAAATGGGTAGATTTTTCTGTTTGGCCGAGCAGTAACATTCATTTGATCGTTCGGAAAGTACTTGTAGAAACAATGAACCAAAAGTGATGGAAATGGTTGGAAAATTTAAGTTGATGGGTTTTCTAGTTGATTTGTATCAACTTGGACTTTGAAGGATGCACCTGTATCTTTGCAAACTGGTCGATTTAATGTGCCCATTGCACATACACATTTTCCAAAACTCAAATTCGTTTTTGAGCTGACAACCAGCATTTTCAATCATGGGGAAATTTTGGGGGTAAACTTTGGATCCTGACTAAGCAGGGAAAGGAGTTTGTATAGACCTGCTATTGCCATGAGAACATTTTGGGTTTATTTAAGATTTTGTACAAATTTGTGGTACATTATAGTATCAGTTAGTGTTGAGCTCGAATATTCAAATATCAGCAATTCAAGAATTCGCAAATATCTCAAATATGCCGGCGAATATTCACAATTTTGAATATTTGCAGTATGGTCATGTATTGCGAAAATCATATTTGCATTGCGAAAATAAACATAGCATATGACCATTCATTTTCGCAATGTGAATATTTTTTTCATAATGTGAATATTATTTTTGCAATGTAAAAATCATTTAAGCAATACATGGCCATACTGCGAATATTTGAATTTACGAATATCAAAATGAATATTAGTAGAATGATTCGCGAAATATCACAAATCTGAATATTGCCTATGCCACTCATCACTAGTATCAGTTGTCACATATTGTAATAGCATAAAGACATATAAGGAAAATAGCACAACATGGGTTTTAAAGGCACGACTTATAGTCAGTAATCAGTTAAAAGGTCTTTATTGGATACAAAACATATAGGACCACAAATTGTGCTATTTTTTCTATTGAAATAGCATATTGGGGGCTAGGTAACATTTATACCTGATAACAATGTGTTCTCAATATTCTGTTCTTTAATAAAATATTCTGTTCGAGATGGTCAAATTTTTAGCTAACTTTGTGAGCTGACTGCAAAGCCCATGAACATGGCATCATTACCAGATGTAGAGAAGGGTTGGGGGAACATTTGAAGAAAAAAGAAAGTTTTGCTCTAACAGATGTAGTTTTTGCATGAATTAAGTTGAATTTCAACTTGACTTTCAATCTCATTCATGCAAAAACTATTTGTATAAGATCAATACTTTCGTTTTTTGTAGTATACGCAAACCCTTCTCTACATCGTATGCAAATTTGGTGATTCTACCCCGAAGTCGAACTGGTCAAAATAAAAAATAAAAAAATGGCCCATGTTTAATCTAAATATACGAACTTCTGCCCAGGTCCCATTTCTATTCCATTTCTAGCTATGTGGACCACTGATCCAGCCTGCACTGACTGGTCTTCTGCATTGTAATGATCTCACACCTCTTTTCCTGGACAGTCAGTACACAGGTAATAACATGGGACACCCAGAAAAGGACCCAATTTGTCCAAAGTTGAAAATGATCTGACGCTGAATTGCGATGGAAGTGTATATTTTGGTTAGTTAAGGTAGCCATGGGCCCACCTGGTGAGATGTGACCAGGAATCACATGCGACATGCCGTTAAATTCCCGGCCGATCCCATTACTTTGGATGGGATAGCAGTCTCCCTCCAAAGTAATGGCTGGTACACAAAGGGTGCCTGCCGATCAGCTGGGGGGCCCTCCAGAATCCCTCGTGTATGGGCACCTTAAAAGAGGCATTAATGCAGTTGGAAGAGGTTGGGAATCAGTAAGCTACAATATCATGCATTTTGAGTTTCGATATGTTTAATATCACAGTTGAGTTAATACAAAGTTAAAATGTAATACAAATTGATGTTATATTGTTTGAGGATACAGAGCTAAAATAAAGTTCCTAGATTTATTTCATTCTTTAAAGAGGGTAGAAGAGTCAGGTGTCGCATATAAGCGAAGTATTCCAGAATCACTTATTATCAAGTGAGCTTTAGTATACAGACAAAAACTATGAAATCTTCTGTCAAATTTTTTGATTCTTTTATTGTATGACAATTGACTAGAGACAACAGGATCCCAAGAAGTAAAGCCTATTGTCAAGGTCTGCTCATTGTTGAGATATTGGAAGAGATTCTTTTGTAGGAATGGCGTGTTTTGTTTTCTATAAACACAATGCCTCCGACTTTCATCTCAGCTCTCTCGAGAACAATACGGCTCTGGCCTGTAAGGTGGCACTTTGGCTGACTTGAAATGAATATGAATTTTGACAGGGCGTCCTCACAGTCAAGTTCCATTTAGTATTTCCTTTATCACAGCGATGAACCTAGACAGCAAACAATGCAAGTGAAGCTTTCACAATGTAAGCCATAGTCATGAATGCAGCATGCCAGGAAACATTTTTGGTTTCTTTTATTTTTTAACGCCAAACTTTTCTAGTTCTAGTCAATGGTTAACATTGTACAACTTTCCTACTTTACTATACTCACTTTACATTACTTCTGCTTGCTTTACTATACTACTACTCTGGATGTAACATAGAAGTCTAACCTCTCTACTAATAAAGGACGTCACATCCGGTACCTGAAAAGCATCGTTCCAGGTTGTGATAGCCGGATGTGACGTTCGGGTTTAAGGGCCGGCTGCTTATTAAAAGGAGGCTTCATGTCTGGTCTTCTAGTGAACAGATTCTTCCTCCGGCCAGATCTCGTTGTTCCTGATCCCGCCGCAGGTAGAATAGAGAGCTCCTTCTTGCTGGCAAACAGGGCGGGTCAAACACCCATACTGCTCGCCGGCTAGAAGGAGGGCGAACATGCATGTTTGCGGCTGAAAAGAGAATATACATTTTAGTAAGAGTTCTTTGGATAACTGATAAAGTTGATTACCTGGGAGCCCCCTATCCTATTTTGGGGATAAACCTTGGCCTAGTAATTGTCCATTAAGGATAGGTACTTCCACAGAAATTAAAGCTGATCATACACGGTTCGTTATATGTAATTTTTAAGTCAGTCTTATGGTCATCGATTTCTCCCCACGGGCAAAATTTGACCCGTGTATGGCTAGCTTTACATATTCCTCCATGTATTGAGGCTCCAATCTTTTAAAGCATCACAAGGGGTACAATGGGATGAGTAGCAGCAAAGCAACATATATTATTGGGCAGGGCCATATGTAGATAATGTCACTTCACCCTGAATAGGCAAATTGATAGGGTCTATTCACAGGTTTAAACTTTTTTCAATATTACAGTATGTTTCGGACCATAAGACACACTTTTTCACCCCCAAGATTGGGGGGGGTCTGCATCTTATGGTCCGAATGCGCGACCCCCGTGGTCGCGGGTGGTTGCGCCTTGGCTTCCCGTGATGTGAAAACTTAGTAAATCTTTTTTTTCTGGTTTTCCTGCCCTAAAAACTGGGTGCGTTTTATGGTCCAGGGTGTCCTATAGTCACAGTCATTTAAACAGCCAAATATGAATTGGTTGCATATTGTACTTTCCTAATCTATATTACTAAAAATAACAATTCTACAGACTGCAGTTCCTCTTTCCAATAATAGACTCATAGTGACCTCAGTGTAATGGCCTTTCATCATCATGAAGTTTTCAGACATTTTCTGATCATAGTAAAATTCACATCCCGTAACACACTCTAATGATTACGATCAGTAGAAGCACATCTCCAGCCATCCCTGATTGTCACATTATTGACTGGAACATCCGACTACGATGGCTCCATCCTTCAGGCTGATTATGTGCACGGGTTCATGTGGCCTAATGAAAAAGCTGGACATTGGATTAATTTGTTAATAAAGACAGAAATATGTGTCCTTTACTTTACTAGAATTTTATAATTTCATATTGAAGTAAAACTTTACAATTTCTCTACCTTTATAAGGTGTGAGTGATGACAGAGGAGGCAGATAATAGCCCAAAGTAGCATTTACTAAAATACCAGCACGTAGGGAGGGTTGCAGGTGCAAACAGACTGTTAACAAGGATTCCCCAAGGTGCAGACAATTGCCTGGAGCAATGCAGCATAAAGCTATAGAGACTGTAGAATACAGTGTACTGCAGAGCAAAGCAATCCTTCACAACCATGCAAATAACACGTATGGTGTTGCACACCCTGCAGGGTTCTGTTTAACATTCTGCAAAAGGCCTGATGTGAGCCTGAATGTCATGGTCTGGTGTCCTACACATGTACCTTGTGCATGGCAGCCACGGGTAGTCCACCCTCCAAATGAATTTGTACTGAGGTGAAAAATTTTAAAAATTAACCCCTAGAACTAGTATAGGAGGGAGCAAGGAGTTTTTGGGATGTGTTTTATGAGGAATCCTTGTGGCAACATGTTAGTGTTCCCTACCTGGACATAGGGTAGGCCAGTGGTTCCCAAACTTTCCTTGCAGGGCCCCCCTTTTCTATTTAGGAACATTATCGAGCCCCCCCTACCTATTCAAACACAGGCTAAGAATGAGGGCCAGTGTCCCCCTGGAAAACCTTTTTGCCCCCCAGTTTGGGAACCACTGGGGTAGGCTAAAGGGTATTGGGTATAGAGCAATAGCTGTGGGGTCTGAATACAAATTTACTTGGGCAGCAGCACCATAAGTATGACGATCATTTTTACATTTAACATATTATACAATGTCTTTTTATCATGAAAATGTTAAGTAAAGAGGGCTTTGGGAGGTTCAGAAAGCAGTATGGGTATTTTCATTATTTGTAAAATATAGTCTTGACTTACAACCGACTTGACATATCTAACCTTTGGGAACACACTGAGTTTTTAAGTCAAGGGTTCAATGTATTGAGATATGTGGATGGTCTGAGCATGCCCAGATTGGTGGTCAACCTTCACAGAGCAAACCAGCCTGCATAATAATAATGATGATGACAAGAGCATTGCAGATGTAAAAACATTAGGGCTTTTTAGGCTTTCAATACTTCATGTTTTTAGGGGGCTGTACTCAAAATACATAGACTTGTTAAAGGGTAGTGTTGAGCTCGAATATAATTTTTTTCTTATATTATACTCGAATATCCAAATTTTTCGAATTGGAATATTCGCGGATATCCACTGCAATTGTGATTTTTTGAAATTTTTTGCGATCCCATTCATTGCAATGGATTGTGATTATATAATTTTTCTAATTTTTTTAACAGAAATGACAAATATTCTCCCAGTCAAATATACAAGCTCCATTGACTTGAATGCATTGTGCATATTTGATCGCATTGCGATTTGTAGATCATGATCCACAAACGCGGATATTTGACATTACGAATATCAAATCTAATATCATTGCGGGTATTCATTACACGAATTCGAATATTGTCTAGTCATCACTATTAAGGGGTTCATCTATTTAGACATTTCACCTTTACAAAGCCTTAAACTGCTTATAATGGTTTGGGTACCGAATGAAGAAAATATGGTAGTCGATAATTACATTAAATTACATTATTTATTATTATAGTCAAGTAATACTTATACAGTGATACCTTGGCTTGACTAAAAGCCAATTTGATTTGATTATTATGGCTAAGGTCATGTTTTCTGCTTGTGTGGTGCATTCTGGTAAATAACATATACCCTGTTTCCCCGAAATTGAGGCATCCACCGAAAAAAAGGCACCCTTACATTTTTGCCTCATGCTGAAATATAAGGCATCCCCCTGTAAATAAGACACCCCCGAAGATACGGTACTATAACTCTGGACAGGGGGGATCAGAGGGGGTAATCAAAATTATACAGGAGGATTAGAAGGGGTTACTAAAATGGTAATCCCCCCTCTGAGTCTCCTGTGCCATTTTGATTCCCCCCTCTGATTCCCCTGTGTCATTGTAAGTGATCCCCCCACCCCAGTGCAGTATTCTTCATGGAAAAATAAGACATTCCCCGAAAATAAGATGTAGGGCATCTTTGGGAGCAAAAATTTATATAAGACATTTTTTTATTTTCGGGGAAACAAGGTATTATACAATGCTTTTTATTATGAGAAGGTTATGTATGGGGGCTATGGGAGGTTCAGATCATATTATGAGCATTTTCAATATTTTGTTATCAGAAAAATTGTCTTGACTTACAACCAGCTTAACCTATAGCCCTTGGGAATTAATTAAGTTCCTAAGTCAAGGATACACTGTCATTTGGAATACTTATAATTAGTCATATTTATGTAAATATTTGATTCTTTTGGGATCCCCTTTACTTTCTGGTCTTTTAATAAATGCACATTCAGCCACCCTCTCTGATCTGCCAATTATCTTCTCATACCTTCTACATTAACCCCCTCAGAATTGTGGCAGTTAAACATTTACAAAAGAAAAAAAAAAGGGTATGGAAAAGCTAAACAGATTACAGTGTCTATGCCTGTATTAACATGCAGGCCAATGATTCATCCCATAACCTACCTCGTCACTTCCAGTATCGGGGGGTTTCCTGTCCCTCTTATTAGCTGTCTAACTTAGGAGGGAGTGGGGCTTTACTATGACTCCGAATATTCCACCTCGCACATCTGCACAAGCAGGGTGGTGAGTTAGGAGGGAGAGTAATGCCTCCCTTCTAAGTTACCATGATTTAAAAATTTATTGAAATCGGAATGTGGCCAGAAAAGTCACATAAACATAACTTCACGGCCAAAACAGGATACTTGACAAGTATGCTTGGGAGATCAATGACCTCTTCCCATGCATGCCTCCAAGACTTCCTCCATCCTACCATTACACTTGATTCAACACATTCAAATAAGCCCTTAAACCTGACCTCTTCAAACTACCAAGCGGACCTACCACCTAGGAGGTCACTCCCGATACTGCTGAGATCCTTAATTGTAAAAAA
>CM070032.1:19833892-19847986 GCA_036250615.1 Ptychadena robeensis
GGGGGGCAGTGAGGGCAGAAGTAGCTGCAGGTCTCCAGGAGCCAAGATTCCAGCATGAGAACTGCAAGCAAGTAAAGTGAGTATGCTGTTTTTGAGTAGCAGTTTTCCAGCATCTGAACTGCTGACAGGTGAATATTGTGTCTGTTTTCATGTATGTCTGTTTTTTTCATTTGAGTTAAAAAACGCTTTAAGCCATAGCACCCCCCCCCCCATCCTGTTGATTAGCATGAGCCCCCACATCATTAACTATAATCTCATTTGGGAAGGCTTCTCTTCTACTGGGTCATAGTTTGTATTTGTCTTGTCTTTAATGCAGTTTTGTTGCAGTGTTGGGTGGCTGTTGGTGCTTTATATCTATAACATAGTAGTAATACCAAGACAAATGTATAATTTACTGCTATCTTTGAGCACTGAGCTGCATACATGTATCAAAAAAAACTAAACCCTAAATTCGGGTGAAGATCATCCTGATGGCGAGAAGGGAAACGAATTTTCTGGCATTGCAGGCACATAGAGTCTTATATAACACTTAATAAAAGGAAATTATGGACATACATTGCATACATGTATGTTTTTATATCAACCTGGAATATATCAACAGAATTGGGAAGTGCTGTCTTCAGTTTATAGGAGTGAAGACCAGTTATGATCACCACCTGCTGGACCCAAAGCCAGCTTTCCCCCACTGAATACTCCACACTCACGCCTTAGTAAACCAGTTAACTATCCGTTTAAGGCACAAAATAGGAAAAGTGTGATCTGCACTTAATTCCCCATCCTTCTAATGATTCTGAATGTCAGCTTAAAGCCTCGTCTATCTTCCGAGGAGCAGAAGATTTTTAGCTCATGTAAAGTGCATTTAGAGGCACGACCAAGTTCTTGTTCTCTCCTGTGGCCATATCTAATGCAAGAAACGTGTTAATCAAATCACTTATATATGGTAGAGATATGTTTGCTAGAGGCTTCTATCACTTCTGGATCAGCAGAGGCAGTTATTCCTGCGGAAACATTAAGAAACAGCTTTTCAACGCTTGAAATAAACAGTAGCAGCTTTTTTTATGGGGAGGGGGGGGGGGGGGGGGGTCTGGATTTCAACAGGTATATTCCTGGAAAAAGGCAGAAAAATATAATTTTCTGATGCAGTTCCTCTTAATCCACCAAAATGGAGGTTTAAGTCCATCCAGAGCTTTGCCTCGAGGCAGTACAAACTCTCAGCTCAGACAGAGATTTGTGCCGTTCCAAATCGTTTGCCATCAAACTAAAACTCCCTCTTATTGAGCTGTAGAATTTTAACTCATCGTTATTTTGACTTATCTTATTAAGGATTTTACTGCCCGTATTATCTCCCCAAATAAAAATTCACTGAGGAGTATATCTGTCGCAGTAGATTTGAATTCCAATGGAACGAACCCTAAGCACAATTAATTGAAAATCTTAAGTGAGCACTGGAAATCTTGGTTTAGGCTTCTGTAACCGGCAATATTCTGGTTTGTGTATAAACAGGGGGAAAAAAAATAGAAATATACACCAGCTGAATTTACGCTGCCACCACACTAAACGCTGTTCACACTTCCTTTTTTTCATTAAATTCATCTGTTGGGATAAGAATGTAATTGAATTAGTGAGAAGTGTTCCCAGAAAGAAGATTCTGAGAAAAAAAGTCAATTTGTCATCCTTGCAGAAGAGGAAAACACTACATTTCCTGGGATGCACTTGGCTTTGGTTATCAGATATGTGCACCTGATGTTTCAGATTTCCATAGACGAGGGTAAATGTAATTACCTTATCTGAATTACAATATAGATCTAAGCCCTAATTGGTTGACAATGAATTTGCTAAGGTACTTGGTGTTGCAAATGATTAAAGGGATTAAAAAAAAATCTTTTTTCTTTTCTCTAAAGTTTCTGACACACTGATTTCCTCCAGATAATTTTTGCCATTTCCTGTCCAGTGTCGATCGTGAATTTTTATTGCGAATGTCGGCCATTCAAGGATTCGCAAAGATCTCGAATACATTGTTATATCTTCATAATCACGAATATTCAAGATTTTTTACATCAGTACCCGGAGCTACCTTGCATTGCGTCTGCAATATACGCATGTACCAGTGCTGATTAGTGTAATAAAGGTAATAATCACTTGAAGTTGAGATCACAAATTCTCAAATTGCGAATAGTTAGGAACATTTCATGATATTTTTAAAATATGAAGATTGCCTTAAAATTTCCTTGCTGACTTTGTGAGGGGGTCATCCAGAACGCTAGGGGAGCTCTGGGCCAGAGGAGATAAAAGGGACCTGAGTGTGGATAGCCCCATGCCTCACGGAACGAGAGTTTGGAGCGTGCAGATGGCTCCATGGCAAAACAGCCTGCGAGTTCCCAAGGGGCCATTGTTCTGGGTGAGTCTCGGCACGTTGTTAACCTTACCATCGACAGCTAAGGTAGTCGGTTTGGTCCGTGGTTGCCAGTGCAGCGGGAAGAGTTGGTCCGGCCCCCCAGCGGTTCCGTCTAGAGGGAGAGAATCCTCGGAGCCAGAGACTGTTGCTGGACTTGCTGTATTGGGCGATTAGGTTGCCAGTATTGTTAACATTCCTTCCATGTTAACAGTCCCGTTGTAATTCTGTTCCTCGTCTTAGTGCAAATAAAGTTAACTGTTTAACTACCATGGGTGTCTGTGTCCTGGTTCACTACCCAAAGACTTGCCTTGTAACAACTTTATGAGTTTATTGCAAAGCCCCTGAACCTCCAAATCTCTATCTACCTCTTCATATATATAGAAGCACCCACTCAGCCTTAGCAGTCTAGCTAAACCGTCCCAGTATTCGGTTGCCCCCCGATCATACATGACCAAAGGTTGATATCTGCCAAAAGGGATTGTAAAAGGATCAGAAGCCCAAAAACAAACAAGGATGGGTGGTTGCTAATAGAAACCACTGCAGTAAATATACAAATCTGGATACATTGAGGCAAAAAAGTCCAAGCACGGTCAGGGCTGAAGAAAGACAGAAGATGGTCATGTACAAAGCATGGGTCCACACAAGGTTTGCAGAAAGGGTAAGCAGATAAATTGTCCATGTCCAAGCAAGGTCATGGGCAGAAGAGAGGAACAAAACACGGGTCATATTTCCAATAAACAGCATATACGCAAGCTATGATGGGCTGCGAAGCCATTGGGCAGAATGTGCTATAGGTATATAGGGTGAAGTGGATCACCTAGAAAGGCATTGTGAATCTCTGTATGCCTGCAGAAGTCATAGTGACAACATTTGGTGATAAAAAAATGGAATTTTTAGCGCAATCTTCCTGGTTAGGTGGACTGCAAAGTGACCAAATCACCAAAATTGCTGGAGGTGTAGAGAAAAAAACAGGTATTGCTCTGCCTGATCAACATTTCTAATATATATAGGTTGGTTGGAACTAATGTCCCCCACATGTGTTTGATGTGTCACTGTGCCAGTCCTTGTATAGTGTAAAATTTTTGATAGGATAGGTTAATGAAAAAAAAACATTGAAAAAAAGCGTGTCAAACAAGTCACGTTAAATTCCATTCAACGTCAGGTCAAACTTAATTTAGTTGAAATTTGTGAAAAAAAACTGTATTTTAATAATACTACCAGAAGCTCTTCTCTACATCTTCACCATGTTCAGAGGCTTTGCAATTATCTTCCAAACACACTAGTCCAAATTCCACTTCCAGCTCTAATGTCTACAAGTGTTCCTTAAAATGTTGGCTGAACTTTAATGACCTGGACTGGTTTCTCAATGATGACAACAGTAGATCCTGTCTATGCCACGTCTGTCAGTTCGGATACTTCTAATCTCTGTTATGGGATCTTCTGACGGGGTGATAACACAGGAGAACAACTGGGAGAGAATTGGTGTCCCCAAACAGCATGTGCTTTAACTTTTATAGAAGGATCGCTAGTAGAGATGTATGAAATTGCCCAGATTTAGTTAGATTAAAGTGACAGAAATACTTAATGAGTTTTAGTGCTCATTTTAAAGGATATTCATGTTGGAGTCTACATTGAAATTATATATATATTTTAACAGGGGTATATAGTACCCTTCATCGATTCTAACTTAACAGTGGTAATCAGACCTGTCAAGCTTTATGTTTTGGCCAGGAAAGTCACGTTTTTATGTGGCTTTCCTGGTTGAATCCCGATTTCCAGAAATCCCGGATTTCTACCAGATTCTTGAAATCGCGCCTATCTAGCATGGAGAGGATGTTTTTCTCCCTGCTAATGTCTCGCCCCGCACATTATCATCATAAGCAGGGTGGGACATTAGCAGGGAGAGTAGTGCCCTCTCCCTGCTAGATCAGCCAAGAAGTCCGTCCGGCACTGGAAGTGACATCACTTCCGGTATGTGGAACGTTGAAGAACCAAGATCTGTATACCAGAAGTGACGTCATTTCCTGTACGCCTCCTGTTTTTTTTGTTTCCAAACTTGACAGCTATGGTAGTAGTAAACATAATGCCAGCTTTAAAAACAAATTATGTGAAAAAAAACATTTTTCAAACACATTATTAGCACAAGCGGGGTGGGACATTAGCAGGGAGAGTAACGCCCTCTCCCTGCTAGATCAGCCGAGAAGTCACTTCCGGTACATGGAACGCGGAAGAACCGTATACCAGAAGTGGCGTCGCTTCCTGTACGCCCCCCGTTTTTTTGTTTCCAAACTTGACAGCTTTGGTAGTAATAAACACAATGCCAGCTTTAAAAAAAATTATGGTATGTGAAAAAATTTTTTTTTCAAATATAATGTTCCAATGAAAATCAGTGTCCAGTGACATGACAATCAATCATTATGAGTGTAAATACTTATGTTACAAAACCCATACTATATGGGATACAACAATATATATAGAGAGACTCTGTAAGGGTTCTCAAATACATGCAGTGGCAGTCAATGCCCAATGCTAGTATACAGTAAAAAATCTCATTCTTAATTTTATTTTAGAGTTTAGGTATGCTTTAATTTGGTTGAAGTTAATATTATTATGTATGTAGTCAATAGTCATAACACTGACTAACCCTCGGAGAAGCTCATAGTCATAAGTCCCCACGATACTCTTAAGGTGGCCATACACAGGTCGATTTCCCACACGATTCCTGGCCGATCGATGACCGGGCGCATGCACGCCGATCGATCGACGAGGAATCGAGTGCAGCCCACCTTGACCAATCGACCCCGCCCGATCGACATGGCCCCCAAATCGGATCTGCCTGAGAACCAACCTGTTGGTGTTTTCTGATCGATTTGGCTCACATCAAGGGGCATTGACATTTGTGAATCGATCGACTGGTAACAGAATCGTCCAGGAATTGGTGGCCTAAGGTGGTAGGCACAGACTTGTATGGTCAATCCATCAACGCCTGTGGCTTCACCGGAATCGATCGGAGCGTCGATCGATCGCTCAGGAATCGACACGTGTATGGCTAGCTTTAGAAAAACTTTTAAGGAAGCCAATTAACCTACCAATATGTAAACCGACACTTAACCAGATGTCAACTCCACACCCAGAACCTTCAACTATGGTCACCTTTGCTTTCGACATGGTCACCACCACTCTCTTCTGGAACCATGGAGGAGTAGCATAGACAGGCTTTTGTTCCATTGGTTTCTTTCATTGCCTGTACTGATCTGCTACTTTGTAATACAGTATTAGCTGAAATCATCTTTTACAGCTATATTTACTGCCTCTTGGCTGCAGCTGAGTGTCTCCCCTGTGCATGGTTTTGACTGCAGTGCGGGAGTAAACATACTTTGCCAACTGAAAACATTAATCAACACATAACATGGATGTTTTCCAGGCTAACAGCCTGCAGCTTCCCTAAGCTCAGACTTTTCGCTTTAGAAATATGGTTGGTTTAATGTTCACCTCCATGCACTCCTCCTTTTTCAGTCCCTGATTAGACATGGGATTACTAAAAGAAAAATGACATCATTATTGTCGGCAGGAGACAGATCTCTATTTCACATACTCCTGAATGGCAGCGTCGGGCCTCTTGATAAATAAATTATGCTTAAAGAGTAAATACCCTCCAGTTTTTTGGCAATAGAGTGAAGTGTACCCACATGAGATCACTGCTTTCTTTAGAGAGGGAAGTTACCTATCGGCAAATAAGGAATTGGATCTTCATTGTTACTGTACAGTCAAAGACATGCTTAGGCCCCATGACTGCATCTTGAGATTCACAAAAGAACACTTCATCACGTCAGATCTTAAGGTCATATTTACAAAGCAGTCTACTGTCATGGAATTACCTTCTCTTACTTAGAGATTATGGGCACCTACTTGTCTGGTACTTAGAAGAGATTCCTTCTTTTCTCTAATTTTTTTGTCCATCTTTTTTGTGTCTACACTTTCCAAAGGATGAACTCTTTCTTGTCTATTTATTCTTTTTTTAGTTATTTACATTTCACAGGAGAAGTTTAATGATAGATATTCCATCCTGTATGATGACACAGCTTTAAGTTGGCACTTTACTATTGAATAAACATTTAAAAGAAACAAAACATACCCCATGAGTCAGCATGTCGTAGGGAGTTGGGCCCTTTAAGGATCTTTCCCATAATACTTCATGGACCTGCCAGCACATAAACTTGTCCCCTCCCTTGATGAGGCAGCTCAAAGTGGACCCACCCGATGTGATGGAAGCAGCTTGAGACCTGTAGCGAGGCATTGGGCCCTCAATCGTTTTTGCTGGCATGTGGACAGCCATGCAGAGACCACAATTGGTACTAAATCAATGGAAGACCCAGCTAAAGCAAGTTCCTGATCTCAATGTGCTATCTTTCCAGTGCGGTGGCACATCCTACCAAGACTATGTATGCCAATTTTTTGTGTGGAACTTGTGTCACTCCAGGTGCCAGAGGTTGTGGACACACAAGTAGTGATTTACTGTTATCCCTGGCTTTAGTTGAATCTTTTTAAATTATCTTCTGAACCTGTAATACCCGTTTAGGGACATCGAACTACCCTCTTTTGTCCTATTGTTCCTGTAATCAGTCAATTCTTGTTATTTAGTGGATTTCGGATCCTGTAAATCTTTAGTTATGATACTACTATTACTATCATACTCAATGACTCATTAAACTGTAAGTAACACGTGCCTATTACTATCATACCCTGTGACTCATTAAACAGTAGCAATCATTCTTGAAACCTTTAAATACACATGTCGTAAGAGAATTAGATTGCCATTTCAAGATGCACTTTATTTGGCCAACTAAATCTGTTGCTTCAACAATTGACCCTTCAACAATTCTACAGTAGAGATAGTCAACTAGCTGAATTTGTTATACGATTGTAAAGCTTCAGAATATGGTATCATCAGCAACATTGCCATGGAAAAGTGTTGTGAGAACATTACAAAAAAAGAAGTATTGGTCTAGCACTTGTAATTTTTGCAAAGTTTATTAAAATTTCTTGACTTTAAACTTCACTTTTTTTTGGGGGGCTGATAAGACGTGCCAATTGATAAGACACGCCATCAACCAGAGCATCTTATGTTGGCCAAAAAATACATTAAAAAGTAATCCTGACTCTGCTGGAGTTAAAAGAGGCTGCCCCCTTTCTGCCATACAACTTAGTGCTCTGTCCGTGAGAAAGCACTGCTCCATAAAGCCGGAGCTTTGTAGCATTAGCTCAAGCTGATATTACAAATCTCCAACTGACACACAATGCTGCCCCACTCAGCCAAGAGTAAGGGGAGAATCAGAACAAAGACCCGACTGCAGGTGGATCTTCCTCCTGAGTGCTTCCCCACCTTGTGCCTGATTCCGGCCTGGTGTGGCCCCCCGTTTCCCAGCCATTTGGCACCTCCTGCCCAAGTGGTCGGGTGTGGATGCCATGGACCAGCCAGGTCCAGGTAGCTTAGTACTATAAATGTACCCATCATTGACATGCGAGGACTTGATATCCTCTCCTGGGAGCCCCTTAACTTACAAGGAATTGATGTTTATATTTGTTTCCTGTGTCATTGAATATACTCTTCGTGCATGTCCTGATGAAGCAACTTTGTTTTTCACGAAACACAATGACTATTATATGCATGGAACCAGAATGATATGGTTCCTCCTTGAATGACAGGACATTGAATGTAATTATGGATTGTATCAATGTTGTTCCATTTGATCCTTTCGTCTGACGTCTGATACTTTGCTTAAATATATCAGCTTTTCTGCTTTACCTTGAATATATCAGCTTTTCTGATTTACCGATGTATCTGTCTCAAAGTCCTTCTCTACCCTCCTGAAGGAAAGGGGAATAAGAAATACTTAGGTGCAGTATATTTTTTCAAGATATTGCTTCCTCACATTTGCCAAAACTGAGCTTGGCTGTGGAGGCAAAAATGCACTCAGAATGCTTGACTTCCTGCAGCTAAATTGTCTTTCAGCTGTAGGTGGTTGCGCATTTGCCTTATAAGACGCACGCACTTATCAGTGCATCTTATAAGGCGAAAAATACAGTAACTTATGCAAAAACAACATGGGCTAGAGCAATAATTTATTGATACGCCCACAACCCTTCTTTTAGGGCTTTACAATTTAGGCTTTGACTCCACTATGTGTTAAAACCCGATGTTGACGCATCTAATGAAATTCAATGGATGTGTCTACACTTTCTTGGGTATGATCTGTCAGCTTGCGTTGCGTTAAAATCAACACAGAGCACTGCATTGACATAAGCTCAACATAAGACAACACAAGTATGGGTTGCGTAGAAAATGAATTAAATCAGCTGAAATGTAATGGCATGATGCATCCATAGAAAATAATTTGAGTCAGTTGAAACGCAATAGTATGACACTCCCATAGAACATGAATTGAGTCAGTTGAAACGCAATAGTAGGACACTCCCATAGAACATGAATTGAGTCAGTTGAAACGCAATAGTAGGACACTCCCATAGAACATGAATTGAATCAGTTGAAACGCAATGGTATACGTGGATCGCTCGTTCCCGTTCATGGTAAAAAAACAAACACAATAAAAATGGACACCTCACAAATGCATGCCTGACTGCATCCCTGACGGATCTCTAAAGCATCTCTAACTCTACATGGGTTGCGTTTATTTGGATCCTTTAACTCAGCGCATCCTTAACATATATTATTAGGCTTAGAGTCCATGCCTAAATCACAAATAAACTGGTTGAAATGTCATGACCGTCTCTACTTCCTGCAATGGAATTCCTTACATGTTGTTGCAAGTGACGTGGTGGGTGTTGGAGAGAAGTGAGGTCCAATGGAGGCGGAAATGAGTGTGGAAAGTTTGGTTTAAAGGGAAAAGCAGTTGAATACTACAGAGCATTTATTGTATACGAACAGTTGCAGCAACCACGGGGCTTCTTATCATTCTTCAATACCGCTAAAATAATAAACAGATTCTGACTCCAAGCTTTTTAAACAACTCTTGACATTTCTATAAATAAAGCCCATGTACTCTTATATAGTATGTTTTAATATTTTACCATGACTGTAAGTTTATAATTAAACCCGGTTCTGCTTAAAGAGTTACTGCATTGTTAGATGCCAATTGATGACATTTCAGGAAGTGATTAAAAACGATAACAATTCCTTCAATATCAGTAAAAGATATTATAGTTACTTTTAGCAAATTTCACCTGTCAGTGCTATTAATGCCGGTATGAAAAGTCTGCGCGGCATGACTAATTGTAGGTTGTTTATTGTGCATTTCAACATGACATAATATGTAAGAGAATAAAACCCAGCTGGAAGGAAAATATATTATGGAAAATGATTATATTATTAAACGTGGCAGATTCTGCTTTAGAGGATTGGAACTCATAATAAGTGTATATGTTGGGGTCACATTTTACTTGCATGTTTCTTTACCACGGCTTGACTGTCACTGAAAAGAAGAAATTATATGGAAAACACATTGGTGGATATTAGCGTACATGATAGACATCATGCTGACTTAAGCACATTTGACATTGACCTCTTCTTGTACATTTTATTCCCTTTATATAATGTGAATTTATTCATTATAGTGTTTAATTTATTTCAGTTTTCATACAATACAACTTAGCAGTATGCATTAGAAGGTATACTGATAAAAAAAAACACCCTAATTGTATATTGAGTTTTCTAAATCTGTTTTCTTTTAGTTACGATAAAGCAAAGTCATTCACTGAACTTATCGTTTACCTTCACTTTTGCAGGACTGACCCCTGACTGACTCCTTTTATTGCTCCCTTTTAAACTTTAATTACCATATCTGTTGTTCTATAAGACGCACCGTATAATAAACATAAAATATAGCCATTTATATATAAAGCAGGGATAGAAAATTCTTTAGCAGAATAAGAAGACCATCCATGCAGTATTCTTTGTTTACTCATCCAGTCAAGCCTAAAGGCCAGTGCCAAGGTGGAGAACCTTGAGAAAAATGAGAAATTACATAGGATAGCGGATATCCATCGGATGGAGGACCTCATGAGCTCGGCCAAGGGGACGGTGGATCGCTTCCAACAAACATGGCTACCATGAGACCGCTTTGCCTCGGATGACTTTGGCACTCTGCTCCATACTTGAACCAACCCTCTGGGAGAGCGTGGGACTACTCCAGCTCCCCCCCCCTTTTTTTCTGTCTACCCCTCTTCCCTTCTTTTCTCTTCTTTTTCTCTATCTATCTCCCTCTACCCCCCCCCCCCATCTTACTATCCTCCGCTCTAACACTCTCGCTCGCACACCGTTTTTTTCCCGAACACTTGACTAGATACCGATACCACCCTCTCTCCCTCCCTTTCTTTGTCTTCCCACGCCTACCTATTACTATATTACTTTGGTCAGTTCTGTCACAGATACGTTATATTGATGTTTACATTGCATTATCTTTGTATCGCAAAATCCTTCAATAAAACTTGGAATTTCAAAAAAGAAAGATGAAAAATTTAACCCTTTCTTTTTCAGGAAACTCCACTTGGGCCACACCCCCCTTGCCGTGCTGTGGGAGGAAACCAGAACTTTCCACCAGGCAGTGATGAAGGTGGTCTCCAACTTCTACACCGACCTCTACAACCCAAAGCCAACTTGCGATGACACGGCCGACCGGTTCTTGTCAGGTATCACTAACACCATTGATCCTGAAGGTTCAACTCTCCTTTGGGGTTGGAGGAGTTGCACTTTGTCGTTAGATCTTTAAGGTCGGGTAGGACCCTGGGTAGTGACGATCTCCCAGGGGAGCTCTATGTAGCGCTATGGGATTTGACCAGAGCTACTGTTTCTGTATGAGGAGATAGCGGTGGAGGGCAGAATGCCTCCTTACCTCAGGGTAGGTATGATCATGATTTTGTATAAACGTAAGGGGGAGAGATGTAACCTTATAAATTGCCATCCCATCTCTCTCTCGAACGTGGACTACAAGATCCTTACCAAGGTTATGGCCAACAGGTAAAGGCTGTCATCGGACAGATCATCCACCCGCATCAGATTTTGGCATTCCTGGTCATAGGGTTGCGGACAGCCTAACGCTGGTCCAAGACACGGTGCAGTACATCCAGGACCGCAGGGTCCATGCCACTCTGGTCAGTCTTAACCGAAAGAAGGCATTTGACTGTGCCTCTCATGGGTCCATGCTTATGCACATTGGTCTTGGGCACATGTTTTGTTCGTAAGGTAACCTGATGTACCTTGAAATTCACAGCACGGTGCTGGTGAACAGCTGGAAGATGGACCCCTTTCCAGTTCTATCTGGCATTCTACAAGGCTTTCCTCTTTCACCTCTTCTTTTTGTCTGTTGTATAGAGCTCTTTGCTGAGTGCATCGGAATCAGGATATCAGAGGGATCACCGCACCTGGACCCGAGAGGAGGAAAGCCAAGTACCTTCTCTACACGGGGGCGACATGAAGGTGTTTTGCACAGTCAAGCGTTCCATCAACATGCTTGTCAAGACCTGCGAGGACTTTGGCCGAGCTTCAGGGGCAAAGGTCAACTGCGAGAAGTGGGAAGCCATGCTCTTCGGAAACTGGTACCTGCCTTCCTCTCTGCCCATCCCCTTCTCAATAAAGAAGGACTTCAACAAGATCCTCAGGGTCTGGATTGGAGCTGATGATGCAGACCTGTCTTGGAATGAAAGACAGATGAGCCAGAAGTTTGGTCGTTGGTGCCTCATAGAGATGGTCATATTTTTTGACTAGCATATTTTTTGACTAGAGATCTAGGGCAGATCTCTACCTTCTCACATGCTTGTCATTAATATTTTAAAGCATTGCTGAGTTTGGGCTAGGCATGCTGAAACTTGCAGTTCTTACAGCTGTCCAGTAGAGATGGTTGAATTTTTTCATGAGATGAAACTCCAGAACATGTATCATCACAAACATTTAAGATCTCTTTTTGGTAGTGTGCTGGAGGGAATAGAACACATTTCTGCCTCCTGGGATGCATAGTTATTGCTCCCAGGATGGTTGGGACTAAAAAAAATCACCCCAATGTAGATTCCCTCTGCATATCATTGATTTTTTGAGGCTGTGGGCCGGTGAAAACTTGAATGATGGCCGCATTTTTGCCCCAGGCCTGACTTTGACTGAATCATGACAGCTTATGCTGGGACATAAAATGCTCAATATGAAGGGATTCACTCAAGCAAATATATGTTTTCTCAATAGATAAAAATTACGACCAGTTGCCCTTTCTGAGATTGAACATGTGCATAAGACACGGCACATGTCCACATTTCTGACAAGAATTATTTGCAACTATGGAGTAGTGTTGAGCTCGAATATTCGAATGTCGAATATTTTTCACGAATATCGGCAATTCGAGAATTCGCCAATATCTTGAATATGTCGGTGGATATTCGCAATAAAAAATTCGCGAAAATAAACATAGCATTCATTTTGAAGATTTTCGCTATGCGAATATTATTTATGCAATACATGGGCGATACATACCGCGAATATTCAAATTTCCGAATATAGAATCGAATATTAGTAGAATATTCGCAAAATATTGCGAATTCGAATATTGCCGCTCATCACTACTATGGAATAAATATAACAAAAAAAAAATGATGACACATTCAATAGACCAATAGGGCACAGATAGAGAAAGAATATTATTAGATTCCTAGACTTTAAACCACTTGCACTAAGGAATACAATACATGACCTCCTGGCACATATACAGGATATAGTTGTAGAAGCTTAGACTGTGAGCTTTCTTGGAGGGTGGAAGATATATCGGTAAATGTGAACATTTCACATTTGTAAAGCACTTAAAAAAATAAAAAAGTGTTGATGTGTAAAATAAACAGATAATGCCACTGATAACTGTATCATGTTGTAGAGAATCTCAGGGTCAGGTTACAATAAAGGGTTTCCATCTATGACTATATGCATCCAAGGAAAGATTTTAGAACCAGTGAATAGTCTATTATCACTTTGTTGTGATCATCTAAACACTTTATTTTCTGTCAACAATATTCCTTGCATTCTAGTTAAAGCTTTTGATTGATCAATTAAAAGAAGCTTGTGTGTGAGTCTTTTGAAGATGAAAGACCTTGTGCACTATGGAACTAAAAGACTACAAGTGAAGCTTGTGTTATATTGTACTATATTGTAAAAGGGATTCAAATCCGTCTCATGCAAACATTGCTGGGAGTGTGAAATTAGATTTGGTGTTATGTATCACGCGGTGCTCATTCTTTCTGGTTACATTTATGGGCATTACTCAGGTGCGGAATCTCCACTGTGATAATCTAGCGTGTTGGAACTGAGCCAGAACTGAGAGGCTTCCTTTGAAATTGCTTCAAATTGCTTCAAATATCATACGATTGGGAAAAAGGCTAGAAATGTACATGTACAGAAGATGTAAGCAAAACTAAAATGTGTCCTCTTGTTTGTCATGGTCATCCTTATCTCCAATACAGAAATGATGGGGAAAGGAAGGTAAGGGGGATCTTCTGCTGCAGATACTTAATTTTGTGACAATACATTTTAGTACAAAAAGGTATTAATCCCTCCCAAATAGATCAAAATGCCAGCAACCCATGACCCCAGGACTAGTGATGGCCCGAACTGTTCGCCGGCGAACTATTCGCGGCGAACATCGCATGTT
>CM070032.1:19854048-19868719 GCA_036250615.1 Ptychadena robeensis
GTGCCAATGATAGTGAAGAAAAACAAAATTTTACCTGTAATGAGCAGTTTAAGAAGATAAACACATAAGGAGGCTGCACACCACCTACCTGGCGAGACCATGCTACCTACTTGTCGATACCAGACTTAGAAACCATCACCTCAAATAATAGGTTTTGGGACCTATACAGACACTTATGATGCACTATTGACCTCATTAGCTAACTTTATGGTTAACCTTAAGACTGCCCGGACATTTCTCTGCTGGCTGTTAGCGGGCTCCTTGTTCTCTGCCCTGTTGCCATCCCATTGGGGATGGGCCCTTAGGCCGCTCGGTCTTCTTTTATCGCACGGACTATCTATCCAACATTGGATAAAGATACACCCCCCCGAGGAAGTTTCACAACGAAACGCGCATTGGGGTCTGTCTATACTCTCAACTTTATCCAAACTCTGAAGGACTCTGTAACTTTATTTGTATTGATATATCACTAGTAATACTACCAAACCTTGCATACGATATCCGTGCTAAGAATTGTTGCATATATGTATCTACTATTTTCTAATTAAAATGTATATTGGTTTTAACTGTTAAGCTTTTTCAGTCTCTTAAAACGTGTGACCTTAAAAGTCCCTTTGCCCTTGATTATTCAGGGGGAACAATTTGGGCCAGGGGTCTTTTTCCCCACCCCTCTTTCTTTGTATATATAATTTTGGGGTGTGGTCATATACTTGCCCCCCCCCCTTATTTCTTAAGAAGATAACCCCACAGCTCTCCTCACTTCCTGTTTCACTTTAGGCAGAGGAAGGCAGCACATCACAGGAAGCTTTGATTTCTCAGTGATCTCCTTTGAAAATTCCCCTAGAAGATCACTGAACGCCCCTAGTGCCCACCCGTGATATTGCACCCCCAGTTCCATGTGTTGCCTTGCAGTGAACCAGGAAGTGGGGAGAGCTGTGGGGTTATCTTCTTAAATTGCTCATTACAGGTAAGCTTTTTTTTTTTTTTACTGCATTCCTACCTATTATTGGCACTTCTACTGCCATTCATGAAAACATAGGTTTCTGGTGGTAGGTCCACTTTAACATAACAAGAACTTGAAGACAAGGCAACAGGAAAGAGTGACCAGTGACAGAACTTGATATCGAATAACCTAAGCTCATGTCAGTAGGTGAAAAGGGGGCTTACATCAGGTCTCCCAATGGTGGAATGTCAGTCTTTGGGTGAGATGCTTTCATCTCTATCCTGGTCATTTCCTTATATTTTGTTGGCGAATAATTTTTTAAAAAGGACTTTGTGTCTCAGTGTATTAAAAAATCATCTCTTTTATTTATTTCATGGAGTAGTTTTTTAGACTGATTTGTATTTTCTGTACATTTGTATATATTTTTATTTAATTCCTTATCTGTTTTATTCCTTACCCATCCTTATAAATGCCTCTTGTACGTTGTCTGATTATCTTTTCGGAGACACCTATTTCATTTCCTGTCACAAAATAACTTGCTGGTTAAATAAAAGTAACTTTAAGGCAAAATTTGCCAGGGGTATGAATAATTATGGGCTCTAATGTATATATATATATATATATATATATGAAGCATAGACCCGGAGTCACCCTAGAGTCACCAGCTGCTATTTGTGGAATTACACTCCCTTAGCTGTGGGCGCTTCGGAATCCACCATGTTCTTTAGGCCTTGTAGCCCATTGCTAGTGCTGCAACCGAATCATGCACACAGTTCAGAAATAATTTGGTCACGCTGGATTAGGGGTTAACTTTTACTAACAACAGGAAAATATACAGCTTTCACTATCTCTGGTCCCATAGATAGGGTACAGTTCAGTATATTTACACAGCAGTCATTTAAACAAAGCTTAAGCTAGCCATACACTCTGCGATAAAAATTACGATCCATTAAAACCGACCAATGTATCCCGACATCGTCGGAGTAGTTTTAGATCGTAATTCTCGGTAAAATACTACCACATGGAAAATCCAATTTTGGATCGATTTTTCTGGTTTTATCGAAAATGTCATAAAAATTATTGCCGTTTATATCGGACAATGTGATTTTAAAAGGAATTTAAATGTAATATATATATATATATATATATATATATATATATATAATTTTAATTCTATACACATAGATATTAGATAGATACATATTACAGGTAAACAATATATACTGTAGAGATATATAATGATATGTTTACAGACAACAGATATATGTGTACTATATACTATGTAGATGATATTTATGTATACATGCTGTGTACTACCATACTACATATACTAATACATTC
This sequence comes from Ptychadena robeensis, assembly GCA_036250615.1. Taxonomy (NCBI): domain Eukaryota; kingdom Metazoa; phylum Chordata; class Amphibia; order Anura; family Ptychadenidae; genus Ptychadena; species Ptychadena robeensis. The sequence goes on from CM070032.1 coordinate 19,856,333, forward strand.
CAATACAATTGTAATATATCTTTACATCAGAACCTATAACTACAGAACCAAATCTTGGGAATGTATGAATACCATGACATTAGTAGGTGCTACACTGAATGTATGTGATCGTAAAAAATACATTTACGATCTAATATCATAAAATAAAATATACACTACAACTTTAAAAAAACCTCTCCGGTCAGTTCAAGTAAACTACATTTATTAGTATATATATATATATATATATATAAAAATACTTCTACATTGCGACAACTAGTATGTTGGCTGCTATGCTGAATAGCCACCATGTCCGCAGCAGCAACATGCATCATCTGCACTAATGAGTGAGAGAGGTGAGGTGTGAGGGAGAAGCGATCACTCTATTACTTCCAGACTAGTATAAAGCTAGCCATACACTCTGCGATAAAAATTACAATAAGGGCTAAATACTCAGTGCTCAAAAGTTTAAAATTGCGTACCTACTAAGCTGATTGAGTGATTGGTTCCACAGTTTCTTGCACTTCATAATTTTAGATTAAAATATATGGTTTACTTTCACTTGATATTGTTTACTGAATGATAATAGTAATGTTTTGGTTATGCACTTAAAGCGGACCTACCACCAGAAATCTATGTTTTTATGAATGGCACTAGAAGTGCCAATAATAGGGAGTAATGCGGTAAAAAAACTCAAAAACTTTCCTGTAATGAGCAATTTAACAAGATTACCACTCAGCACCCATCACTTCCTGGTTCGTGGAACACATGAAACACATGGGGGTGCAATATCGTGGGTGGCCACTGGGGGCGTTCAGTGATCTTCTATGGGAATTTTCAAAGCAGGTCACTGTGAAATCTAAGCTCCCTGTGACGTGCTGCCGATTTCTGCTGCCCATGAACCAGGAAGTGTGGAGAACTGCCGGATTATATTCTTAAATTGCTCATTACAGGTACGTTTTGGTTTTTTTTCACTGCATTCCTCCCTATTATTGGCACTTCTAGTGCCATTCATGAAAACATAGATTCCTGGTGGTAGGTCCGCTTTAGGTGAAGGTTTGGAAAATAGTTTTCTTTATAATATGCCTCATATTGTTTTCAGTCAGGTTGGCATGCTGGCTCTATTGGGGCCCCTTATCTAAGTCTGCCCCGCCTGTGAGATGTAAGTGTGCCCCTCCGATTGGCCGCCCATGTCCATCCATGCCCACCCGCTCCTCATTTCCCTTTACAAAAATCTTATTAACTTAACATAACAAGAACTTGTTTTTCCTGTAAAAAAAATAAAACTTACCAGGGGCCATTTTATCCATCAAAAAATTTGTGTTAGTGTCAGTAATTTAATAAATGTTATGAGGGCCTTGCCGAGGTCTGGCCATGAAAATGGTAGAATCTTGGTTTCTTACGCCATTGCATTCTGTAATGTAATTCGGAAGTCATAATTGTGCTGTTTTCTCAAACTGTACTATATATTAGCAGAACAGTGAATGCAAATGTTTTCCTCACGTACAAGCTTGCTTTGCATCCTCAGGCAGAGGATAAATCTAGGACAATAAGGATCAGTTAAGTTGATTGCCGCACCCAGCCAAATCAAAAACATAATTCTGGAACATAAAACTCCAGACATCCTATTTGCTTCATTAGTATAAAATTAAATCTATGTCATTCCATTGAAAATTATCCCACATGTCTGTACCTGTGAGTTATAGGGTATTCATAAATCATTCAACTTTTTTTAATGTTTGGTTGTTTTAAGACCAATTCTATTTTATGTGAATATTATTACGACCCTGCATAACTGCAATGAATGAGGATTGGTGGAACAAGTGGGGTGTGAGCATGAAACGGTCAGTCAATGGGAAGGTAGTAAAAGTGTTATATTAAACTTTCTAATCTGCTCTACAGTGCACTGACAAGCAGATGAATCAAAGGATCAGAACTGCGATGATCTAGAAAGAGAATAAATTGTTCCCTCAATTGGTGTGAAACATGTCCCCTGTCTGGAATATAACAATAATATTTTTTTAGCAGTAATGCTACTCATTTTTTAGCAGTAATGCCATTACCGGCGAAACGCGCATTACCATTAAAATTGTTGAAACGTAATGATGGCTGAACTTCAGCCAGGTCCGTCTGCAAATGGGTGGATCGGACGTTTAACCTCCCTAGCGATATGCCCGAACCCAGTTCGGGCAAAGGCACACTGCACCTATCAATACGCCCGAACTGGGTTCGGACACATCGTGGGAGCTCACCTGCTCCGTCGCCGCCATCTTCTAAGTCCATCGCCGGCTTCTTCCGGGTCCCGGAGTGACGTGTGACGTCACGGAGGCGGGACCCGGTCGCCGGTCTTTTTTAAAATCTTTTTTTTAAAACTTTTGAGCTGGATTATAGAAATGTCTTTCTATAATCCAGCTCAAAGTGGTCCCCGCTATCAGAAACGCTCGCGCTGAGCGTTCCTAATAGTGGGAGCATCTTCGGCTGCACACGAGCCGTTCCGGAAATAGCCGAGGTCTCCGGCTATCTCCGTGAACAGCTCTCGTCTGCCGATGACGTCATCCGGCGGCGGGAGATTTAAAGGTACAGAAACGTTTTTTTTTTCTTAGATTTTTTTTTTCATTTTTTTTATTTTTTTAATTTTTTTTGATTGGATTGGATAAATGTTTTATCCAATCCAAATCAAAAGAAAACAAGTGTAAACTTAAAAAAAAAAGAAAAAAAAGACGCCGGTGACGCCGATGGGGGCGGAAAGGCAAAACACTGTATCACTTTTGGTACAGAAATCTGCACCTCAGTGAACCGCCAGGGAGGTTAAAGAAGTCTAACATCTGCCTATTCGCGGGCAGATTTGGGAAAGCTGACATCACTTCTGGTTTTTAGAGCCGTTTTTTCACTGTGTTCTCTACCCTGTCTTTAGTGAAAAGATTCTCCCTGCTCCTGATCCTGCCGGAGGAAGAATAGTGAGCTCCTTCTCGCAGGCGAACGGTGCGGGTCCAACACCCAACACCCATACTGCTCGCCGCCTGCAAATGTTTTAATTAGAAGTATCTAATGAGAAATCTCATCATATTAATTTCGAAATGAACCTTGTGTTTTCATGTGATAGTGTTGATTGTGAAAATATTGCCAATATCAAGACTTTTTATTGTGAAAATATTGAATATAGTGCTGAAATTTTGAATATTTGAGTTTCTGGGGAAAGCACCATGCATTGAGTTTGCAATATGTGCATGCATAAGTACAAGGTTTTCCAATGGAAACATGTGTGACTTGTGATAATGCTAACCACAGCTGCACAACTGCAATACAAAGCTTCGAAAGCAGTGGTGCAAAGCAAGCCGCTAATGAACCTTACAGCAGTGGAGATGTGTTCTGGATGAGTCTGGGTTTGGCATTTGTTAAGAGAAAAGTATTTGCCTAACTGCACCATGCCCATTGTAAAGATTGATGGAGAGGTGTGGGGCTGTTCTTCATAGTTTGGCATTGGCCCCCTGATTCCAGTTAAACAAACCTTGAATGGGTCAGGATACCAAGACATTTTAACCCAACTGAACATATTTTAAATAAACTGGAGCCGGCAAAGACTGCAGGCCAACGTTGAGAAAGCCAGCCGATTGACTAGAAAAACATCTTTTTTTTGTGATATAAATATCTTTATAAATTTTTTTAACAATCACAATTCATCGTCATATTTCTCATCAAATCATCCAATTTTTTAACACTCACAATTCATCATCATATTTCTCTTACATCTCACTTTAATTCTACCAATCATATTGTCACTGAATTTAAATTTTTGAATTTTAGAAAAACATCTTCAAGAAAACTTCAGCAAGTCTAGTTGCTTTGACTTACTACTGCAGATAAATTATGACTAGGATGAATGAGGAACTTCACATACATAGCTAGCCTCATTCTTGTGCTTTTGCTATCACTAGCCTCATTTTTGTTCCCTCTGAGCCATCACTGATTTGACCCTGCTATGTGGCGATGATCAATGACACACAGGTCAAGGTAAACTGCTTGGGCAAGCTAGGTGCAGGGGATGCTAAGAAGACTTCTCTAATGCAAGTGATAGATAAGAAGAGTATGTAAATTCCAGGAAGCAGCCAGGAAGATGGAGCATGATCCCTTAGTATGATGTTATAAGGGTGTGAGACGCCCTGACTCTAGCTCAGTGATTTCACAGGGGTCGCCACGTTCCCTAAAAGCATCAGAGTGGAGTGGGAAGTTAGGAGGAAGAGTATCGCCCCCTCCCTCTCAACTTCTCCCTCCTAACTGTCATCCTCCTATTTTCCCACCCTGCTTGGGATGATGATGTGTTGGGTGGTAAAATAGGAGTAGGACATTATACTTACCTGACCGTGGTATTTGGAACATGGATGTGAAACTCAGCACCGGCACATCAGCCTTCTAAATACAGGAAGTGACACTTTGTCACTTTAATATTAAGGTCACGGATCTAAAAATGTTGAAAAGTTAAAACAACTGCTCTAGGTGGTTATAATTTAAATGTATTAATTATTAAGCCTTGTTTTACATTTTTTTGCAGATCAGTGCAACTTTTCTTTTCCCACTTCCCATTTACATGCACTCTATATAGCACCTTACTAATGAGGGTAGCTTTCCTAGCAAATCTTAAAGTGGATCTATCACCCAGTTATGTACTTGCTGTGATCGGCACTAGAAATGCTGATAAAAGGAAAGAACGCAGCAAAAGCAGATAGGGAAGTACCTGATCATTCTGTGCAATGAAAACCATTATATGGCTCCCCCAGTGGTCAATCGCAATATTGTACTGAATTAACCCTTGGAAACCTGGCAGATAACCAGGTAATCCTTTTAGGATCATGCAGCCACCATCATGCCAGCCCAGTGGTAAGTCAAAGTTTAAATGTATATTTATATTGGATTTTAAGTATTCATCTGCTTCAACCTCCCTAGCTGTGTACTCTGCTTGAATTTCCCAACCCCCCCCCGCCCCTGTTCACGTCACCGGTGTCATGAATGATGCTGGCAACATGGTCTGGGAAACTCACGCCCCTCTATTATAGTCTATGGCATGCCCCCTCTGCCCCTTCTGCGCCAAAAGGGTTGGTTCTGGAACCATTGTAAAGAGAATTGTCACAGCTTTGTCAGGTTTGGTTGGTAGCGATGGCTGAACTGTCCGCAAGATGTTCGCAACTGTCCGCAAGGCAACTGTGAGTATGGAATGTTTGCTTTTCTTCTCCCGGCGAACAGTACGGGTGTTTAACCCACCACGTTCACTGCCAAGAAGAAGATAATAAAAAATGGGCTTGAAAATTTTCGAACAGATGGACAGAATTTTCCTGCAAACTGGCGTCTGATCAGCCTGATTGCTAACAGACATGATGTTCACCATCACTAATGGTAGGTTGTTACCATCCTGGTTCGTTCGGAGTTTGTTTTTCACGAACTGGGTGTGTCTGGACCGCTAGGGGGGTTAATAGAAATAATAAACCAAAAAATAATTTTTTTACTGACAATAACATGTATATATGAGATTTTCATGTCTGTATTAGAAACCTTTTTTTTTAAATCTTGAGTGCAGCAAGTTATGCACCAGGATTCTGCAATGTAATACACATATTTATACATCAGGCAGTTTTAAAAAAAAAGACTCCTTCATGATAAATCATATCTTTTTAAGCCCAGAATGGCCTGCAATTAATAAAAGAGCATGAGAATAAAAACCCCAGCCGTGCTTTTTCTCCTTGTGAAGTGTTTTATGGCTTTCCAGCACTTCTATTTCATGTAGGTTTCAGGCTGTAGATTTATGCATCAACACCTCTGCACCAATTTTTGTAAATATTCAATGGGGGCTCGGTCCGGTAACATAAACATGTCTTCCTATTGAGGCTGTGAGGAAAAGCAGACCCCCCATTTATGATGTGATATTCAGGACAGCTAAGGGGATGTTGATCTGTTGCTCGCAGGAGTATCTCCCTTCCAAAGACAAATGAAATGTCATCGGGCTAAGGTGAATCATAATTAATGTTAGGCCTTGGCCGACACTGCCAAATAAATCAAAGCCGTGTTGTGAGAAATATGGCTGACTTTTTTTTCAAGGAAGATTCAAGTAGCTATATAAATTAAACAGTATGCGCTGACAGCTTAGGGGCAGTAAGTAAACCACTTGTTAGATAATATCCATAGTTACCTCGGGCTTGTTTAGTCGTCTAGGGCTGAAATAATATTTTTACTCTTGGCTGTTTTATGTGACAATGATGAACATTTTACAGAGGAGGGGGAAGAGGGGGGAGAAGTCTGTCAAAAATCTTTTTTGTAGTTTGGCGAATATGTACTGTATATAAAGTACTTGTGCCGAGGCCTAAGGCTACTTGTTAACATTTTGTCTTTGAAAATAAAAAGAGGAGCAGTGGTATTTACATAATAGTTCTTGCACTTGAGCAGAAATAACCTCGTAGAACGTAATCTCAGGCTGCGGTAACAGTGCCGGCCAAGCAGAACATTTTGCCCATCATTTATGTAGTAATATTTGTATTAAATGTAAATAGACGTTATTTCTGTTAATAATGGGGATAGTGTACCTTGTGCTGTACAGAACGAGGACACTGGAGGTCACATGCAACTTCCAGGGCCCCAAATAGGCCATAATGTATGAAATAGCAGACTTAGTAACTGAACTGCAGGTTAAAATGTTGTCCTTTGCAATGGGTCCCCTTCTACAGTGCAAGGGTTAAGCTTGGCATAGACGGGTCGTTTTCTCATCAACTGCCAAGCCGACCTAGCAGGCGTGATGACGTCATCACGCGTGGCCACTAGTGGCGAGAATCGGCCGGACACCCTTTGTGTGCCGGCCATTACTTCTAATGGGATTGGATCTGAATTTACCGTCATGTCGGATCACTGTGCGATCTGACTGCAGCAGATTCTTGGTCAATATGACCAGGGGGTGCACCCAATTTCCTGCCAACCCGACCGCCGATCGATTGCGGGAACGCACACGGCATCCTAACGGCTGTCGAATCGGGCAGGAATCGGCCCGTCTATGCCCATTTTTAAATGTTTATGTTTTAGTCTAGAACAGACATTGGCTAAGCAGATTTTTAACAGCACCCCCATGATCAGTCTCTGTGCGTATTTTTTTAACCACGTTTTAAAAAAATACACATAAAGGACATAGTAATTATGAGATAATTAGGTATAGGCAATCTTATTTCCCATCTCCTTCCTCCCCCTTTTAGATGTGAGGAAAAAAATGATAATGCCTTCATAAAATGTATGGCATTGCCTCTACAGCCCCAAATTTTGGTCCAGATTTCGCCTCTTTGGTGTCTTTGATGAGTTTGACTATGTAGAGCATCACTGCAGACCTGCCGGGGACAGGTAAGTAACGTGAGTTTAATTTGTAAAACAATCCTAGTGTGACCATTAGGGCTTATCCCCACAGGCGAAGCTGGCTCCTGGGCGGCGGAGTTCCACGTGCCACTCGCGGCTGACAAAGATCACGAGCAGTCGCCGCTAGCGGCTATCTACATGTCAATGCAGCCGCTGTGTTTCAAATCACAGCCGCGACCGCGAGCAGCCCCGCAAGTGGGGACAGCCCCATTGAAAACAATGGAAGGGGCTGCCACGCGTGAATCAGAACTGCACCGTCTGCCAAATTCGACTGTGGGGACAAGCTCTTAGGAAGGTTAATCTGGCCCTTTGTCACCTTGGTGAAAGGATGCTCTGCCTCTCCTTCGCCCTGATTTTATTGGACAGAGATGGTTGAATATTTTTTGACTAGGTGACTTTGTGATCACCTAAATAAATTTCAAAATTAAGTTAAAACTCTGAATCAAAAATAAACAAAAACACCTCTATCAGGCAGTACTCTATGAACTGATGGAGGATGAGCAGCATAGGCAATATTCGTAAAATATTCACCTAATATTCACAATAAATTTGACAATTCGTGATTATTACCTTGTGCTAATTGGCATTGGAAATACATATATTGCGAACGCAATGCACGGTAGTTCCGGGTTCTGAAGATCTCAAGATCATCGCAAATTCTCGAAGCTCTGATTTTTGCAATAAAAGCTTAGAATATTGACGGTTAACACTACTTAGAAGTATTAGATGGCTCTTCAAGACCAATAGGATGGGAATGTGTCACATTTTTGGCTCTGTAATGCTGCAAAGCCATTGAGAGTAGATATGGAAAACAAGTTTGTAGTCAAACAGCGTGTTGGCAATACCGCACCCTGATCATTTAAATAAACAAGCCGCACCCAAAAACACATCGGATGCATTTTGTTCACATCCCATCACAAGGCATCTATTGTTTATCAAACGCCACGTTACATGACCACCGTGCGTCAGCGTGACGCCAACAGACCCAAAATGCCCGCTGTTTTTTTAATAATTCATCATTTTCAAAGTGGATGCTTCGTTTGAGAATTATATATTTCCTTTCCAAAGTAAATGTGAAAGGGAATAAGGATCAGGATTTGTGCTACACCATTATTGATTGACTGAGGTAAACACTATCTTATTTACTAAGCTCAGTGAACATTAACTTAGGAAAGTTCCTACTCTGTCAGTTAATCAACTTCATTGTCATTACTCCAAAATAGAAAGGGGTGCACATTAGTGATACTCTGGTACTCAAAAGGAGCCATTATCGTTACAAAGCTCATATACGTACTAACAACTTGGAGGCGTGTCTGGGCGGTTCAAACAGTGTTACACCGTGAGAGTTACATTTGACCCAAAGCCAGGGGGGACCTGTGGATGGAAGCAGCTAACCGGAGGATCAATCAGGAACAGGGAGGTCCATCTGCAGCAGAATCTACCATGCAGAAGGCTAATACAGAGGACAGTGAGGGAGACAGTGAGGTAGACTACCCTACCTATGGGATGAGTACCAAACATCATTTCCTGGTAGGAGCTCACCAAAAAAGTTATGTGCACCCCTGAATATAGAGATGGTTGTATTTTGTTTTTGACATTTCAACTGACTTGGTATCATCGTCAACAAGCTGGAGATAAAGGGAATCGTTTTGGGAACTCTACACAAAATATTTTTTTTTGCGCTAACGTTTGCATAAATGAAGAAAAGTTACCTTTTCTAAAGTTTAAATTATGAATACATTTAGTGCTTAACCCCTCTAGAGACAAGCCCAGCTCGTCCAGAAACAAACTCAAGCTGGGATCGTCAAAACTAACCTGCTGAAGGAGTGGCGTTTCTGGGCCAATCGCCACCCTCTGCTCAACTTCGGCACCACTGAAGTACTGTATATTCCGTTGCGATCACCCGTACCGCAGTTTTAAACCGCTGACCGCTAGGGAGGTTCATACAGGTACAATTATATGTGCTAAAGCAATACTTTTTTGTGTAATGTTCACACAAACTTTCTCTTCATCTCCAGAGGTAGTGGATCTTGTCACCGGTTTTGTGGTCATCCAAAACTAACAGAGATTGTCACATGGATCAGCTGATATCCACATAACCCCAGGATACCGCATAAATTGTGTGAGAACAATAAAGAACAACAAAGACTTTTAAATACATTTCGTTTATTGACCTTTGACCCATATGATATTGTTGATGCTGATATATCCTTTGTTATGCGACTTCTTTCTCGGTGTATATTTGTATTTAACCGTTCCCTAAAAATCCTCAACACGAGGTAAGGTTTAAGGATTGGCGGGCCACACTTAAAGTCCCCTTGTCTTTGCCTTCGGGCAAAGAGAAATAAACTGAAGAGACACTGGACCCGATTGACTTTCGGAGCTCACTGCCTCTCCACCCCCTTCTCTATTAATATTTGAATTGGGATGGTGGCCTCCCCAAATTAAGGTGTAAGTGGTAAGCTCCTGTTCTTTATACATCTCCAGCAATTGGACCACGTTCAAGGGCTTTGCAATAAACTCACAAATAGTGATGGCGGAACACCAGATTTGCCGGTTCGCGAACAGGCAAATCAAACTTCTGCAAATAACCGATGTTCGCGGCGAACCTCCATTGACTTTAATGGAGGACGAACTTCTTAAACCTTCAGGTCATATTTGTAGCCACAATACCAATAAAAAAAAAGTCAAATAAATAAAAAAGTCATAATAAAAAAAGTGTCATTCCAGATGGGATTCAAAGGCTAAACGTCCCCCCAAAAATACAGATTTTTTAAAATGCTGTTTTTTAATGGCCAGAAATCACATCTAGATTACAGATTTTGTCAAAAGTTAGTGGGCTGCCAGCCTGACAGTACCTGTCAGATCTCTCTGCAATGTCCTGCTTTAGTTTGTCCTACCAGCAGATCTGAGCTCAGAATTATAATGCAGTGCAGAGGTCCCATAATACAGCATAGAAAGGGACTTTTGTGGCTCAGTAATGATGAACTACATGTAACAGAACACCTTAGCTATAGCTACAGATCACTGGATGGAGTATTATAGCAAAGTAGCTAATCAACACTAGCTCTCCCTATCTAGTACTGGAGACACAGGATAAATGTAAAATGGCCACTGGGCTGCTTTTTTTATGGGGGGGTGGTGTCCTCCAGGAAGGGAAAATATGTTATTGGCTGTACTGTCCCGCCTGAATGTGGGGTGAGGGGTCAAACTTTGTCTCCATGTTAAGGTATATTGTTCACTGGCATGGGGCCGTCCCCCATGGGGCCGTCCGGCGAAGATCGGAGCACAGGCAGTGCAAACTTACCGCTCCGTGCTGTTCCGGTGGCTCCAATCTAATGAAAAGGCTGCTGCAGGAGAGCAGACACCCACCTCCCCCACCCCTTGGAGTGACGTGATGACGTTACATTGGGGACATTCTTTACATAATTGTTTCTTTCAAACATTATTACATTCAGGATGTCTACTAGACCCTTGTATGGACATATTTAGGGAAGTTTCCATAAAAGTCTATGGTGCGCTTTTGGTACAGAAATCTGGACCTCACAAGAGTGCTAGGGAGGTTAATTGTCTAATTTAAGGAACGTCTTAAAAAAGGAAGCCCCTGTAAATACATAGTTCATTCTTGTCTGTTCCACTGATCATTGATCTCTACCCATTCCATCAATCACTCTCCTTGATGTTGCCTATTCCTTCTCTCTTGCTGCCAGTGCATTCTTCTGTGGACTACTACATCACATAACATAATTTTTTGTATTTATACAATTTTGTATAAGGTAACAACATCAGAGTACAAAACCAAAACAACAGGGACAACATACAAGTATGTTCCAGGAGAAAGCCAATTCATTACAAACTACATCATTATTCTGTCCTACAAGGGGTCCTGTGGTTGGTGGGAGGAATCTAGAGACACCTGAAGATTCTTAAGGTAATAAATCTTTAGCAGTCTGAAGACCAGTAGCATAGCCAAGATAACAAGTGCTTGGAAAGATCACAGAGGGTGGTAGTCATCAGCCTGCGGTAGGCTTTTAAGGTACATAAAGACTTAATGACCAAATTCTATTGAAATAAAATAAAAGTTCTTTATTTGAATATGATCAAACTATGCAGTTAAATATTCCATCATCCAATTTACATGCATTGATAGTTAAATATATACACATGTCCTGGGGATACAGCAAGATATTACACCTACAGTCATGTGATATATTACCGTGGCATGAATGTGTCTCCAATGCATAAAATCTTGAGAGTAACACGCTTTCCTAATTCTGCCAACACATTTCGACCATTTATTTGGCTTCTTCAGGGAATAATTTAAAAAAAACACTTGCTGGTCCACCCTGAACATTTTATCCCAATAAAAGTCATTGGCCAGCCACAGGGGTAAAGGCCCCCATACACCTTACAATCTTGCCATTTCATTTCTGTACAATCAACTTTTGTTCTACCAAAACCATGTAATATGAGGACCTTTCTAAACCTTCCAATCACTATGTATTCTATCAGGGAGGACCCAGCACTACATAGCAGTGATATATACCTTCCAATCACTATGTATTCTATCAGGGAGGACCCAGCACTACATAGCAGTGATATATACCTTCCAATCACTATGTATTCTATCAGGGAGGACCCGGCACTACATAGCAGTGATCTATACCTTCCAATCACTATGTATTCTATCAGAGAGGCCATTGTGCTTCATTGTTGTTGGTAGATCTAAATGAAATTGTATGGGGCGATCTAAAGATGTATGGGGGTTTTTACTGATATACAGATTCAAGGATCAACCATTGACAGTAGGCACATTGCAACGGTGTTTTATTAAACCAAAGAAACAACTTTACAGAACTATGACAACTAGATTGTACTCCTCCTGTGTCATAACCTGTACCTGTGTGTATTATATTGTGTTGTATCTACACTCCTAATGTATTGTACGGCACTGTGTAATATGTTGGTGCTATATACAGTGGAGGAAATAATTATTTGACCCCTCGCTGATTTTGTAAGTTTGTCCAA
>CM070032.1:19873052-19890190 GCA_036250615.1 Ptychadena robeensis
TACTCTGGGGAGCCTGAGGGTGCCACCCGGGACCCCTGAGCCCCGGAGGCCTGACAAGGGCATATTGAGGTTGCAGTTGGGGAATGTTATTATGAGATTTGGAGGGAATGACTTTGGATAGTAAATTTTATCAAACAATGCAACGTCTGTGAGTGGCAGATATTTCTTACTTATTGATTTACAGTTAACCAAGTTCTATTTACACTCTTTGTACAAAAAAACATAGCCAGCCATAAGGAACTACGCCAAGTGAGGAACAGGTACTTCCTGGTATATCCGCTAGCTTACCAGTCACTAGGCTGGAAGGCTCCAGGTAAAAACATTTTTGGTCAGCAATGGATTATGTCCCACGGAATAATTATGAAAGATAAGAGTGCATGAATAAACAGAAATCTGATATAATACAAATAGAAGGACCAATGCAGACTTTCCACCAAACGAAAACAATGAACCACCTTATGTTGATTGGAACCCAAAGTTATATATGTTGTGTTAGTCAAAGATTACTTACAAAAAAAGTAGCGGGGGGGGGGGGCTGGGGCCCACCTTCCTCCAGCTAGGGATGATGGATTCATCATACATTTCCAACAGTATATAACATTGCTTAAGGTTACAGTATCTGTATCCATACATAGAAAATGCCTTTACATTAGGTTATATGATTGGAGAACCTGAATTATTATTGATGACTCATTATTGACAAACTTTTTCAAGCACTCTTTACTTTAATATAGCATTGTTGGCAAAACTACTTAAAGCTGAAATCCACTGAAATGTTCTCTTCCTTAACTCCCCCTTCTCTCATTTATTACCAAGCTACTGTTGTGCTAGAATTGTCATGTTAGTTTGGCAACGAGACAGCAAATGTCTGGAAAACACCATAACAGTATGGAATACCTGCCCAGTGCTGAGGTGTCATACAGGGTATACAGTGAGAAACATAAGTATTAGAACACCCTGGGATTTTGCATGCTCTCCCACTTAGAATCATAGAGGGGTCTGAAACACACACTGTAAGTGCATCCCCACTGTGGCAGCATTTTAAAAAAAATCACATGAAATGGTTTTTAAAGAATTTATTTGTATTGCATTGCTGCACATAAGTATTTGAGCAAGTATTACTTTGCCTTGCCTCTACTCCACTTATTGATCAAAGTTATTAGCACCTGTCTGAGCTCTTTGAAGACACCTGTCCAGCCCACAGTCAGGCCCCAACTACTACCTTGGACATGACCCAAGAGCTGTCAAAATACACCAGAGACAAAATTGTGTACCTCCACAACACTGGAATGGGCTACAGGCCAATTGCCATGCAGCTTGGTGAAAATAGATCAACTGTTGTAAGCAAATAATGGAAGAGGCTAAAGCCAGTCTCACTCAGACTTGGGCTCCATGCAAGATCTCACGTCATGGGGTATTACTGATTATAAGAAAGGTGTGGAATCAGCCCAGAACTACACGGGAGGAGCTGGTCAATTACATTAAGTCTTCCTCAGACTGGGGCTCCATGCAACATGTCACCTCATGGGGTATCACTGATGACAAAAAAGGTGAGGAATCAGCCCAGAACTACACGGGAGAAGCTGGTCAATGACATGAAGAGAGCTGGGACCACAGCAGAAAATGGAAGAGGCTAAAGCCAACTATCAGTCTGCCTCAGACTTGGGCTCCATGCAAGATCTCACCTCATGGGCTATCACTGATGATAAGAAAAGTGAGAAATCAGCCCAGAACTACACAGGAGGAGCTGGTCAATTACATAAAGAGAGAGCTGGGACCACAGTTTCAAAGGTCACTGGCGGTAGAACACTACGCCACCATGGTTTCAAATCATGCATTGCACGGAAGGTTCCCCTGCCCAAGTCATCACATGTCCATGCCCATCTGGAGTTTGCAAATGACCATCTGGATGATGCAGAGGAGACATGGGAGAAAGTCATGTGGTCAGATAAGACCAGAATTTTTTAGTCTAAACTTCACTTGCCATGTTAGGAGGAAAAAGAAGGATGAGTTGCATTCCAAGAACACCATCCCAACTGTGAAGCATGGGGGTGGCAATATTAGGAAAATTTGACCTCTTTAGCAGTACAATACAAATACATTATTTTAAAATTATCCAATGTGATTTCCTGATTTTTAAAATGCTGTCTCTCACAGGGGTAATGCACCTACAATGTGAATATCAGACCCCTCCATGATTTCCAAGTGTGAGAACTGTAAATATGATCAATAGGAGGGGCTTCAGGTCTTCTGGAAGTTTTATCAATTCTTCCAATGCCAACCCCAGTCCACTGCAACTTGTGTCTAGGGGTTCAACTAATCAGATTTAGAGTCTGTTATTACACACACTATTATAAACTCAAAACGCACAATGCACAAAGTGACACAAATAGCTAATTGTCTCTAAATAGACTAAGTACTGGTACCTTAAATCCCCTCTAGACAGAGCTTAAGGATTCAGATACAATGGTAAGCTTACTGAAACCAGACGAACCCCTTTCCCTAGGGGACCAACTGGTGTTGAGTCCCCACTAGTTCTGGGGAAGTACTCCCTTGAAGGGGAGTGGCACTGAAGAGAGAGAACTGGACCAAAGCCCTAAACTCTCCATCCATCACCACACTTTCAGGGTTGGCCAGAAAAATGTTGAATAAATAAGTGCCCTGTGAAATACAAGGCTGGTCATCTTGCCAGTTAGAGAGATTCCTCCAGTGTAGCAAAAAGGCAGCCTTGAGAGGTGAGTGTAAAAGAGAGCAACGTGACATGACCTTGCTATTTAAATGTACAATGTTTTTTTTAGGTCAAGGTATATAGTAAAGGCGTTAATATTCCTACCAGGAGGCCCTGGGCTCTCTCAGCCTTGGATAATGCCTTCAGCCCCTATTCTACCAAGAAGAGTACTGCAGTAGATCTTACCACCCCATCATGCCATAAAATTCTTTACCAGTATACCCCATCAAGAGATAGAGTGACTTGCATTTCCCTTCTGAACATTGACATGGACAGGTACTACCTGCTCTTTCTATGTTCTTCCTGCTGCTATCTCTCCCTGCCCTCAGGGTCCTCTCATCCCAATGCAGAGTTAATAGCTGTACATTGTGTGCAATGACGTCATGGCCTAAGTCCACTTCTTCCGAGTGATCAAACAAAGCTTATTTACAGGAACCTGTATAGACCATGAAGGAAGTTTCTGAAAAACAAATAATGTTTCCTGGCCCCTAAGACCTAAATGGCCATTTAACCCTGTTGAATTTAAACTAAACTAAATGAATTTAAAACTTGAGTTCAACTTTAAATGTTTATTCCATATGGCAGAAAATTGCAAAGCAGTGGCACTTGCAAACTCAACTTTGTCTTTAAGATTTAAGGTATACTAATATGAAATATTTAAAGCCAGTAAACAATATTTTGTATCATCTCCTATGGGTAATACTGTGTTGTACCGGAAGACTGTAGCGGCATAAGTCAGCTTTATGTAGACCTTTAAACACCCACAGCCGGATTGTACAACAATGCCGCCCCTGAAAGGGAGTTGTATTAGTTAGCAAGAATGCGGCATATAATCAAAATCTGACCTTCAACGTAATTATATAAACAAGGAACGGGCTTACGTTACCTTGAAAACCGGTGTGATTCATCAAACTAACTCACACTCCTGGTGTGGACTCAGATAGATCAATGAAAAAGGCACCACGGAAAGATAATGTGATAAGCTTTATTTTATAAACACGCTTCAGTTTTGCTATTACTTTCACTTATTGAGAGAATTTTCTAAATGTTTTAAGCGTTCGCAGATTACCAAACATACTTTATAAGTACTTGTTGAGCTTCTTTGTGTGTATAATTAGGACTTTAGGTCCTAGCTCTCGGAGGACTAGGCTTCCTTTTATGTTTTACTGTTGACTATGTAATCAATTGTACTTCAAAAACAAACACATTTTTCACGGTCTAATCCCTTAGACACATTTGCTTAGTGTGACCCATAAAACAGTCTCCATGGACTGTTGAAGCATTGATTTCACCACTGTGATGTGCAGTGATTACTACACAGGTCTACGTTGGCGGAAACATAGAAAAGGCGATATATAATATTACACAACCTGTTTATGCCGCAAACTGCTAAATATAAGGTTACATTCTCTATTTTACATGCAGGAAATATAGGGTGATTTTGGAAACCAATGTCTTCTTATGGAAAGAACACTTAAACTTAAAGATTTGTTTATTTATGCATGATTTAGAACAAGTGCTTGAATCTGTATTTGTACTCCAGATCTGTACTATCCTGTGCAGCAAAACTTGAGAAAGGCAAGATCAACATCCAGATTCCATAAGGCTCAAATACACAGTGGTCCGAAATTAAAAACTTGGTCAAGTTTTGTGCATCACAAAACCGGGGGGCGTACAGGAAGTGGCATCAGTGACGTCACGTCCGGTATATGGATCGTGGTTCTTCCGCGTTCCACGTACCGGAAGTGACATCACTGACATCACTTCCGTCCTCCTCCGGCCTTTTGGCTGATCTAGCAGGGAGAGGGCGTTACTCTCCCTGCTAATGTCCCACCCCCCGCTTGTGCTGATAATGTGCGAGGTGGGGCATTAGCAGGGAGAGTTACACCCCCTCCCTGCTAGATCAGCTCGATTTCAAGAACTCTGGAAAAATCCGGGATTCCTTGAAATTGGGATTTGGCCGGGAAAGCCACATAAAAACGTGACTTTCCCGGCCAAAAAGGGAGGCTTGACAGGTCTGACTTCGACCAACCTTTACTTTTATGGACAATAATGTTGAGCTCGAATTTTTTGTGAATATCGGCAATTCAAGAATTCGCGAATATCTCAAATATGTTGGAGGATATTCGCAATTTAGAATATTCGCAGTATGGCCATGTATTGCGAAAATCATATTCACATTGCAAAAATAAACGTAGCATGTGACCATTCATTTAGAAGATTTTCGCAATAATTTTCACAATACATGGTCATAATGCAAATATTCTAATGTACGAAGATCGAATCAAATATTAGTAGAAATATTCGCGAAATATCGTGAATTTGAATATTGCCTATGCTGCTCATCACTAGAGATGGTCGAATTTAAAAAAAAAAATTCGACCATTTCGACGGTTTCGACTTAATTGCAAAGTCCCTGAACATTGTATCATCACCATGGGGGTGGGGGTACACTTCAAAAAAGAAAGTATGTCTCTAACACAAATAGTTTTTTCACATATTAAGTTCAAAGTCAAGTAAAAATTTCGATTTTAAATTTGAACTTAATTTATGCAAAAATTACATGTGCTAGAGCAAAACAGTTTTCTTTTAAAATGTTCCTCTAACCCTTCTCTACATCTCCAGCAATTTAGGTGATGATACCATGTTCAGGGGCTTTGCAATCAGCTCACAAAGTTAGCAAGTCGGAAAATTCGACCATCTCTACTCATCACTGATGGACAAAATTTCTACAATTGAGGAAGTTTTTCCTTCTCATCAGATATACCATCCAGACATTATTTTCCCTTGGTGGGACTTTACTTGGAATAATGGATTTCAAAATCCGCTGGAAATGTCTTGTGTATCAATCTTTTAATTACTTTAATCACAGTGAATACCATACAAGTACAACAAAATAAATACAGATAATTACAATGACAAGTCCATATATCGTACACACAATGATACATAATAGAGGTGTATTATTCGAATGCCACATGTTTCGCCACTTGGGCTTCGTCAGGCTGTACACCTCAGAATGAATAATATTGTATATAGTGGTGTACAAAGCACACAATAAACCAATTTTACATGGAAAAGGTTCCACATTACATACCTCAAGAAGGTAAAAATTGTAGATTCTCTTATTGGCTGAACAGAGACTGGTAAAGCACATCTACAGGAGCAGGAAATAATTTGTGATCATTTGGGAATACAAATATTGCCTATGCTGCTCTTCACTAGCCATTAGTGATGGCCGAACTGCCCGCAAGGCGGACAGTTCGGCCGCGAACAAGCATGTTCGATGTGTTCGACCCGCCCTGTCCGCCGGCGTGAAGGAGCCCTCTATTCTTCCTCCGGTGGGATCATACGCGGCAAGATCCCGTCGCAGGAAGAATGTTTCCACTGAAGACCGGGTAGAGAACCCGGTCTTTCAGTGGAAAGCCGGCTCGCACACCCGGATGTGACGTCAGTGATGTCACATCCGGTAAGCACACCAGGAACTATGCGTTCCAGGTGCCGGATGTGACGTCACTGACGTCACATCCGGGTTTTCAGATTCTAATTCCCCGCCTAGCAGCGGGGAATTTGAATCTGTCCGCGAACGGGCGGACGGCGGACTTTTTTAAAAGTCCGCTCCGCCCATCCGCGGACGAACATGCCCGAGGTTCGGCCATCACTACTAGCCATCAATGATGCTGGGGATGAGTAGAGGGGAGGATGGAAGGCAGAGAAACACAGCAGTACAATGTATTTTGCTTTGAGTGCTCATACCGCGTTGTAGAAAATGGCGCGGTAGGGTCATACCACTTGGGATGTTAATAAAAAATCTTGTAAACCTATGTGCAGTAGGGCCCCATACGCCTTTAAATTTATTTGTCAGATTTCCTTTAGATCTTCTTTTGTTTTACCAAATCCATGTAATATGAGGGAATTTCTAAACCATCAAGTCTACCTGTGTTTAATCGCAGAGGACCCGGCACTACATAGTTGTTGGTAGATCTAAAGGATATCTGACAGAAAAATTGAATGGTGTATGGCCAGCTTAAGTCATAGCAACAAGTTTTCTTGGAGATGTACCATTTTATAGCTAGAAATCTAGAACCCAGTTCATAGAGTTTATCTTGGTTTTCTATCTAATGGAACCATTACTAGTGGGACAGTAACCAAGGGTTCCCATTCAAAGTATCAAACAGGATCGATTGTGCAAAGTGGTTAGCATCGGTTCTCCAGTCAATCAACGAATGGAGCGCATCGTGGTGATGTCATCATGCTGCACTCGAGGGTTCATCGGTTTAATGGACATCAACCTTACCTCTAGCTAGCCTTAGCCACACGTGGTACCCCCAACAGTAATATCAAGTGCTAACCACTACAAATACCACCAATATAAAACCTAAATCTGATTCTAATTCTTCTTTACCCTATCCAAATGAAAGCAAAATATTTTATGTGGACATATGCCACTAAATGTATGTGGTCATATATGTGGGTTTTATCGATATCATAATTGTTACCGGTAAATGCTGTTTTCTTTTTCAGCATTGCTGAACTCTATGGCTATCTGGACATTGGGAAAACAGTATCCTGGTTAACCATGAACACTCCTTTTTGCCATTGGGTGTAAGCAACAAGATGTTAACATCACTCATCATTAGCCAGCTTATATGTTATATTAAAAATAAGCATATTACATAATAAATATCTATTTCCTTAAAGCCATTACATATCTGAGCTGTCCTTATAGCGATCTCAGTGCCATAGACCAAGACAAATAAATGGAACACTGCCATAAGGAAACGGCTCTTATATACTACCAGAACTGTTTAATTTACAGTTAACCTCGAGGATTTGCAGTGGAATTTACCAGGTTTCTCATTCTTACAAACGGCACATATGGAACAGAACATAAAAATTTCAATTAGAGCTGGAAGAGAGTTCATATATTTCGGTTAATGAAATGGAAATACTGGCTGCGAGGCTCCCACCTACATATTAGCCATGGCCCAGCCATAAATTCTTGCAGGTAATACTGCCAAATCTTTGGGAGCCTTGGAACGGGATATGTAAGTAATAAAGGGGAATGCAATGTTTTTAATGTTTCTTAGTTGTACATGTGAAGGAGATCAGCTTAATTGAAGAAATAATATCAGCGTGCTGTACATGTACACCTGTCAGTAGGTTGTGTGATAATAGGTTCCTGATATGTCAACCAACTGTATCATTTTTCAAAAATAACTTGTGTCTCTAAAGAAACAATTTTAAATCCGAGACTTTGTCTATTATTAGTACAGTAGTTATTATTCTGCTGCAGGAAAGATGGAGGATTTCCTCCGTCATCTCTTTCCAAAGGATTGGACTGCATTATTGGAGCTTCACATGCCTAAATGAACACACCCAAGGACTCAGGGTACTTTATCTATACTTCACTCCACCTGTGATGATCAGGGTGAAAGCCACATTCCTTACTATTTCCTACCATTAGTGATGGTTAGAGATGGGTGAACAACGGCCAGATCTGCCCGCGAACAGACGGTTCAAACTTTTAAAGAAGTCCAACGTCCACCTGTTCCAACGTCCGCCTGTTCGCAGGCAGATGATGTCACATCCAGTACCTGGAACGCATAGTTCCTGGTTTCGATTGCCGGATGTGATGACATTAACGTCACGTCCGGTCTTCGGAGCCGGCTTTTTATTAGAAGACCGAGTTTTCTACCCAGTCTTCTAGTGAAAATATTCTTCCTCCGGCGGGAGCTTACTACTACTTACTGCTACAACTGATCCTTCTGGAGAAAGAATCGTGAGCCGGCTAGAAGAAGTGCGAAGATCCATGTTCACAGCCGAACTGTCCACCTTGCGGACAGTTCGGCCATCACTTGTGATTTTAGCAGCCATATCCAGGTATATAAGATATATATTTGAAAAAAATCAGTTTAGTCACTGCAATTAGGCATAGCAACTTCACCTAAGAAATGTTTCTCTACAAGAGAACTCATGGAGAAGCTGATGTGGTTGATCTTCCTAGATTTGCTGGCTATGATATTTAATCATGTGTCATATAAGCTTCCAGTGAAGGATCAGCCAATCTGCAGCACTAATAATCAACTGATTATGTGCTTCTCCACTAGATCTCTTGCAGGAGAACTTGTAGGGCTTACCATGCGCCCCCATGCCTGGCCCATGTTGTGAGGAAGAGAGAGGTTTTCCTTTCTTTGAGGTATGGCATGGGGCCTGGAGGAAAGAGCATGTGCCCCATCCCCTTCCTCTCCTTCCAGGTGTGCCAAAAGGGGTCTGGTATGCTATGGAGGGGAGAACCCAAACCAACCATGGCCCCCCTATGCACAGCTTACCAGACCCTATGCTAAAAGGTTCCATGCTTGGCAAAAGGGGTCTGACTTGCTTTGGGGGGACCCTATGTGGTTTGTGGTCCCCTTTTTTTAAATTTATCAGACCATATGCCAGCAGGGGGTTTTGTATGCTCTGGGGGGAACCCATACTGGTCAGGGTCCCCCTTCCGGTATGCTCTGTGGGTTGACCACACACTTTTTTCCCTTAATTTTTTTTTTTTTTTTTATGAAAATTTAATTATACGTTTATATTTTATTATAAGATGGGCAGGGGTACAGCCAATACATATTTGGCTGTACAGTAAAATCATTTATGGGAATAGTCAAAGTTTGCCTCCATTATAATGTATGGGATGTGTTTCAAAGCGTCAGGTTGATATTTCAGCCATCACTTATAGTAACTTATGTTCTTTCACTCTCCTTTCTCAAACATTGAGGAAATATTACTGATTAGGGGGCCAAGAGCACAAGAGCATTTTCTGTAACATCAAGTGCTTAGATTAGGAGAGTCAAATTCTGGCATGTGGACGAAATCTGGCCTACTGTATGATCATATTTGGCCCCCAAGATTTGTTTAAAAATGTAATTGAAGAAATGAATGCCACAGATGTATTTTTTTTTTTTAAAAGTATTTATTTAGTTTATTTGCTTGTTCCAGATTCAGTTAAAACTTTAGTGTTTCTATATGCTTTGCTCCCACCCTAGACTGGGTAGGGACCTCAACTCCCATCAGGGCTGTTTTTTTGCACTATGCAGAGTATATTATGCAGATAGGGCCTCTTTGACCACCAGGGGGTGATTTGGTCAGACAGATTTGGTCAGATGGGCTAGAGATTTTTTATGGTTGTAGCCAAAAACCATAATCCACAATCCTACCAAATTGGGGGTCTTCATCCCCCTTGGTTCTGGAGAACCGTGACCCCAAAGTGGGTCACTTTTTTCCATAGCAATGAATGGGGAAGTTAAAAATGGCACTTTAAAGCCCCAACTTTGAGCCTTATTGGTTAATGGACCCAATGGGCTAGAGACCCCTAGTTTGGCATCATTGTAACCAAAGACTATAAGTACAATACTTCCAAATTAAGGGTCTCTAGGCCCTTGGTTACAGAGAACCGTCACCCCAAAGTCAAGAAACTTTTCCCATAAAGATGAATGGGTGGAGTAAAAAATTGTGAGTTTGCAGTTACCTAACTTTGAGATTAAGAAGAAAAAACCTTCAGAGAAGATTTAAGTCATCCCTTCCCTCCAGAACCACCTTGGAACCTGGGTCCTGGCACTTCAGCAACTGGGTGCTCCTAAAGTTGGGCACATTTTGCGCCAGGACCCATTGATCAAAAAGATTAAACTTTTTTTAGTGTGTGTAGTCAAGAAGTTGAAGTTTTTTCATCATGCAAAAAGTAAGTCCCTAGTCCTTATGGACAAGGAGCTGCACCAGTTAAATGTTCTGGAGTGCGGTTCTCCTGCCCCTTTGGGTCTAAAGAACCTGAAACTTTACAAACATACCAAGTTAAGTATTTTTGGGCCTTTTGGTTCTAGAGCAAAAGTGGGCCCATTTTCCTATAGATATGCATTGTTACCGGTCCTTGTGGCACCTGATTTAGGGCTAGGGGCCCTAAAATCGGTGGGCATGTATCCAAGACCTGGGCTACATCAAGCACAAAAAGTCTGCACTTTTAGGAACAAGATTTTGGGGCCCAATAACTGGGGTCAGATGGGCTAGAGATACTGCATAATAGACCCAATCGATGTCAAAACCTAGTTGGTTCTGTGCAATAGACGGACCGACGCCGTACAATAGACCCAATGGATTTCAAGACCTAGTGGATGCTGCATAAAAGACCCAATGGATGTCAAGACCCAGTGGATGCTGTGCAATAGGCATAATGGATGCTATACAATAGATCTAATGGATGTCAAGACCTAGTGGATGCTGTATAATAGACCCAATAGATGTCAGGATCCAATTAATGCCATACAGTAGACCCAATGGATGCCAAGGATAGGATTCATCAACGGCAGTATTTTTTTGGGGGGAAAGAAGAAAATAGACTATACTGTTTCTAAAGCAAAATGTTGAAAATGTAAACAAGCATGGGGCAATACACATAGAAGCATCCAGGCAATTTATCACACACATTTTACTACAGACTCACACTAATAAAGATAATAAGCTGTAATGATCACTATTTACCACGTTGACTAGTATTTCTAAAAATGACAACAAATAGTAGCTGGACCTGAACATTTGCTAGTTAGAACATTTTAAAACATTTTGTTTACTAAAGTGTGGTGCTGGGTGATGTAAAGTAACACGATGTAGACACAGGCCTGATTTACTAAAATGCAAAGTGAGGTAAAGTAAATCCGTGATCGAATTCCATTGCACAAGGCTGAATGTTTGTTTTACGTTACCACCTTTTACACTTCAGTAAATCAGGCAACTAGGATTGAACAAAACTACCTTGCAGCAAACCCATACAGCAATCAGACCTCTGGCCACGTTGTGTGGTTATATATGGATGTAGTCAGTTGTGGTTGGGCTGATTTACTAAAGGAACTCTCCATACAATAAATTATGTGATATTTCACTTCAGTTATCCAATCACATAAAAAGCAAGTTCCTGTTCACTCAAAATACTAAATCATGTGCGGATATAAAGAATATTCACACAATATATTTAACAGTCCTGAACGCGCAGACCATCCTCAGGGCAAATGTTTGGAAAATCAGCAATAAGGTTTTATTTTTATAACTTTAGATTTGCTTCACATACAAATGTATTAGCAGCGTGGGTAGAGAGAAGAGAAAAGAAAAGAAAAGAGAGCAATATACAATGTTGGTCCGTGTCTCATTTGCCATAGTTTGTAGTTGTCATGTATAAAGTTTTGTCATGGTCAGTCCCTATGTTTTGTGCAATGCTATATCATATTTATATATATAAGATATACAAGACATTTTTCAACTAGCTGACTTTGTGAGCTGATTGCAAAGCACCTGAACATGGTATTATCATGAACATTGCTGGAGATGTGGAGAAGACTTGTGGGAACATTGGAAAAAAAGTGTTGCTTTAGCACATGTAGTTTTTGCGTACATTGAGTTTAAAGTCAAAGCTGAAATTTCGACTTTTGAAACATTGACTTGAACCTAATTTATACAAAAACTTTTGTTAGAGCAATAATTTTTTTGTAGTATACACCCAACCCTACATCTCCAGCAAGTTTGGTGATGATACCATGCTCATGGGCTTTGCAGTTAATTTGAAATGGTCAACCATCTCTAGTGATGAGTAGTAATGAGCAGCACAGGCAATTTTCATATTCACAATTATTTTTGCCTAATATTTGCAGGCAGGGAATTTAAACAGACATGGCCAATGTTGTGCCACCACTATTCATTATCCTCGATCTATGTCCATCCAGTGTCTTACAAAGACTTTAATTCCCCCTCACCAGCTTCCTTCTTCGATTGGATACTATAAAAATTTGGCAAAAACTTGAAAAAAATGTGGCAAAAAAAAAAATCCCATAGGAGAAAATCAAATTGCTAGTGGATGGGATAGTAATGACACATTAATTAGGGCATATTTATTACACAGTTTTTTAGGCAAATGTGCATTCCATGAAGACAGACTGGAAATATCCATCTGAATATTACATTTTATTTTCTATTCATTTTACACAGACAACACGTGTATAAAGTGTATAATATACAGATAGATTTTGAATCAAATTTATTTATAGAAACACATTACTAAAATTCTGTATCAGAGATGGTTGTGAAAGCTGTGTCCTTTAGTTGGTTAAGTTAATTGTAAAGCCCATAAACAAAGTATCATCACCATAATCACTTGAGATGTAGAAAAGGAAACATTTAAAAAATAAGTTAAGTCTAAAGTTAAGTAAAAAATTTAAGTTGGAATATTTTGCATTGACTTCATTTAACAAAAGCTAAATATGTCAGAGCAATACTTTTTTTATTTGTAGTATCTCCAGCCATCTGCATCTGAATCTAGTGACACTGGAGGGGTGGAGTCTCACCGGATTCAGATGCACATTGGTGGAGGGAGCAAGACCAGAAGAGACTCCCTCCTCCATCTTCGGGCTTGGAGGGCTGGACACTTCAGGCATGGTGGCGTGAAAGCAGGAACGGTGAGTATTTATTTTTAGGGGTCGCTGTCCCTGGATGAAGATTGGGAAGAGGAGAGTTATATGTAGGTGTGTTTTGTTTGTTTCTTTTTTTTACACAGTTTATGCCAGCTTTAAATTCAAAGTCAAGTTGAAATTATATGTAAATTGGTGGTTGAAATTAATTATTTGTTCCCCGGCTTCTGGTCGCTGACAGATGCCTGCTGTCCCATGTCCTGAGGGCGGCTCGGTGTCTGCTACTCCTCCCTCCCATTCGGAGTCGATTACCCGGGTTCATGATGTCCGCCTGATGGAGCGTATGTTGGCCACTCTCAATTACACCCTGGAGAAGTTTCACGCTATTTGGGCCAGGTGGGACGAGTTGGAGGGACTATAATTTGTGAATCCCCTGTGTGACCCCTTGACCTGGGCTGGGTGGCATTGGTCGGCTTCCCTCTACTCTTCTTTCTCCCTCTCTGCTCTGTCTCCTCTTTTCTCTCTCTTTTTTGCTCTGTTTGTATTCCAGCATTTAATGACATACTGTATTTAGAGTGTTTCATTATTGGACCTTTCCACCCCCTAAATTTTGTTCCCCTCCCAATTGTATTTTGATGCTTTGGTTCTTTTGGCTCCTGGCGCTCTCCAGTTTGTGGGGCCATCCCCTTCCTATGTTACAACTCAGCACTGTCATTTTTACTGATGTCATTGTTTTTTGTTCACTATTGCTACTCGGGTACATTTATTTTCTCTTATGTTGTTGTATTTTATTTCTTTTTTCTATTTTTGTAATGTTGTATATTTGAAAACTTCTTTAAATAAACAGTTATACAAAAAATAAATAAATTAATTGATAAATTGGTCACGTTGAAACACACATAGCTTGTTCTCTAGGTTGGTCAGCTACAAGAGGGTTATCTTGTATTTCAAATATTTTACCGACTCCCGGATTATCCCTGTGCCTGCCACCAAAGAGGTATGTCATATTTAAAAAGATGCTTGTCATCCTAATACAAGTGATACCGTGGTTGTCTCTAAGCTAAAGCCCAATTTTTCATCCCTGTGTCTATGTTGCGTGTCACATGATAGAAGCCGAGGAGATGCAGGCCACTGTTTATCTGCTTCTTGTGTATACATCTGACAGTGTTGTTAATATAACTGAGCATGGCAGTCAGTCCGGGGTTACTGATTACTGGCTCAGGTAAGCAATCAGTAAAAGATTAATGGTCATGCTTCCTCTAAAGAAAACTTTCAGCGATTGTTTTTCTATCACATTAGCACTCGGGAAAAAAAGAATGATTTCCTTCAAAGAGATAAACAATAGTGTCATCACTTCAAGTGCCTATTTTTACTCCGGAAACAGTTTGACAAACAGAACAAAAAAGAAACTAATGTTGGTGTGGCTAGAAAATGACTTATTTGCAAAATAAATAGTTTATGAACTTGATTGGTAGTAAGTTAACAGCATAGGATTGGCTTCACGCACAGTTGTGTGTAAAAATTTTTTAAATAGTACTTATGTAACAATGCTCTTACATAATGTAATTCAATCAATTAATAACCTTGAAATTTAACTAATGAAAACGAGAAAAAAAAAATAAAGTTCCTGGAGTGACCTCCTCTTGATTTACTTTAAGGACTATGTTCACTGTATGGGCTTGTTTCAACTAATGCAGATCCGTGCTGATCCGTGCGGATGGTTCCGTTTCTATCCTGCAGCGGCTCCCGACAGCATCCATTGGCAAAGCTTCGGCCAGGCTCCACTTGTGCGGCCGTCTGCGGATTTTCATGTGGATTCCATGCCTGACCGCATCCCTGGACAAGGAGTCTGCCCAAAGTCCGCATCCAAATGCACGGACGTCCGCGTGCATCCGCATGGGGTGCGGTCTATAGCGGATGCAGCTGCGTGGATAGCACCGGCGGCCATCCGCAGGGAACCCCTTTAGTGGAAACAAGCCCTTAGGGTTATGTTTGAGACAATGGTCACATTTAGAGTTATGTTAAGGACTATGGTCATCATTAGGGTTATTAGAAATATATTACTAAATAGTATTGGTGCCAGGAGTTATTAGTATTACCAGAATGTGCCACCCTTAAAGACTTATCTATGCCCAGGTTTTCAGGCACTTGAGGGAGTCGAACATATCATTTAAAAAAGGACTTTATTCAACAATGGACCTAAGTCAATGTGCGAGTCAGTAAAAAGAAAAAAAATATAAATACAAATTTTAAAATGTCAATGTTTAACATACAATCACCAGTATACCATACAGTTGTTTTATACAATATTACTCAGAATCAGAGATTTTAGTGAGTCCACTTGTACTCCGACGCGTTTCGTCCCTAGGTCGGGGCTCATCAGGGAGAGTGGATCACTGGAAACTAAGCAAACAACAATCACCCTAATTGTTATAGAACTTTACAATATAAGGTTTCGGGTACATTGTGAGTTATCTAAAATCTATCAAACAACAATAAAAAGATTCGACGTTAAGATATATATGAAACATAATACATGAATAGTCAAAAAAATCATTAAAGACCGCAACAATTGTTAATGTGTTTCATCACAATCTTAGTTTATGTTATTTCACATATGGCAAATAAACAATTGTGCATAACCCTCGACAAAGCTGTCCCTTGTGCAAAATTAAGAGTTACCCCTGTATCAAACAACACGTCAAATACAATGTCACACTAAATGACATATTTTATTGAAAACATCCTAGATAGTAGTTTGGATATTTTGAACATTAAAAAATGTGCATGCACTGGGTGTATCAAAACTGTTGTCCCCCACTAAGGGTATCATATGCAAAGCCATATATACGCATGAACAAAAGAAGTTACACAAAATATCATAGATTATGAGATTAGACCATCAATGTGATGGTAGGAACTTACATATTTAACACTGTATCAGTCCCACTTGGTGATTGAGTGTGCAAGAGACGGTGTTGTGAGGCGGTCAACCTGCCACAGCTCCAAGGGCCCAATGCACTAGAGCCTCCTCCGTTAGTGCACCCCTAGCCCTGAAAAGGGTGGGGGCAGATAGAATCCCAACAAAGTTAGGGGGGGGAGAATACGTGGCGGAGGCTGGGTGAGGCAAAAGAAAGGGGAGTATAAGAACCAAGCCTTCCCATATCCCAAAGGGCCCCCTGGTTACCCCACAATGCCTGCCCGGGACTGACAACGTCTTACCCGGGTAGGTTAGGCTGATGCAGTACAGATGCCACTGCCGAACAGAGGGAGTGGTAGATTGTCGGAATCCCAATCCAATCAGATGATAAGTCGGCGCGATGAGCCCCAACCTAGGGGCGAAACGCAGTAAAAGTGGACTCACTAAAATGTCTGATTCTGAGTAATATTGTATAAAACAACTGTATGTTATACTGGTGATTGTATGTTAAACATTGGAATTTTAATATTTGTATTTATATCTTTTTTCTTTTTACTGACTTGCACATTGACTTAGGTCCATTGTGGAATAAAGTCCTTTTTTAAATGATATCTTCGACTCCCTCAAGTGCCTGAAAACCTTGTTCTAGTAGTTGGTTTCTCAGGACCTTCAACCTGGGCATAGGTTGTTATCATTACGGTTATGTTTAGCACTATGGTCACTGTAAGGGTTACGTTTAGGACAATAGTCACTGTAAGGGTTATGTTTGGGACTATGGTCACTGTTAGGGTTCTGTTGGGGACTCTGGTCACATTAAGGGTTATATTTAGTACTATCGTTATTCTTATTATTATGTGTAAGACGCTGTGTATGGTCACTGTAAGGGTTACTTTTTGGACTGTGGGCACTGTGAAATTTATGTTTAGGACTATGATCACTGTTACGATTTTTTTAGGACTATGGTAACTGTTAGCATTATGTTTGGCACAATGGTCACTATAAGGGTTATATTTTAGACTATGGTCACTGAAAGGGTTATGTTAAGGACTATGGTCAC
>CM070032.1:19890290-19900919 GCA_036250615.1 Ptychadena robeensis
TAATAATAATAATAATAATAAGGGTTATGTTTGGGACTATGGTCACTGAAAGGGTTATGTTTGGTACTATGGTCACTGTAAGTGTTATGTTTGGGACTATGGTCATTGCAAGGGTTATGTTTGGGACTAGGGTCACTGTAAGGGTTATGTTTGGGACTATGGTCACTGTAAGGGTTATGTTTGGGACTATGGTTACTGTAAGGACTATGTTTGGGACTATGGTCACTGTAAGGGTTATGTTTTGGACTATGGTCATGTTAGTGTTATGTTTAGCGCTATGGTCACTGTTAGGGTTATGTTTACTGCTAGGGTTACGTTTAGGACTATAGTCACTTTTATGGTTATGTTCAGGGCTATGGTCCTTGTTAGGGTTCGTGTTAGGACTGTTTTCAGTGTTATGCTATGTTTCCATGGCCTTATGGGCTGCGCTGATACCCCCTGCGTTAATCCCATGCCTTGACTGAGAAACAGGCGGGCGGTAAGTCATGTATATGTATTGACAGCATCAACATCCCAGCCAAGGCATCCGATTAACACAGGGGGTTTCGGAGCAGCCCATAACCATAGAAACATGACCTCAGGGTTAGGATATTTCACACTAAGTAATGCATCACTATGTTCTAATTCTCCTTCTGTGCTTGGAGATTTCCAGTAATGGCAGCCCAACATAAGTGTTCTAAGTCTTCATAGAACCAGAGTCATTGATGACATTGAGGGAGTGGCCCTAGACTTTTAGGTGGGAAATTTAAACAGATTATGTTGTAATCTGTTTACATTTCCTGTACTACTACCATCAAAATCAAATAATCTTACAGCCAGGGAGGTCAAGATTTTCTATTTATAAATAGTCAATGTCAGCACTGGAATTGACTTATCGATTGAATTATTGATTTGAGTTTTTCAAATTTGATTTCAGAGATGGGACCTTCTCTATATCTCCAATTGGGAATAACTCACCAGCACGCTCATCAACAGCCAACAAGCTGTGATTGGGTTTACCATTACCAAAGTAAAAGGAAATATCATATTTGTATTGGAGGTGTTCTTCTTTTATTGGAGGTGTTCTTTAATAAAATGATTACCATTCTATTAATAAGTCAACAATGAAAAGTGTCACACCCTGGCTATTTATATATTTTTATTTGATGCATATCTGCAAAAATAAAGAAACGAGCGTCCCCTGAGACCATAGCACATATGAATAGTCACACAGCCTGCTGGATTACTCAGCGCAATGGAATGTTAGCGAGGAAAAAGTACGTAAGAGAAAATGAAAGAACAAACGCATATACGGGAGCCAAGGTAAGCGGGGGAACGCTTGACAAATATAGTCAACGCTGCAGTTCATAGCTGTGCCACGGTGAATGGTGTCAATGCGCTGATTGTTCGACATCATGTGACCGAGGCTGCTTTTGTTTTGATACTGCATATCATATACATTTATTTCTGGTAATTCCCACGGATAGTAGAAAAAATTACTAAATATCCAGTGTGGAGGTTTAAAGAGAGTCCCCCATCACTTGGTAATAGTAGAGAAGAAAGTGGGGCTTTTTAGGCACTGAGTAAATCATTTAAGAACATAATTTATTAAATATTTTTCTAAAAAAGTGTCAAAACACGTCCATACAAAATTGAGGCCAGAGCCACGCCACACATAGGGATGGCCTCAGTATTTGGTACTAAAACAATACACTCAAAATGAAAATCAACACTCGGTGAATATACAGGTGCTACGAACGTGACCATATGCCTCCGACATGTTTCGCCCTGAAAACGGGGCTTCCTCAGGGAGGAGCAGGTCCGTGAATTCCCACGGATACTTGGAACTGGTTTGTAATATGGCCATTCTTCCTGAACCAGTTATGATATAAATATGCAACAGTTAAAGAAAACTTTTAATTTAATAGTGACAAGAAAATGTACGGAAACATGAAGAAAGGAGATAATCTCATTGCAGAATATTTTGAAACCATCAATTGTTTAAATTTTTTTTTTTAAGATCATGTGTTTGGTTGGTGACCTTCGGTAATAACATTGTATTGCACTCTATGCTCAAATGTTTGTGGAAACCTACCATCACATCATCACCATGTGGCTGGAAGTATGGGCTACTCCTTCTAATATTGCTTTTCAGTATTTTAGGTGACATGTACTGTAAATGCTACATATATTTAATATATGTGTTCAAATCAATTGGGTTAATGCAATGGATTAAATTAATGCAATATCAAATTCAGCCAGTAGATGTTTCTAGCAGCAGTACTATCACAGCACAGCACATCACGTCATCCTCCTCACTGATCTTCCTCACTGATCGGGAGGAGGGGACCAAGGGGAGAACGGCTGCAGATCTCCTTTCTGGCTGTGCCTGTGTCCGTGGAAGCTACAGAGTGATTTCAGCTTTCACAGACATAGAGAGAGAGATAGCAGTTCATCTATGTCTCTCTTCATTGTTTATATCAGCAGGGCTTTGGGCTCTGCTGACATAAGCAATAATACAGTTCAGATGTGAGATCTGACCATAGCCGCATCTCTCATCTGACAGCTCCCCGGCTAATCTCCTTGGTAGGAGAGCTGGCGGGATAACAAGGGGTGACCACTCGGCCACGGGGGTCGTGCTTTAGATCATAAGATGCAGACACTTTTTCCCCCCGATTTTTGGGGGTAAAAAAGTCTGTCTTATATTCTAAAAAATATGATACATAGTACTCTGCCATGTGTCCCTGCCCTCACACCTCCCCTCTGCACATGTGAAAGAGGGGAAACCGTCCTTAACATGGAGGTCAATGGCCCCGACCCTCCCGCCAGCATCGAAGTGATCAGCAAGTCCACCAATATTCAAAATCGCCACAGGCTCGCCGAGGATAGGTAAGTAGCATAGGTAACATACTTACCCTCAGGTACACTCAAGGTAAGCGCCTGGGTGGTGAATTATGTTTTAGTCAAATCAAAATTTATTTAGGTGACACAATATGACATTAAATTCCCCATGGTCCTTAGAGAGATTCCTAGAAAAAAATCTGTTTTTCTTTTTCAAATGTCCACATTTCTGCCAAAGATAAAAGGTTTGACTTTGAACACACTCTAAAGCCCCCTATACACCTTTAGATCACTCCATACCATTTCCATTAGATCTACCAACAACTATGTAGTATAGCAGCCTCCCTGATACATAGTGATAGGAAGGTTTAGAATGGTCCTCATATTATATGGTCTTGGTAGAACAAAAGTTGATTGTACAGAAATTGTATGGGAAGATTGTAAGGTGTATGGGGAAGCTAACAGAAAGTTAAAACAGTATGACACTGAAACACCATATTGAAAATGGGAAGAAAGTTTTTCAAATGAATACCTCTCTAGAAATATGGTGACAGTTAAAAAATACTTTTTCACTTGATGTTTATTCTGTTGGGGATTTATTTAAATAAAAAAATATATAAAAAATTGTTTTTCTTATCTTCAACCTATACAGCAATGCAGGCAAGAGTTTTAGTGAGCTCTGCCGCTCTAGTATTATAAACACATAGATCATTAGTAATTATCCATGGTTGTATATAATCATAGATTCTTTACAGTTCTAATGTAAATACTTATTTGTCAAATTAGACCTGAAGTGTGTGAATCCCATGGCTACATATACAAATCCTCATCACTTGCTGTCAGTGCTAAATATTTCAGGAGGAAGTTATTTAGCCAACAGCTGTAGAGCAATATTCCCCGTGTTTATCCTCACTAGCTGTCATTAAAAAATAAAACACTTATTATGGCATAATCATCATTAGCTAGGAAACAATAACCTTTTGGGTGTTAAAGTGGTTTGTCTGCTCGGAATAATAGGCAGCTTTCAGCTTTATTCATTTAATATGCAGTATTTAAACACATTTTAATGCACTCTCCATTTTCAATTTAACATGCAAAAGGCAAAGTGCATCATAACAGGATGTAACTACATATTAATCAAATTAGCACAACACTTCAAAGGCTCCACGCTTTTCTCTCAGCTCTTAGTTAAGAACCGTGTAATGACAGGCGGAATCAATGGAACTTAAGGTTTTTTTTTTGCCAAGGGAACACATTTTCTTTCATGCTAAGTAATGCTTATTTTTGCCTGGTTGAAACAATTGTTTGGTAACTCGCTAATTAGTTGTAATGGCATTCCTATTATCAAGTGTCGTCATCCAGGAGAACCGGAGAGGAAACATTGCCAAAAAGGAACAACTGATCTAGGTCGGAAAGATGAAAGTTGAGACCTTGTAATAATTCTTTGCTGTGATTAAAAAAGGAACAACGGTAAACCAGAGAAAAAAATGCAAATTCTATCCAAATGTACTAGTTCATATATATTGCACGGCTCATTTGTAGTCTGTATAATGTACAGTACAGTGGCAATATACATGAAGTGCATCTAAATGAACACCTTATACCATGTGGGATGTATATTAGATTTTTTTTATCTAAGATTTTTTCTTTTTTTATCTGTCAACACATGTCCTGGCTTAAGCCAACCATACAGCGTTCAATCTTACTTTCGATTCCTCCATAGGATTTTTTTTGACTAGCTGACTTAGTGTGCTGATTCCAAAGCCTCTGAAAATATCATCACCAAATTGCTGGAGATGTAGAGAAAGGTTGTGGAAACATTTTAAAAAAAAGAGTTTTGCTCTAGCACATGTAGTTTTTGCATAAATTAAGTTCAAAAGAGTCAAAATTCAGATTTTCAAAATTTTGGCTTGACTTTGAACTTAATTTGTGCAAAAACTATTTGTTAGAGACATACTTCTTTTTGTAGTATACCCCCAACCATTCTCTACATCTCCAGAAAGTTTGGTGATGATACCCTCAGGGGCTTTGCAATTAACTTGAATTTGACTATTCCTGATCGAGTATCGCCATGCATGACTGGCAATCAATTGTTCAGGAAAGGCACGCAGCCCATCTGGAGTGTTCAATCCCACTCCAAGAAAATTTTAATCAAACAGGGAATCATCATGTTGGTATTTCCCTGTTTGATAACAGTTACTTTGACTGTCTCAAACTATCGAAATTGAACAAAAAACTGATAAAAGAGGGATCTGACAAGTCAGTACTTTCCTGTTCGATTCCCATTACTTTGGATGTGGTCCATCGTTCCCCATCCAGTGTATTGGCCAGAGATTGATTCCCCAAGGTGGTGCGCATCCATTCCCAGAAAAATCGGTGAATGATCATTCGGCATGGTGGCGTAACCACGTTCCGATCGATCGTTCAATGATGGAAGGGGAATCTATATGTGTATGACAAGCTATTGATTGAAACATTAACTGTCAATTTAACATTGATCGATCATACAAGCACACAATGTGATCAATTCAAAACTGAGCATGCTCCATAATTGTATTGGTTGTGAATATTCAAATCGCAAATTTTTATTGCTAATATCAGCACTTTGAGAATTCGAGAAGATCTCAAATATAGTGCTATATCTTCATAATCGAATATTCAAGATTTTTTATATCAGTACCCGGAACTTCCATGCGTTGCGTTTGCAATATGTGCATGTACAAGGCAATACGGCACAATGAAGGCAATAGTGATTGGAGATCGAATTTATGAATTTATTGTGAATATTTCTTGTAAAAATTTGCGATATTTTGCGACTATGAATATTGCCTGTGCTGCTCATCACTACTCCATGGTACCACCGGATACAAAATTGTTGAAATACCAAGAAAACCCATTTTATGCATTAAAGCACACATCCCTGGTATAGTTTGCATAGTTAAAGTGCTCACTGTTGGCCAATTAGGGCCCTTTCACATTATATGCATTTTTAGAATGTATGCCTTAACGCATATCCAAATTTTTTTAACATAACACATCTGCATTTGTTTCCTATGTTTTTGAACAAAACAATAAAATGCATAAAAATGTATGCAGTGTGGTGTTATAAACAACTAACGCTGCGTTTTTAAAAAGGCAACGCATGTAACATTGGTCTTCTATGATAAAACGCAGTACTGTGGAAAAAAAATGCATACGTTCAAATATGTGGCACAGAGCATATAGTGTGAAAGACCCTTAAAGTCACCATACACCTTACACTCTTATTGTACAATTTGTCTACAATCAACTTTTGTTCTACCTTCAACTTTGTAATATAAGGGCCTTTCTAAACCTTCCAATCACTATGTATTCTATCAGGGAGGACCCGGCACTACATAGCAGCGATATATACCTTTCAATCACTATGTATTCTATCAGGGAGGACCTAGCACTACATAGCCGTGATATATACCTTCCAATCACTATGTATTCTATCAGGGAGGACCTGGCACTACATAGCCAATATATATTTCTTCCAATCACTATGTATTCTATCAGGGAGGACCCAGCACTACATAGCAGTGATATATACCTTCCAATCACTATGTATTCTATCAGGGAGGACCCAGCACTACATAGCAGTGATATATACCTTCCAATCACTATGTGTTCTATCAGGAAGGAACCGGCACTACATAGTAGTGATATATACCTTCCAATCACTATGTATTCTATCAGGGAGGACCCGGCGCTACATAGCAGTGATATATACCTTCCAATCACTATGTATTATATCAGGAAGGAACCAGCACTACATAGTTGTTGGTAGACCTAATGGAAATCGTGCAAAGTGATTGAAAGTTGTGTGGTACGCTTTAGTAAAGCAGGCTCTGGTTTTGCATTCTGAGTTGTTTGATTACACATAAATAAGCAGACATTTAAAGAGAAAGAGACTTTCACTCAGAAAGTACTAAAGCCAACAGGTTATTTTGCATATTTTTTAATATTGGACGTTGTGACAAAGTTTATTGACACTGTTAAATTGTCTGTGTCAAAAAAAATATTGATTAAGTCTTCACAATTTTTTTTTCCAAAACCATGATTTATGTTTATTTACCAGTCATCCAGTTTTATTTCTTTGGAGAAAGAATCTATATCTATATGTTATGTATTAATATAACATAAGATATGCTTCAGATTCAGGTCTACAGGCTAGTAGGAAGCTGGAAGCACAAAAGTAATTTTTTTATCCTTACCCCTATCTTCCCCACTGCAGGGTGTGAGATAACTGTTCCAGAAAGTTTCCTTCGAAATGGAGACCAGGAGCACCCCAAATCTTACAAGATTACATTCTATTGCAGAGAAATGTTCATTTTATCATTTGGAGCTTCATATTACCCAGGATCAATACTGTGATGTCTAATAGTGTGACAGCAACCTTGCTGCAGTTGTTAGATGAGTAGGTTCTTTGTATAAGTGTTTTCTAATGCTTTCATACATTGAACATTACAGGGAGAGGCGACACAGATCTAATGAGCAAAACTTGCCAGGTCCACTTTAAGTAACATAAAAAGAAAGGCGTTCATCACCATTTCTCTGTCTCCACACCATTGATCATGTGATCACTGAAAATAACAGAAACTGGACATCTTAACGCAGGAGTCAGGCCATCGAATTTTTTCATTACCTACTACTGACAGTACTGAGCACTTTCAATACACCTTGGGGATGGCACAAGTTCATTCGGCTGCCATTGGGATTCAAATCTGCCAGTGAAGTATTTTCAAAAAAAAATGTAGCAGCATTTAAAGACATTAAAGCATCCACACAACAGCAAATGGCATGCCCATGACTTTATCAACCAAACAAGCACAGCATGACATTACTTGTTTAAAAGATATGGAACTAGCCCCCAAAAAGTTAAAATCAATAATGGATAAAATGTAGTACTTGGTAAAGGAGTGAAGTATAGAGGGCAAAGTAGGGTGAAAATGTCTCCACCTCTCACGAAAGCAACACCACTGCTCATGGTAGAGACACATTCATCCTCTTATATTGTTGACAGGGTGCTTTCAATAACAAAATGATCAATTTCTTGGCTTCAAAATAACATATGAATCACATACAAGACACATGATCAAAAACTGATTAATAGTGACTGTCAAATAAAAAAAAAATTCAACCATTTCGAGTTAATTCCAAAGATATCATCACAAAATTAGCTGGAGATGTAGAAAAGGGTTGGGGGTATACTTAAAAAAATGTGTTGCTCTAACACAAATAGTTGTTGCATAAATTATGCTCAAAGTCAAGTAAAAATGTAGTAAGTAAAGATTTTGACTTTGAATTTGAACTTAATTCATGCAAAAACGACATGTGCTAGAGCAATATTTCTAATGTTCCCACAAACCTTTTCTACATCTCCAGCAATTTTGGTGATGATACCATGTTCAGGGGCTTTGTAATCAGCTCACAAAGTCAGCAAGTCGAAAAAGTCGAACATTGCTTAACTGATATCCAAATATCTGATTTTCACAAAGGAGAGAGGAATTAGTATTACATCTCGATGTAGAAGGCAGCTCTCACTTTAAGTCATGGCTGTTGCATCTGCTGTAGGAATTGGATGAGTCACTACTTTGTGCAATCTCATGGATTTCTCCTTTATTTTTCCATTAACATTTCACATTGCAATGCTAATTCCTCTGAAGGAAGCGAATTAAATAAATTTTTCCTGTGCTGGCTACTAGAGATTATTTAGGCAGCTAATAGGAGTCATGCACTAGGATGATGTAAAACAGCTTGCAATAAAAGGAAAAAACAGACTT
Source organism: Ptychadena robeensis (assembly GCA_036250615.1). Classification (NCBI taxonomy): domain Eukaryota; kingdom Metazoa; phylum Chordata; class Amphibia; order Anura; family Ptychadenidae; genus Ptychadena; species Ptychadena robeensis. Next base: position 19,898,918 of record CM070032.1, read on the forward strand.
ATTCAGAAGCTGGACACAAAAAACATGGGTCCATGGAATCCCTTCTAACTGCAGTGAAATCATTCACAGCTGAGATATGTTAGAGTGTCAGTGTTGTATTAAACTGGCATAAGGTTGGAGCTTTTCGGATGACAAATCATACATGGACTACTTGCAGCTGGAAGAACAGCTAATATCACAAGTGACTGGGCATCTGATCTTTGGTTGGGCTTAACTTTTTTTGGTCCCTGAATGACCCAGCACAAATGTAAAGAAGAGCAGCATGGTCATAGGTTTTAAGTTGGGGGGGGGGAGGAGCCCAACTTCATGAAACGCAAATGCTAAATGGAATGGAATGTTTCTGTTTTTGGAAACTGAACACTGTTTATAATACACTCATACATGTTGCATAGTCCTGACCCCTGCACTTTGCACAATGAAGTGCAATATTCGAATTTGCAATTACGTAATTACCTTATTATATTATATTATTATTATATTTGCAATCCATGCCCATAAGCTTCCAAATGCGATAATTCGAAATTGCAAATATCCGCCATCATATTCGTGAAATTTGCGAAATCTCGACTAGCCCATATTCATGTGGCAGTGCCACATACCCCCTGTCTACATGTATATCGTCAGAAATACAATTATTTCATTCCATGATACATAATTTATGGAAGAGCCAAACAACACTACACTTGTCATTACCATTAGTGTCATGGAAACAGTGCAATACAGGCATACAGGCATAAACATAAATAATTTTTCGCAACACTTCTATGACCACAACAACCTGCTCTCCAGTGAAGACACATAGCATGATACCATCATTAGAATTTACTATGTTATGAGATTACATTGTAATATGATAATGTAATGCAGATCCATGGTATCATCAAGAGACACCCACATTTCTTCTTCATGGTTTATATGAAAGAACATATGCCTGGTATTTCCTTGTCTGTTTAGCGTTATGTAATCAAGTATGTCATACAAAGATTACACTACTTTGCACCACTAGCTTTCCGGTGAGGAGAATGCTCTCCATGCTGGCCACTAAAGCATGCCATGCAGGCTCTGGTTGTGCAATCTGGGTTGCTAGATTACATATAAATAGGCAGACATGTCTAGGAATAGGGTCTGTGTTCCGTAAGTACTAAAGCTGCAGACAAGCATTTAGAAATATAGGACAGAACTGTTAGTTTATAGCAGGGAACACTCGGCTCAGTATACGAGGTTCCCGGCAGCAGCACGATGACGGAGACACAGCACTGCAAGGCCGTGGCTTACGGTCATGTCCGATATCCCAGTATTCGAGCGGGATTAGATTGCTCGAACACATTTGATGTGGGCTAGATAGATGGCCGTGAGCTACATGTGTTTTCCCAGCTTATGTCAGATTAAATGTAATGTTAGTTTATAAATGAAGGAAAGCCAATAGAAACATATTTGTTATTTAACCTGTAGCATTTTTTGCTACCTTCACTTTTCCGTATTCATACATTTTTTTTAAAAAGAGCGGCTAAGTTTTCCACCAAAATTGTTTTCCAAAAAAATGTGATTCGTTATGGCTTCCCATTGATCCAGTTTTTAATATCCATTTTATATCCATATTTATATGTAGTAACCTTCCTAGCAGTATTCCTGAACGTGGCTTGGGGTGTATTCTAAATCGGTAACTGTGTGTGACATTAAAGATTGCTTACCTGCTCCAGAGGTGCCTGCATTACCCTACAGTGTTAGCATCCTCTGATCTTTTGAACTTCCACCTCCTGATGTCAGTGATGATGCCAGGATTGGGGGGCGGGGGTATCCTTGCCATTCCCTGTATAAAAATACAGGCATGTCCTAGATCCTGATGACATCACTGATGATGGTACAGTCTGCAGGAAACAAAAAAACAATGACATGGTAACATGGTTGTACAAAAGGCTGTATGGGCAGAACAATTGGAGGGTTGCTCCTTCGAGACAAACTGTCCATATAAGTTAAAACCTGGTCTATAAAGTAAACTTTC
>CM070032.1:19922349-19941171 GCA_036250615.1 Ptychadena robeensis
CTGCGTAATATGCTGGCGCTATATAAATAAATGTTAATAATAATAATAATAATAATGAATGGCACTAGAAGTACTCATAATAGGGAGGAATGCTTTAAAAAAACGGAATAATTTTCCTCACAGCTCCTCCTCTCTCTCTCTCTCTCTCTCTCTCTCGCAGAGGTATTATTATTATCATTTATTTGCCAGGGACGGGGGTTGGTGGGGCGGGGAGAGCGGAGGGTGGCAGGAGCAAGTTTATTTAGGACAGAAAGAAGGGTGAGATTATAGTGAGAGGCAGCTTGGTCAGGGGATGTGAGATTAGAGATAGTGGAGGCAAGTGAAGATAAGGAGTCAGAGAATGCAGAGTGGTCCAGGTTGTGGAGGTCTCTGTGCCAACGTTCAGGTCGGGGAGGTGTGGGGGTGGATAAAGGGCAAGAAGTGTTCACATTGAAGGTTAGAAGATGGTGGTCAGAGAGAGGGAAAGCGGAGTTGTCCAGGTGGGTGAGGGTGCAAAGTTTGGTAAACACCAGGTCAAGTGTGTGTCCAGCGAGGTGTGTCAGGGTGTGGATGTGCTGGGTCAGGCCAAGGTAGTCTGTTAAAGATAGGAGTTTGGCAGATGGGGGGTTGCTGGATTCATCCATGGCTAGATTGAAGTCACCAAGGATAAGAAGTGGTAGGTCATGGGCAAGAATGTGTGGGAGCCAAGAGGTAAAGTTGTCAAAGAAAAGGGATGTAGGGCCAGGGGGACGATAGATTACGGCAACGATGAGGGGCAGGGGGTGAAATAAACGGATGGTGTGAGCCTCAAAGGAATGATAATAAAGGTGATGATACCTTGATCAGGGGCTTCGTAATTAAATCCAAGTCCAAATTTACAACCAATCCTAGTCGTTAGGGCTTGTCCCCACTTTGACGATCGTCTGCAATCACCCACTATTTAAATTGCGTTTGGGCTGTAATCCAAAACGAGCGCTCACCGAATGCACTCATAGACATGAATGGACGCATTTAAAAATACCCCTCAATCAATTCTCTATGACCGATCATAAGGCCCCCATACACGTGTCGGATTCGCACCGGATTCCGGCACGATCGATTCCGGGCGCGTGCACGCCAAATCGTGCCGGATTGGCATGCAGCCCACCTGGTCCGATCGTTCACGTACGATTGATCAGGGGCTCAGAATCGGATCCGACGGAGAACCAACATGTTGGTCTTTCTCATGCGATTCTGTCCGGATCAGGGGGAGTTGCCATTTGTGAGGTGGACAATCGGACACGGATCCGTCCCGGAAATTTAATGTAGCCATACACGAGGCGATTCTGCCTTGATAGATGAGGGACTGCCATCCCTATTCAAAGTAATGGGATCGGCCAGGAATTTACCTGTATGTCGGATCACTGTGCGATTCAACATGTGGCCAATTCCTGGTTGGTCCTACCAGGTGGAACCAGGTGATTTTCTGGCGAGTGACCGATGACATGATTGGCGGGCGGGCGCACGGCGGTCGATCGGCCGACAAATCGGGCCGTGTATAGCTACCTTAAAGGTGATCTAAAGGTTAAAGAGGTCCGGGACTCATAGGATGGAGGTCAAGAATCAGGTTATATTCCTTTTTCATATTCAATAATTTTACATAATGATTACATTTAATCTTTTAATGTGAAACTTTCAACTAAATTCTAATTCGTGGGAGAGTTTCTATGCAAAATGTTGGAATCATCCCATGGGAATTCCAACCTATCGAAATCCTGATAAAAACGTCAGATTTTTGACCACTTGTGCATAACAATTGAATATCAAAGACCCTTTTTTATTTCTTTCCAACTATTTAGAATGATAAACTTAGGAGGCCACAAAATCACCTATGGAAACCCCTTTTTTTTCAAAAATGTTGTCAATACAACGTGACATGAAGAGATAGAGTGGCGAGAGTGATGAAAAGTATTTTCTCCCTCACAGGAGAAGGAAGTAAGGCGATGTGTTCTGGTTCAGGGGAAGTGTTATCACACTCGATATGCTGATTCCACAATCCTGTAAATTCCACTTCACAAAGTAAATAGCCCAGACGCTACATCACAATTACAATCCATCTTGCATGTATTTTAGGAAAAGGTGCAAATGACAGATTTTGCAGACGGCGAATTCATATTTAATTGCAATTTAAAATTGAATAACAAAAAAGGACAAAAGTAAAAAAAATCGATGGCTGACGGCTCTTTAAAAAAAAGGATTGAAGTCCTTTATTCGAGTTTCATGTCTGGGGAAAACAGTGCGATTTGTGTCTATACAAACAGCGACTGGAAGAGCACTAAGCAGTTCAAGGAAAGGAACGCAGTCGCCAAGTTTGCATCGAGTGAAAATTTGAAGGACATATACAGTGTATTTTAAAGTTTCATATCTTATTTCATGCGCTGCACTCTAACCTGTTTATTGGCCCGATTTCTCAAGGACATTAACAGGGAGAAGTTTATTTGTCTACATTCAGCAAACGTCACACAAAAGCTCGATCTCTCGGTAGAGGGTGTTTGTTTGTTCAGGGCAATCTTTCACTGTAAACATAGTTTTTTCTTTATTCGCCGAGATCACAGGTTAGAGTTTCATGATAAAAAAACGATACAGATATCTATAGATAAAACCTGAGGTAGAGACAAGAAAATATCTTAAAACCCTTTTCCATTTTCTTCCTCTTCCTCGCTGTAAGCTTTTAGAGAGTTTTTTTGTGAAATGAAAAAGAAGAAAAATTCTTTTGTTGAGTCCAAACACACATCCCCAACGTCCCTTTTAACCTGGACATACAATATGATAATATGTAAATGTTACATCGGAAAACTGCTTTGGTAAAGTAAGCAAGGTAAGTTATTTTTTTTTCAGTCTTCAAGTACTAGATTTTCGTTTTAAGAAAATACTTAATTCACTTGTAAACTAGTTTATTATTTGTATTATTAAACTCTCTGGTGGTCCAATAATTCAAGGAAACTGGTGAATTTAACAAAGGAGGCACGAACCTCCTATTGGACAAATCTGGGGTTGCTGCAGTTGGTCAGGTCTAGGTTCAGCAGCAGTATGTGCTCCAAGAATGAGGTCAGCTGACTACCTAAATATACTAAATGACTGTGAGGGTCTCAGAGGGATCACCAATCTACAGGTCAGGTCAGATACCCCAATACGATACACCTACCCGACTTGGGTTCCCCCCCAGGACTTGACGCACAAGGTATCCCACCTAAAGCAGAGGATCAGGCCAACCAAACACAGTATCCAAGGGTTAATCAGAGGAGTAGTCCATAGCAAGCAGGAGTCATACACAGATCAGTCCAACCAAACATGATATCCAGGGGTAAATCCAAAGAGTAGTGTAAAAGCAAGCAGGGGTCATACACAATGTTATCTCTAGAGATCACAAACTGATTGTCACGAGGAACCCAGTAGTTCAGGGAACATATGCTATCACGGGCAGGGCAGCCATGCATCATCCAGGTTTATATAGGGGAGGAGATGTCAGAGGCTTATTAACCGGTGCACAGCCACCTGTGTATGCACTCCAGCTCTCCCCATGCCTGCAGAGGGACATAAAAATCTGCGTGCACACCTGCAGATGCTGGCCTGCAGCAATGTTTAGGTACCTGCACCATTTACCTGTATGTTATGCAGGCATTGTCCCTCTTTCTCCTTACTCCTTAAAGGGGTAGTGATGGGCAAACTGTTCTCAAGGCGGACAGTTTGGCTGGGAACATAACATGTTAGCTTTTCTTCCAGGTACCGGAAGTGACCTCAGTGACATAGACTTCCATTTTTTTTTGCAAATTCACAGCGAACAGGCGGCTTTTTTAAAAGTCTGATCTGCATATCCGAATACCATGTAATTGCCTGTAACATTGCGCCACTATAACACATTGCGTAGCATGATTAAAACAAAATGTGCTCTATTTTATTTGTAAATATTGATCTGGAATGATCCAAATAACATAGCTTTATATAATATATGATTTTAAATAAATGATATAAAATTCAACTACCGATCTCTTTTTGAATACTCCGTGCCTCAAAAGTCCCCATTGTCCCATCTATTTTGGGAAGTAAAAGTAAAAGATGGATATCTTATCTTAAATCTCTATAAAAACATAAAACCTCTACTTTATTTCACAGCACATTTTGTCAATTTAATAGGGAGCAGCAAAGCTAATTCAGTGATTACTGCGCTCCAAATCATGGCCAAATAAAAGACTGGGCATCATCCAATTTGTCTATGATTTGCACTGTAGACTCATTTGCCTTACTTTATATTAGATTGAATACAGGTATTCAGTATTCAAGCCAATACAATGCAATACAAAATGTTGAATTCCCCACCCCATGACATCATCACGTACCCCTCCTCCCGAACACCAAAGACAGCCATGAACCACCAATCAGATACTGGGAGACATTAGAGGACATGTTACTATTGGCTGCCTCTGGGTATGTTTACCACAAGTCCAACTCTTTCAGCAAGTTATATTTACCCCAAGCTGGACTCTGGGTACATGCTTAGGAGTTTAAATAAAGTTCAAGGTCAGTTTCAATTTAATTGTGAGCTTAATTTATAGAAACATAACATGTTAGCTTTTCAAAAGGACGCATGAGCCTACAGGCATTGCGCATGAGCGTCCAGTAAGATGGCAAAAATAATACATGATAATAATAAAAAACCTTGAGAAGGTTCTGGCTTTCGTTACTATACATATCAAAAAACCAATGCATAGATCACATTGTAATTTGTAGTATGAGCGGCCTAGGCCAATATTCGAATTCGTGATTATTTCAGAATAATTCTGCTAATTTTCGATTTCTATATTCGGGGAAATTCGATCTTCGCGGTATTGATTGATCATGTCTTGCCGAAACTCAATCTTTGCTTGCGAAAATCATATTCGCATTGAGAAATTCTTTAAAATGAATGTCCATTGCTATGTTTATTTTCACCAATGCGAATATTATTTCTGCAATACATGCCATATTGCGAATATTCAGAATTGCGAATATTCGCCGACACTTTCGAGATCTTGGCGAATTCTCGAATTGCCGATATTCGCGAAAAATTATTCGACATTCGAATTTCGAGATCAACACTAGTAATTTTTCTCTTCGTTTCACACTCAGCAGAGCGCCAAAATTACTTTCATTTGATACCATACTGTCATTCTACAGTCTGCCACCTCTATTTGCAGCATTCACACTCTATCACCCAAAAACGTTACGAGTCGCACTACTGTCGCTCACAATCGGGTTCACTCTGACAGGCGGAGGAGAGTTTAGATTAGTGCAGCAACACCACATCTGTGGTGTGTTACTAACAAATTATAAACAATGGTGCTCAATGGATAGTCAAATATAGGCATTCTAGCTGCGAGTTCGCGTCGAGCTAGCGAGCTTCGGCGAGCGAGCTAGCGAAGGAGCGATCGCTAGCGAGCTGCTAGGTCTATCTATCTACTCTATCTATCTACTCTTCACTATATTATCTATCCTATCTATCTATCTTATCTATTTATCTTTAGCTATCTATATCATCTATAGCTATCTATCTTCATCTTTATCCTCATCTATCTATCTATCTCTATATCTATCTTCTTCTTCTATCTATCTATCTATCTATTCTATCTATCTATCTCTATCTTCTATATTTCTTCTGTTTTCCTGTTTGTCACTTATAACATGAATTTAATTTGTCTCCACTTGCGTTTTGTTCTAATTAAAAAACCTGATCTCTCCAGCCCACACATCCCTTTTTTGTGCTAAACCAGCCAACTTTTGCACGTAAATTATTACACATTGTCAATGAGGGCCGCTTCTAAAGTTGATGTTTAATTGCTGTCCTTTGTTCTCCACTCCACACACAATTATTTTGCTTTTCTGAGCAAAGCTAATCCTTCATGGCCAATTACCCTAATTCATTTCAGTTCCCTGTCCCTATTCCCAGTGGGGGGTGGGGGGGGGGGGTGGATGATGCATTCTGTGCCAGCATTGTTAGGCAGTTCTGGTGGGTCACTAACTCATTTTGTCCGAGCCTTTCCTATCACTCAAAGGACAGCAACACAGCCATCGCAGTTGCCCGTCACTCACAGCATCCTTCTTCTGTCTCTGTCCATTAACCTTGCCTTCCTAAACCCTCACCTCTTTCGTTGTTGGTTCATTTGAAATCCAGTTTTACTAAATTACCTGACCCAAAATTATAAAGCCAAATTAAAATGAATTTCAAATCACAAAAGGAAATACGGGTTCCTAAAAAAAATTGACAAATATCGTTAAATTCCAGCCTAACCTCCCCAGGTTATAAGGTGGTAATTTTTTTTATTTTTCTAGAATAGCAGGGGAGTGTTTTAAACTCTAGCACAGGGGCCCCAAAATTCTCAAAACTAGGCAAGTCCAGGCCAACTTTGATATTTATTGAAACAATTCTACCAATATAGGAGGTATCTTCCCGTTTCCTGGGGGGTTTTCTCGCTGATACTTAAATGAGATAACTACACTAAAACTTTCACCTGTTGGCCCCTTGGCCACATGCTTTCAGTGCCCATCCTTATGATGTTTCTATGTTTGCCGCATGGGGCCTTGGTAGGCGGCACCATTGACCTCCATGTAATGCGAGGAGCCTTGCCTTTTTCCCACACATCGCCATCATTCACCTGGTGATGTGGAGCATGATTGGATGCTCTTAAAGGACCCCCGAAAAATCACGAGGCACTTAATGTGCTCCCGCCCTGTTTGCCCTGTGTTGCTCTTTTAAAAAGCCCAGGAGGTTAACATAGAATCTGAACCAGCAAAGTGTAATACTTATAATGCATGTGACATCAAATGTCCATAAATTATAAAACACACTTGTGCCATTTATTTCCCCAGTGACTAAGCCTATGAATAGGTTGTTAAAAGACCCAAACCTTCAAAAAACTTGAATCACCTTCAGGTAATGTGATTATCCTAACTAAGAATTAGATTTCACTATTATCATGGATTTTGTTGTTATACCCAATGCACCAAATGCTTATAATTATGGTGGGCAGGCCTTTATATATGGTCATTATGGGCGCTGTTGTGGATTTAGCCGCCGGTGCCAGCACTACAGTTATTAAAAAGATTGTGGCCCAGAGCAGCCATGTGACAGTGTTGTGAAAGCACCTATATGTTCCGATACACATGCTGACAATGTTCAGGGATGATGTAGCTTTAATTCGGCACAACGGGGTGGAAGAGTAATCTCCCTATGCACTGAAGGATTTCCCAAACAGAACAGGCGGGTTGGTTGGGGGGAGAAAGGTGTGGGTTAATTTCCATAATGAGGATAAATAAAAACAGAATTGCATTAGGGCAAGGTATTGTTTTAGCTGTACCCCGCAGAACAGACTTACTTAATACATCTGTTGTAACCAAAATTACTTAGAAAAGTTTGTTAAATGAGGAAGTGAGGACTGGTCAGAACGTCACCATGGCCTACGAAAGTATTAAATACACGTGACCGACTTTATAGCCAGAAAACATGTTTCTGCTCTCATCGAAGGGTCTTTCTATACGTCTTGCTGCATCTCCACTGCTGGTGAAACCTGGTATTATGCACAGTAGAGGCACCACCCATGACCATGGACATACTTCTAAAAAATTAAAGTGAGGAGTAGTCGTGGAAGTTTTTATTAGCTTCATTGCTCAGCCTTTACCTCATTTTACTCCCCTCTTCTCCAATCTACTTCATTCCTAGAATGTGACCCTCGTCGATGTGAAACCACCATATTGTAAGCAATAGTGTTGATAAGGGAGAGCTATTATAACTGGAGAAGACGACAGCTTTGGGGGACTACTCACTCTGGAACCCCAATTGAAATCTCAGGGAGCAAGACATACCTAAACTGTCCCTTGCTAATACATATGCACTTCTAAATGAGCTTTAGATACTTTTGGAGACGTTAAGATGCTAGCCTCCAGTTTCAAGGCTTGTCAATACATAGCCATTGGTATTTGCTGTGGACATATGTTAACTTTTATTTATACATTCTTGGTTGTCAAGTCTTGGTTGTCAGAGTAGACTCACAATTTTTTGAGCTGTCTACTCAATCCATCATCACTTAAAATTGCTTGGCTATGGGACGGGTTGTGGGGTTTTTTTTTTTAAAATGTTTTGTATATTGTAGCCTTCTTGCAAAAATAAGTAAGAAATTTCAACTGAACATACTTTCTTCTTTTGCAGTGCACCCTGGCCCTTCTCTAGATCTCCAGCAAGTTAGCTGATGATATCATGTTCAGAGGCTTTGCCATTAACTCCCAAATTCAACTATTTGTTGAATGTTCCAAAAAAGCGATTTGTCTATCTCCAGTTCAAGAGCATCTGCTGTCAGTTAGAGCCCCCAACCCATCCGTCTTCCAATGGGCTTATATCATATTACATCAGGCAGACCTCTTTGCCAAGGGCTTGGGGATTGGTCAAGGTAAACCTTTTGACCCCAAACACCATTTGCGTTGAATTCAAGGCTTCATTTCTTTCATGTTGCAACTGATTGATGGAATACATCTCACAACACATCTGTTTACAGTTCAATCAGTTTTTTGCTTTCTTCAATTAATGGACGTTACACTGTGCCATTCAGATTTTGAGTTTCCAAAAAATCTCCAACATGAAAGTTTGGGTTTAACGTGATACCCTTTCATTGGCTAAGTGATTTGTCATTAGACAAGCAAGCTTTCCAGGATGTCGCAGATCCCTTCTTCAGGCTATACATCCCGAAACTTTGCTTCTATCATGACTTCAGCTAGCCTATAACGGTTTATCTCTTGGAATTCCAAACTTTCGTATTCATTGTGGCTAACATGGTACACCACTCTACTATTGCTCTATAGTAAACTGACGCGTTGTAGTTCCTAATGACGTTTAACTAGAGTCGGCACCAAAGCCTTTTATTAAACCTGAAAATCTTAAAGTAGCATGGCCTAAGCTTTCCATTTTCAAACCATATTAACTCATTCTATGTTGCTTGTGAAAATGGATATGGGGCTGGAATCCTCTCTCAAAATTTTGGGTCTTTCCATTCCTTACACCATTTCCAATTTTTCCTTGTCTTAGCCTGGTATGGTCCCATTGCAGTAGAACAAAGGACAGCAAATACAACTTCTCCCTAGGTTATGTGCCATTATACATATGTTGCTTGCCCTTTTTTCGTTCTAGTTCAAGTTTATTGTGGTTTATACATTTACTTTTTCTTTCACCACTCATTATATATTAAAACACACCACAGATTTTTTGTATCCTGAACTTCCTCAAGCCTTTTTTGTTTGACATTCAGTTAGCACGGCCGGGGCCGGAATAATCAGACTGAATCTTTTTTTCCTTTGCATCTGAGTTAGCTTAATTTTAAGAATCTTATCAGTGCACACCCCAGAGGATTGGCCTGCCCTCTGCACTCATACAGTGCATGGTTCAGCTGACACCTGGGAGTATCATGAAAGAAAATGTTCACAGCATTTATGTCAGCTTGTCTTGCTCCTTTTGATTAGACCCAAGGAAATATTTGATTACACGGAGACGTGACGAGGAGGAGCCCTTGTATCTATTTCTTACAAATCGAATTACCATTCGTTTGTGAGCTGCTTTTATAGAAGGAATACAGGCAGAAGACCTAACAAAGAATTAAATACTTGTACAAGGATATTTACAAATTCATGGCCAGCATCCCTGTCCATTGTTTTATCATTCTCTCTTATACAATACACGGTTTTGTAAACAAAAGTAGGTAGAAGATATTTTAAGACGTTTATATTCTTGTTCTCATCGCACACGCTTGACAGGTCTCCCATACATTAGCTTGATTTTCCTCGTTGCTCGTTGTGCGATCCAATCGCAACGATATGGGGCACAAAAAATTGCTGAACGTTTGCAAAAGATCATTCCCCCGCGATCTCGCTCGGTGAACACGTTCGGGCCATAATCTACTTCCCAGTTTCCAGGCGAGCCTTGCCATCCTTCAAGCTACAGCATCTTTGGCTTTCCTTGACGTTCTGTGATGATGCCGAGGAGGTGGGTGAGTGTCCTTGCCATTTTCCTGTATGTAAATCACAGGCATAGCATTCTTTGAATCACATTCTTGATATTTTTATTTATAGAGAAGGGCTTGGGGAGGCATTGAGGAATTCTTCATTCTATTCTCTTGGTCTGACCCTATGTCAAATCTCCAAACCCATTGTTGCCCATGAGTTCCAAAAGGTTTGCCCATCCCTTCTCTATTACCCAATAGCTTACTTTTTTCCCAGGTTCATAATACAACCCCCATTGAATGAGCTACCACGCCTGGAGAAGAAAACCTTGCTGTGTATACCCTAACCCTTAATGTTTAAGGAACTCTTTGTTTTTTTAGTTCTTTCGATAAGCAGCATAGACATATTCGTATTTGCCAGAATATCGCAAATTTTTTGCCTAAATTTTTGCAATCAATGAGTAACTTGTATCTTCTCCAGTCATTATACCTTCATTTTACTGTGATTGGGCTGCACAAACTGTTCGCCCGGAGAACTATCCGCGCGCGAAACATCGCCATGTTCGCGTCCGCCCCATGTTCGGAACCTATGCGCGGTTCTCTTCCGCCCAGATCTTTAACATTGCAGAAACTTGGCCCCCTGTGAGTCCCAGTCAGAAGACATATCCAGCCAATGGCACCCCCCCCACCTCACAGACCTCACACCCCTATAACTATTCAAGTACCGGACGGCCATTACACCATTCTGCTTGAAGAAGGAGAGAGTTAGGAACGAGAGCGCGGCTGTGCTATAGGAAACCATAGCTAGGTTTCTGTGTGATCTTTTTGTTTTAACAGCTTCCCTGAATATTACCATCCATTCCATCCATGGGGAAATCCAGTGTCATCCCAGAATGACAGATCACCCCCAAAAATGTCACTCCCCAATGTCCATCTCCACCAGTGGTTTTCCACACGTCCAATCTCCCACCAAGTGTCCGCCACAATGTCCATCTCCCCCTGTGTCCCCAACACTGACCATTCACCACCGAGTGGATAACACTGTCAATCTCCACCAGTGTCATCCATACTGACAATCTACCCCGGTCCTCCACCACTGTCCATCTCCACCAGTGTCCTCCATAAAATTAAAATTCACTTTTAAGAGGTATGGCAATGTGGAAAAGCAGATCTTCACAGGTGTTTCAGGTGGAATTCAACATAGGCATTTACCCAACCATGTTGTTTAGTGCTCTCCAGCTCCCCCTCTGTGTTCAAATCCCATTGACTATCATTGTGAATCCTTTGTGCGGGATTTATGCGTGAAAAAAAAATTCTTGGGAGTTTTGCCACTGGATCCCCCTCTGTCATGTCATTCTACAGGTGTTAGTACCATTGAAATACCTTTCCCAACACTATTGTGGCCAGAAGAAAGGGTCCATTGTTTTTTAATGTACCGGTTTTGGTTCGCCTGCCCATGAAAGTCTATCGGGGTTCGCCGGGTTCACGGACATTGCGGAGGTTGGTTCGCGTTCGACCGTTCGCGGAAATCAAATTCCGGTGTCGAGCACATACACATTCAGTAAACAAATCGGCACTTTCGTGCAAAATATTGGGAATTGCAATACACGTAGTTCTGGGAACTGAGTAAGATGTCTCAAATATTCCTGATAACGCAAAAGAAAGCACTATGTTCAAGTTATCATGAATTCACGAAAATGGCAGATATTCACAAAAAAATTTGCCATCGACACTTCACAATGCAAAAAAGAAGAGCGATTCATCAAGATATAGGCAACAATGGACATTATATCTACAACTTTCCAAAGAAGAATGCATTCTCATTTAAAAAGACATCAGTAGGAGGGGCAGCCAAAGAGCCCATGACCAATATATCAAAACAATTGGGCTGAAAAAAAAACCAAACTTCCAGTTTGTATTAGTTCCGTAGGGATATGGATAGACTCTACATTTGATATTTGTAACAATGGTAATAGATACAGAAGACAACAGCTACTTATTAGCATTGAATTGCTCTAAAGAAAAGACAATAGGCATTGAGTGTGCTAGCAGGAGAGCCATTAATGCAGCAAGGGGGGGACATAATAATTGTGGGGGAATGACCCATCAGGGTAGACAGCCAGAGGCACAATTAACTACAAGTTGTATACACACAACCCACTGGGGTTTAGGTGTAAGAATTGATTCATTTGTAGCAATGGTCGTGTGTCAATTATGTAGACAGCCCCCTCTGGGATCTCTTTTGGTACATTTTTCATGGAATTTCTTGGAGGCGAAAGACCTTTATAGAAGTTATTCACCGGTGTGTTGTGAGAAACGCCATTAGATATATATCTTTGTAAAAGTGTTCACTTAGGTGGTGAATCATGCTACCTACTGGGAATTAGAGTTAAAATCTACATGAAGCCGTTTAGATTCATTTATTGATACGTTCACTAATTATGTTCGTATGCTGCACAACCCACAATAGCCCTTGACCACTCAACTCACCCGTCCCCAATGTAGCAAAACATTGTCACATTTGAGGGGTCATCAACTGGCATTGCCCACTGAATCGTAATGGTCTGATGGCGAAACTACAGGGCTTGCCACCTTGAGTTTCGACCCAAAAAGGACACAGGTAGGATCGCACTGGTACCTTTTGCGGTATCCTGTGCAGTCAGTTACTGTGGATGGGATCTCCTCCCCCATCCAAGTTAATGGCTACAATTTGCCGGGAATACCTGTGTTAGTGGAGCACACAGGATGCCCCTTGTTTGTAGTCGACTCATCAAGCTTGGTAACATCACACAATGTAATGAGTCTGCTACAAGCTGGCCATGGATCAAGCTTGCGGCGGAAGTAAAATTAAGATCTACATCCAAGGCAGTTTTGATTTTAAGTCATGATTAGTTCACATAATGAGGTCAGTATGCTGCCTCCCGAATAGCCTTGTGCAGACAGCTCAACGTCCAAATTTAGCAAAAAAAATGATAAAAAAATAAATTCTTACTTTTTATTAATGAAATAAATAAGAGTTACCACTTCAAGGTATTCTGGGGTTTTCATATAATCCAGAGGAAAAGGCCTTGTTTCTCACCATCCCACCATGTTAGAAAGGTGAGCACACCATAGAACAGGCCTGAAAAAAAGATTGCAAGAAATTCAGATCAAAACTAAAGCCCCCATACACCTTTTAGATCCTCCATACAAATTTCATTCAGATCTACCAACAACCATACAGTATAGTGTCTCCATGATAGCATCATAGTGATTGGAAGGCGTGTGTAGAAAGGTCCTCATATTACATGGTTTTGGTAGAAGAAAGGTGATTGTACAGAAATTGCCCATGTATTGTATGTGGTGGTAAGGGGGGCTTTAGGGACCTTAAGAAGGTCGAGGGGGCAGAAAAGGAATGAGGGTGGTGAGGGGGGGGGAGGGAAGAGGCGTGGAAGGAGAAGTGGGGGAAAGGGCGACGGGAAGAGGGGGGGGGGGGGGGTGGGGGGGGGGGTGGGGGGGGGGGGGGTGGCGGGGGGGGGGGGGGGGGGGGGGGGGGGGTGGGGGGGGGGGGTGGGGGGGGGGGGGGGGGGGGGGGGGGGGGGGGGGGGGGGGGGTGGGGCGGGGGGGAGGGGGGGGGGGGGGGGGGGGGGGGGGGGGTGGGGGGGGGGGGGGGGGGGGGGGGGGGGGGGGGGGGGGGGGTGGGGGGGGGGCGGGGGGGGTGGGGGTGAAATAACAAATCAAAGGACAAATGCAAAAAAACAAAAAAGAACTACTTAAAAAAAAAAAAGAAAAAAAGCAAAAAACAAAAAAAGAAAAAGAAAGAAACAAAAGAGAAACAACCACAAAAAAACACAACAAAAACAAACAAAGAAACACAACCAACACAAAAAAAAAAACATAAAACCAACAAAAAAAAACAAAAAAAAAAAAAAAAAAAACAACCACCCTAACAAAACAACCACCTCTCTTCCCCACCTCCAAAACAAAAACTTTTTGAACAAAAAACAAAAGACCAAAAAATTTATGGGTCTTCTTAATATGATAAAAGACCACTTATAATGTGAGTTGTATCATTTTATAAAAAATCCATGCACTGATATACAGCTGGACCCCTCCCTTTCCTCCGAAGCAGCAAAGTGGCATAATAAAGTTGGTTTAATGTAAAATGGGGCTACAGAAAGGGGTTTTGAATCTCGTGAGATTTTGATTTTTGTATCTCTCTTAATTTTCTCTTTGTTTAAAGATTATTTTTTTTTAAACACCTCTACAATCTTACTCATACCAATATATGAGGACCTTTCTAATCATTGCTATTCACTATCATTCTATCAGGGATGGACCCGGCAAATACGTAGCCAGTGATAATACCTTCCAACTCATATGGTATTCTATCAGGGCGAGGACCCGGCACTACACAGCAGGATAAACATTCCAACTCATAGTTTCCTAACAGGAAGGACACGGCCACATACATGGCAGTGATATATACATTCCAATCCACCTATGTATTCTATCAGGAAGGAACCGGCACTACATAGCAGGGATATATATACCATTCCAATCATTATGTATTCTATCAAGGAAGGAACCAGCACTACATGCAGTGATATATAGTACTTCCAATCACTATTGTATTCTATCAGGGAGGGACCCGGCACACTACATAGTTGTTTTGTATATCTAATGGAAAAGGTGTTGTAGGGGAGGCTTTACTGTTTATTGTAACAATTGGTTTTCATAGTATATTTCATCTACGTTCATAAAGTGGATTAATGGAATTGTATATGCTACAAAATTGCTCATCAATATCATTTGCTATATTCCAAGTATGCTCAAATTTAAAAACTCATAGTAAATGATCATACTTTGATTGTCATGAGCTATTATAGCACACTATGTAATATTATTTTCTTCATTAAAGCTTGTTTGAAAAAAAAAGAAAGGTGACGCAAGACTAACCCTGCGCGGGCGAGCATGAAACACCCCTTTTCGATGGAAATTGTAGAGCCACAAAACTGGTGGGGAGTTAGCGTTACATGTTTTTAAAATAAAGTCCTTGAAATGCAAAATATTGGTCTCAATTCTGTGGGATACCAAACATATGGTTTGATTACTTTCCACATCAAAAAAGCTATTGGACTACTAACACCAACATTGAAGACATGAAGTTCAATCTACTATAGAGTGGAAAAGTAGAATGAATTCATCCAGAGGCTCATCTTGTCTCAGCCAGGTGCAGCCTGCCAAAGTAAAGTACAACATCAATACTGTAACTTCCGTAATGTGAGAGTTCTGCTCAGATGTCGCTCCCAAGTGAAGTCCCCCTTTCTTGTTTTTACTTTTTGTATGCCTTTTTTTTTTAGGAAGGAAAAAATTCCTCTGCATGCTAGAAAAGATATACACCTTGTGAACTGTTGGCCCCTTTCACTTCTATGGGTTGTGTTTATCACATGTTGTGTTGCACAACGGTACCTAACCTCCCTGGCGATTCACTGAGCGTCCAGATTTCTGTACCAAAATGATACAGTTGTTTTGCCTTCTACGCCACCCATCGGCATCACCGATTGACGAAGATGTGGGGCGGAAAAGGCTCGGAATGCTCACACAGAGAGCCAGCGGTTGCGCCTGATTCCGGCACGGGCGCAGTTTGATTCACGATTCAGGACTGCGCCCTGCGGACCAGTACTTGCTTCAGGCGTAACGCTAGGGAGGTAAACCAGCCATAGACGCTATGATGGCGGGCATTTATCGAAAAATCGTCCGCAGCATGATGGAATCATCATGCCATGGGTCATCGTTCGAAATCGAAATACAACATTTACGATTGACTAACCAATAATTTTGCTATGGGGACTCTTGTGCCAATACGGAAATAGCCCGGAGACACTCGGCTATTTCCGGAAGCCTCGGGGCAGCAGAGATGATACACTAGCAGAAAGCTCAGCAGGAGCGTTTCTGTAGCGGGGGATCTACTTTTGAACGGATTATAGAAAGACATTTCTATAATTTGCGTCCAAAAGTAAAAAAAAAGATTTACAAAAAACGCCAATAAAAAAAAAAACTAAAAAATTTCTTTTAAGACCAGGTAACGCATCAGTGACGTACTCCGGGACCCGTGAACAACGAGCTCGGGAAAGAGGAAGGGAAGAAGATCTCGTATGGATGGCGGCGTCCGGACCGATGAGTCCCACACGCTGTGCCCGAACCCAGTTCAGGCGTTATCGCTAATTGCAGCATCCCTGTGCCCGCATATCGCTTTTAGGGAGGTTAAGCATAGGGCTAGTAAATGTGCTTGGATGCGTTGACATAAGATCATCCAACAATACCCAAGCCCCCCCTATCACTCCATTAGGGCCATGTTATTGGCCGTGTTACATAGCACAGCCAATAACGCGGCCTATTAAGTCAAGGACTTTACGTTAGCCTGACACGCCAGTGACTGTCAATGAATGCATGAACGTAACAACCTCTGTTGCTTCATGCCTATTGCAGGTCCGCTATGAACTATTTAAGCGGGTGCTATAACAACCTTATCAAAAAGCCCAATTGCTATCAAGGAGGGCTTCATGAACGGCGCTAGGAATTCGATGTGTTCATGGATTTAAGGGCAAGTGTAGACCATAAGCGTAATGCACTAATGTGAATGCTCTGCAGCACACATATTTTAACCCAACGCAAGTGATGGTTGGGGCACTGCGGGTGGGGGGTGATTTACAACTCTTTAACACCTTTTCCATATGCCTATAATGAATCGAATTATGCCAGGCCTGAGGTGAACCCCCACCATAGAGGGGCCGATTTACGCCGAGACAAGTTAAATGTCGAATCGCCACCACTTACAGGGGAGCCCCCTTGAGGATACGACCAAAAAACAGCCGGAAGGTCGGATCGCACCACAGATCCGTCCTGCTGGTTCATGTTGTGGCAGATCCTCGATCATGCTGCAGGCATTAACTAGGGGGGGGGTTAATTGGCTTAAAATCTGACAGGGAATAGGCATGTGTTGGAGCACTGCAAGGGTTCTTGTCAGTTCTCTAGCCAATCCTCACAGTGTGTGATGATGTACCACGCTGTGAGGAAGGAGTAGGCTAAAAGCTGGCCATAGATCGAGACATCTATGGCCGGCTTTAGCCTTCAAAGCGTCCAATTGTTCTGTAAAAAAAACAAAAAAAATTATTAAGTTGTTTAAGGTAAATCAATTCCTTTTTCTGGTTGAATATGATCAAATAAGCAATGAAATGTAAAAGAGCAATGCTCAGTATGGAGGAAAGTTATTGGTCTAATGGTACATGGCCCAGTGTTTTTAAGGTGTTTGATGACCTTTTATCAATGAAAAAGTGTGCCTCAATTTAGTTCACTTCAAAAGGTATAAAAGGTAATGGTTACGTTTGCAATAGTTTTAACCCCCCCTGTGGGTAGCATTACCGTGTTCATTTTGGATTGATAGCAAACAATTAAATTTGCACAATCGATGAAAAAACCAGTTGGCAAAAGTGGGACATGTTGTTTGGTTACCTTGAAGCTTCCTTTAGCTGAAAGTAAGTGCCCATCAAACAGTGCAGAGTCAACACCTCCAGAACAAACTCCATAAATGTTAAAATATCAGGTTTTTTGACTCAGGTCTAACCCTTGTGATGTGTAGTTTACACATTATTAAATTACAAAAGATCTCTTTGGTGATGGATCCATGTTTTAAAAACAAAAATAACAAGTCCTGACAATTCCTTCAAAGGCCACAATCAACGCAGAAATGTGTGTTTCATTAAAGCCCCATAGACACATCGAATTTCCAGCCATAGTTGGGGAGAACGACCTGTCGGCGCGCTCACACAAACGCTGGGTGGCGATTTGCCTGCAACTACAGAGGTGCCCACCTTGACGGGACCCGACCTGAAAAGCCCCGCTAGAGGATCACCGGGGGAACCAGGAATCAGTTCTGCAGACAACATAATCACCACGCAAGTAATGAGTCACCTGCAAGATGGCCAGGAAATTTGAGGTGTCTATGGCCGGCTTTAAACTTGAGCAACAACATAAGAAATTCTTTTGAAATCAGGTTTTAATTTGAAAGTGACATCATAACCATTTAAAACTACATTGTAAATAGAAAAATGCAAAAAATACCCCAATCAGTGTTAAGTGGTATTTAAACTTGTAAACGTACAATTTTTTTCATGTGAAGTTCAATCTCAAGTTAAGTTTTGACTTTTACTTTGAACTCATTGTATTCAAAAACTACCATTCATTATTTAAGCCACTACATTGTGCCACTGTGGGTAGGCAATACCATTCTGACCAAAGACTGAGCTGTGAAAGCATAATGCTTGGATGAACTTTTCACAAATGATGAGCTTTCCACTTTGCAAGTTGCTAAGTCTTTTTGAAAAAGGCCCACTCATGTGGGTAAAATTAAAATGCCGTAGAAAGAATCTGTGAAAAACGGTATGATAGGCATACTGGGGGAACTTTCTGGATTGAAAGTTTGAAGGAGGGACATCAGGTGTGTGGAGTCCTTCTTTCAAAAAAAAAAACTACCTAAAAAAAAACAATGGCTTTTATATGAGTGTGGTTTGTTAAGAATGTTTTTTTTAAGAATTTAAAAAAATATGAAGTTTGGACATAATACTTTATATCCTTGATAAAAACCCCTGACTCTTTGTGTTTTGATTCATTGTCACTGTGTTGACATGTGTTCATGTTTTGTGCCGGTGTTATTTTAGATTTTTTTAGAGAGAACAGAAACGCCGGTTGTACACTCCCCATGGCGCACTATGATTAGCTTTTCTTAGTACTTGCGTGTGACAGGGTGACTCTGCGTCGAGAATCCCAACGCGGGTTTACATGAAACTAGAATCAGTAACAATAATAT
>CM070032.1:19998932-20011614 GCA_036250615.1 Ptychadena robeensis
CCCCCCCATCTCCCCATCAGGTCACGTTGACCATTTTTATATATTTGGAGCCTATGGGTCTGGTTTGCTGGTATGGGGTGGCCAGCTGGTCATGTTGACCAGTTTGAGTGTTCCCCCTGTTTGTTACCTGGTTGTAATGTGTGTTTTTATTGGAGCGAGGGCCAACCATGCTTTTTTTTTAATTGTTTTTAATTAAAAACCCTTGCCCTGCATTCTCTTGTGTGTTGGTGTTTATTGCTGCGCAGGGATGGGAATGGTGGAGGGTGTGTTTTCTTCCACAGTGCAGCAATGTGCCAAGGGCTGCCAGGACATGATGTGGTCCTCTGTGCAGATCTGCTGGTGATCCATCTGATGTCCACCACCAACGTGCCCGATTGGCCCTGAATCGGCCCTGAATCAATCTGATGGAACCAACATGTTGGTTCTCTGTCCGATCCGATTCTGGTTCCCCTGAACGATCGGACGTGATCGATCGGACAAGGTGGGCTGCACGCGATTCCGGCACGATCGTTTCGCGTGCACGCGCCCGGAATCGATCGTGCCGGAATCCGGTGGGAATCCGACACGTGTATGGGGGCCTTAAGGATGGTATCTCATGTGATCAGGTCAGAGGGAGCTGACCAAGTGGGGTGTGTGATTTCAGTTGGCCTGCAGGCAGCCTTATGCCTGGCATACACATGCCGATAAGTGGCCGATTTTTCACCTGACCGACGGGCGTGCGTCTTCATTGAAGCTAATGGCCGGTACACAAAGGGTGCCAGCCGACTGAAGCAGCCCCATAATGCACCAGGATGCAAACGTGATGAGGTCATCACGTTTGCATTCCGGTGCATATCGGAGCATGTCTGTCGGCACCCATCTGTGGGTGTATGGCAGGCATTAGTGTCCTTGAATTGGTGAGTGGTGGCTGGAGGCCTATATTCACTAAGGCGGCAGGCACTGAGGATCTATATGGAGTAGATAATGGGACCTTTTAAGACTCAGAACCAGTAAAATATGTTATACAAAATTAAAATAAAGGAAGGAATCTAATCAATTTGACAATTATATACCCACAAATACAAAACAGAGGTACAGGATTGCTACATGTTTCGCCCCTTCATCAGGCTGTGCACCCCAGAAATATTTTTAACTACAACCAAAGTCTTGAACGAAGCCAAAGTGTGTTTCTGCTTGCGTAGTTGCAAAGACCCGAAAGTCAGAGAAGAATTTGTAAGCACAAATGTGCCCAGATACGCATGTTTGTGTACCAAAATATATAGAAAAGACAGAAGACAGGAAGAAAGAGAAGGTAAAGAAATCAATCACAATGGAAAAGAAGAAGAAATATGAGAGTGGTGATCATGTGACTGATCTCACTAGTAAGTCCAGTGTGTCATAATGGACCAACTCACAAATCTTCATAACTCTACAGACTCTAGGACACTACAGAGCCGGATTCCTAATGTTCTTATGGAAATTATTAATTATTAATAAACACCAGACTAATTAGTGATAACACTTTTTTATTATAAAAAGGTGAGGTAAGAGGAGCTTTGTGAGATTCAGGACACATAATCTGTATTCTCATTATTTCTTATGGTAAAAATTGTCTTGGCTTACAACCTACTTGAGTTACAATCATTTTTTGAGTCAAGGGTTGTATATGCAAAAACTAGAACAGTACTTTTTTTGTAATGTTCCTACAACCCTTCTCTGCATTTTCAGCAATTTTGGCGATGACACCATGTTCAGAGGCTTTGCAATTAATTTAGGTAGCTTGTGTATTTCAATCAATCTGTATTTAATTGTACTATGGAGCATGCACTAAAAATTTGAATGGGATTTTACGGTGCTGTTTACACATGACAAATCAATTTCC
Organism: Ptychadena robeensis; assembly: GCA_036250615.1. NCBI lineage: Eukaryota > Metazoa > Chordata > Amphibia > Anura > Ptychadenidae > Ptychadena > Ptychadena robeensis. The sequence goes on from CM070032.1 coordinate 20,000,794, forward strand.
TGGCCTACTTCATGTCAGCCTCCCCACAGTCTCAGCTCTCTACGGGTACAAGTTTCTGCCTTATCAGCCATCACGGGAATTCACTGGCAGTAGCGCTCAGTTTCTTCAGGCAACAGCGAAACTAAGGCCGCCATGGCGGGCCTGGTTTCCGAAGTGGGACCTTCCACTAGTGTTAAAAGCTCTTTAGCAGGTCCCATTGATCCAGCAGACACTTGTTCCTAATGTCATTTTGACGCTTAAACTTTTGTTCCTCACAGCAGTGGCGTCAGCAAGAAAAGTTTCTGAACTGTGCGCTTTTTCCTGCAAGTTCCTTCTTTCCAAAATGTGTGGTCCTCTAGCCTGTCCCGGCTTTTCTTCCGAAAGTTGTGACGCCTTTCCATCTGAACTGGGAGATGGTCTTTTCTTTGTTTCAAGCACAATCCCCGGCTCAGAAGGATCTTAACCCTTGGATCTGACACAGCTGCTAGCGGTGTATATTGAAAGGACTAGTCCAGTTCGCAAGGTGGAGAATCTTTTTTTGTATCTGTGAGGGGCTCATAAAGGTCATCCCCTTCCCCCTCGTAGAGTATCTACCTGGGTGGTGCAAACGATTCAGCTGTCGTACGGCTTCGCGGGGCTACCTCCTCCGGTCGAGATCTGAGCTCATTCCACCAGTGGGGTGGCGGCATTGTGGGCATCGCTGGCCAAGGTTCCAGCAGAAGTGTTCTGTCAGGCGGCGAGTTGGTCTTCAGTGAATACTTTCATTCGACATTACCTCTTACATATGTCAAGGGATCCAAATAGCTCTGATAAGTGTCACTATGTTTTTTACAGTACTTGGTGTTCGTGTTGCATTCTTGGTTTTCCCGCCCTGGGTTGTGGCTTGTTATATCCTGTGGTGAGGCTGGCATGAGGTAGGCCAGAAATATTTTTTCAAAACTTACATGTATTTTGCCTTTCCTGGAAAGAATTTTACATATTCTTGTAATGTAAAATTTGTTACATTTTATTAATCAAAACTTAAAATCATATCCCCAAAAAGTTTTGATAAAATTATCGAATTTTACATTACAAGAAACTGATTTTTCATGTGTAAACAACACCTTAAAACCAAAGTAGAAGCACGTTTTTTTTTAAGGTATAGGTTTTGTAGTAATTCCCTCTAGGGGGCGGTGCATTGAGCATTGGATTTGCAACAATGGGTGAGGCATCCGCATTAGTTTTATGTTGATTGATCTAAGTATAGGAATCGATCGGTTTTAAATCGATGATCCTGTGTGGTGGTACAATCGATCGATGTTCAACTGACAGTCTATATTTAAACTGCACAAACAATCGAAGAGTGATCGTGCAAAAGGACTTCTTGGTATTCAGTGTGAAACGTGTGCACCCTGAAGTCAACACCTATCTCGTTCTGCAGACAGGGTGGCTGGTCTTGTGTAGTGTTGAGCTTGAATATTCGAATTGCTAATATATTTAGCAAATATCGGCTGTTCGAGAATTCGCAAATTTCGCGAATATGGTGTCGGATATTCGCAATTTCGACTATTCGCGATATTCTGCATTGGGAAGCTTATGGCCATGAATTGCGAATATATATTTGCAATGCAAAAAGAAATAGCACATGTGGTAATTGCGAGGTGATTATAATTGTGAATATATATTAATATCAAATTGAATATTAATTATTCGTAAAATATCGCAAATTCGAATATTGCCTATGCAGCTCATCACTAGTCTTGTATCTGCCCCCTACAGTAGTTTTAAGCTAGCCATACATGTGTCGATTCCATGAACGATTGATCACCCATCCGATCGATTACGGCGATGCCACAGGTGATCGGATGGGCGATCGATCGCCCAATTAAGTCTGTGCCTACCACCTTAGGCCAACGATTCCTGGATGATTCCATGCCCGATCGATCACTTCACAAGTGGCAACTCCCCCTGATGTGTGCTGAATCGATCAGAAAGACCAGCATGTTGGTTCTCTGGCCCATCCGATTCAGGGGGCCATGTCGATCGGGCAGGGTCGATCGGGCAAGGTGGGCTGCACTCAATTCTTAGCCGATCGATCGGCGTGCACGCGCCAGGTGATCGATCGGCCAGGAATCGTGTCCGGAATCGACCCTTGTATGGCTACCTTTAGAGATGGTCGAATTTTTAGACTAGCTGACTTTGTCAGCTGATTGCAAAGCCTCTGAAAATGGTATCATCACCAAAATGGAGTGGAGCTGGAGATGTAGAAAGGGGTTATGGGAACATTTGAAGAAATAAAGCACATGTAGTTTTTGCATAAATTAAGTGTAAAGTTGAAGACAACATTTTCACTTTCGAAATTTTGACCTGATTTGAACTTAAGTTATGCAAAAACTTTTTGTGTTAAAGCAATACTTTTTATTGTAGTTTCCCCCGAACCCTTCTCTACATCTCCAGAAAGTTTGGTGATGATGCCATGTTTTGGGACTTTGCAATTAACTCGAAATCGTTTAGTTTTAAATAAAAAATTCAACCTCTCCAGTATGTTTGGAGGGATATGGTAGGTAAATTCTCTACTTCTACAGAATACAGTTTAGATTTACAAAAGACGCAAAGAGTTTTTTAAAGATAGAGAAATCAAAAGTGCCAATCCACAGTGCATATAGAGTTCAATTCAATTATAAATACAAATAAATACAAATGGCAAGGAATGGCCAATGGGGGCTCAACAGTCCCCCTTCCTCAGGGCTTTGCACAGCAGTAATAGGGCCTCACAGTATTGCTGGGTGGTTGTTATTCGTAAGGTAACATTTTGGATTTCTTGTTCGTTCTGTAGAAATCTGAGATTTTTTTAGATATTACGCATTCATACTGAATAAAAAGCAACCTAATTCAATTCTTCTTTCAGCCATGGCCTAAGGTACCCTATAGAATAGAAAATCGTTCTGCGTCCTTGTAGCCTTGCAGCTAGGAGTTATATTAATTTTTTTCTTCTTGTGGTTCAGCTTTAAGGATTAGGCAAGGTTTGGATTTGGAAATATTTGTTAGGTTTTTAGAGATGAAAGCAGTTTTTTATTAAAAATCAAAAGAGGGGTTTGATTTTCTTTTGTGAACTGGATCTGCAGTTTTGTGACTTCACCCTGGCTGTAATTAATAAATGACATTACAATGATTCAGCAGCTGCATTCTGTCGATAGCATATGAAGGACGTGTTTAATATTCAATATGAGGCAGAGCCACAGAGAAAGGATTTTCACATCGAGAAATGTGTCCTTATCACAGACAAGGACTGTTGTGTCGGACCGTTGCTTACACAAATGTCCACAGCAAAAGCTGATTATGAGTGTCTGAGTGATACATTTCTAAACAAAGATCTCAACATAAAACCTCTAACCGGCCTATTGTACGCGTTCCATGTGTAAATAGAGAATGCCGCGTCTGGTTCTGCGGGAACACTTAGCCTTTATTTAATAAAAACATGGAAGGGGTTCCAACTGCTGAGGCTGCAGTTGTTGGCATCTTAATGTAAGGTGTTTCTTTGCTGTTTTTGACTCTCAAGGATTTTTTTGTAGGTTGAAGATTTAACCATACATGTCTAATTAAGGGAAAACCTACCAAAAGTGATGTCACTGGTGTCGTGTAAGCTGCCACTTCAGCATTTCAAGTGACGCTCCCTACATCCCCCTAACAAGCAGGGTGGAGACCGTTCTTTTCACTCCCAACTTACTACCCTTCACATACTACGGACAAACCAGGAGCGTAACCCACCCCTATTTAACCTCTTAGCCCCTCATTGCCTCCTCTTTCTCACCATCCTCTAGGATTAGTATTCATGTAAACTTAACTGAGGCTAAGTTGCAGGGTACAATTGAGCCTACTGACACAGTTTACTGAAGATTTACTGATCTGGCAAGGGGGCAGGAAAGCAGGTAGTTTTCCAGCTAAAATGGGGTACTTGATAGGTATGGATATAAGGCAGTCCATATTTTGTGCAAACTACTATCCATTAGCAAGACAGGCCTGGAGCCAAAAGACAGAGACCTAGGCGGAGAGAATACATGACTGGGTTAGATCTGTGCACAATGGGGAAGCCACTGATTGCCTGCCAGGTGAGGTGCTGTCTTCCCATCTGCGCCACACTTCAGTACTCCTGTCCCCAACCAGACCAAAGACGGCTGCCCATAGGGGATAGGGAAGAGGAAAAGAAGACGTACTATGGCACCTGGTGTCCTGAGTCACATATTCCTCAGGGTCCCACCCCTGGCAGACTGTATCTGGATCATCCATCCCCCAACCACTCCGCTACAATATCAATAATCAACATTGGTGCTACTTTAGGTACAAATTAGCCTTCCTAGAGCAGAGGAAGTTTCCATGTTCCTCTAAAGTCCCCCACCCCTAAATTGCCAGCAAGTCTGAGGAAGAGACCCCCATTTCCTCCTAGGGTGATGTGATGATGAACATACCACATCAGTGGTCACTAGAAGACAGACATGCTCCCGATTCTCATTTTCTTTTTTACAAAGGAGCAGAGGGCAGAGTTGCCAGCTGTATGTAAACTATAAATGGTTCCCAACAAATAAATACACTTCTGCTCTATACATAGTCTCTGTAATTACATGGCAGTGACCATAAAAAGCTGCACTTAACTTCTAACGTCTTCCCCTTCTTCAAGAGTTTAAAGAAGCTCCTTTAACAGTTCAAAGTTATTGATTGTGATTAAAATGATATATCAATACAATGTTTTCACTTTTTTGCATTAGTGGCTAATGTACTTTTCTGCAACAAAAAAATGAGGATTTTGCAAAAAAATTTAATTCTCAATTATGCCTTGTGGTGAATCTAAGTGGTGCCACTAAGTTTGGTGTCTCCTGGTGCCACTCCATAGTGGCGTATATGGGCCGCTATGAGTAATCTGTGCTTCCAATTGTTAGGCAATGTTGCGTATAGTATAATTTATTTATAAAAAGAAAACTAATTAAAAGTATGTAATTATAGTACAATAATAATATAGCTTCAGCCTAGATACACTAAAACATAAAAGGTATCACTAAAGTCATAAAGAGGATGCATGTATATGAGGTGCTGCAGGCACCCCATATGGTAAAAGGTATAAGCATCAGGATTCTGGATTAAGAACCATACCACTGTCATTGCAGCTACGGTTCTTGAGGAACTTTGGAGTCCTCTTTGTAAATCCATTGAAAAGTTTGGTGATTTGGTGTTACCCCTCCTCTGATTGTGAAAAAGTGTCACCCACTGCAGGCAGTGGCCCCATTAATGACACAACTTCATAGACCTTCAGAAGTCATTAGTAAACGGTTTAAACTTTCTAAATATGCAATACCAATAAAAACATCTATTTTCTCTGCATTCAGAGAATTTGTCCAAACTATATCCATTTTCACCTCATGAGATCTATAATTCACTCATTCATTCTTCCAAATCAATAGGGCAAGGCACCTGAAAAAGTATAACACTGATTTCCTCATTAACTCATCAATGTGATTTTATCCTCCAGAGCCGCAAATTCTCTGAACCTCAGTAAGCACATTTTATGGGCTTTTGTTGATTCTAATAATGAAATTAGAAATACATTTCACAAAGTCGGGAGAATTGTGATCAGTCATTTCTATGAGGAAGCATTTCCCTTGTCCTATGCTAACAAAGGAGATCAGATAACAATTGTAGTATTTTGTTACCATGGAAACATAAAAAAGATAAAACAAAAAATAACTCCGAAAATACTATTCATCCCTTTTGTAGTCATGAAAAGCCTTTAAAGTCGACTTTTGGGAATGTTTTGAAACACAATTTGTGGAATTGTCTGTGTGAAAACCTCAAGGGTGTCCTTACTTGAATGAAACTGGGCAGAGAAATTACTCCATGGCCAGCGCGCTATTGATTAGTGATGAGCAGCATAGGCAATATTCGAATTCGCAATATGTCGCAAATAATTCTACTTATATTCGTTTTGGTATTTGCAATTGCGTATATTCACAAATATATCATCGCAAATATTTGCAATGCATTCACATTGTCATTACATTCAAAATGAATGGTAACTAGTGTTGAGCTCGAATATTCGAATTGCGAATATATTTGGCGAATATTGGCTATTCAAGAATTTGCAAATTTCGCGAATATGGCGGCGGATCATTGTAATTTCGAATATTCACAATATTCGCCATTGGGATGCTTATGGGCGAAAATAAATTGCACATGTGACTATTTTGAACGTAATTGTGAGGCAATTATGATTGTGCAATTGCGAATATATATCAAATCGAATATTGGTAGAAATATTGCGAATTCGAATATTGCCTACGCCGCTCATCACGAATGCTATATTTATTTTCGCATTGCGATTATATATATTCGTAATGCATAGCCGTAAAGCTTCCCGATGCATAATATCGCTAGTGATGGCCAAACATCGGCCAGGTCCGTTCGCGAACACGCGGACCGGACTCTTTTGAAAATCTGATGTCCACTTGTTTGTTAGGAGATTCAGATTCCCCGAATTTAAATCGGAAAAAAACGGAAGTGACGTCACTTCCAGTACATGGAACGCACAGTTCCTGGTTTCGATTGCCAGACGTAATTGACATCACTTCCAGTTTTTGGAGCTACTTTTTCGCTAGTGACCGAGTTCTCTACCTGGTCTCTAGTGAAAGAATGCTTCCTGCGGCCGGATCTTTCTGCATCTGATCTGGCCACCAGAAGAATGACAAACTTCTTCTCGCCGGCTAACAGGGTGGGTCGAACACATTCGGCCATCACAAAAAATTGTGAATATTCGACATTGCGAATATCCGCCACCATATTCACGAATTTAGCAAATTCTCAAATAGCCGATATTCGTCTACTACTACTACTACTATTGATTGAACTGGCCCAGAATAGTGATCCACTTCTAGGTCTCTGCCAGGTGGCCATGCCAAAGGTTAAGCTTTAGGATGGTTGGTACTTGTGCAGGTGCATGCTGATTGTTTTGATAACGACCATATGACAGGTCCCTATGAAACCCGAAAACTGACCAGCGGACACAACATGTGGTTGTGCTTATTGTTTGTGTAAACAAGCCCTTAAGGAAAGGGATGTGTAAATTGTGTATATTGTGTGGATGTATGAATTGTGTATAGTTTTTGCATGAATTAAGTTTAAAGTTAAGTGGAAATTTTTTTATTGAAATTACAACTAAACTTTGAACTTAACTTATAGATCTATATGCACTAGAACAATCCTTTTTTTAATGTTCCCACAACCCATTTGTTACATCTGCAGCGATATTGATGACAGCAATATTGAGGGCTTTGCAATTGACTCACAAAATCTAATTTCGAATCTTTACTCACTAATGATAGGAACAAGCTGGGGCAGAAAGAGTCAGTTTTCTTGCCCTGTGTACATACACATGGGAGGGATGACCAGAAAAGTGGGCAAAACTATACACTTACACTTATAGCAATTTAGTTTTAGGCATTCAGACCCAAATAGGGCCATTTTTAAATACACTACATAATATTCCACCAGCAACAAACTATGAAGAAAGAAGAACAGAGAAAAAGCAGTAGGACTGGCAGGCATAGCGGCAGTCTGGAGCCTTATTATACACTGGAATGTGTTACTGACACTCAGCAATATGTGTGGGTGTCTATTTGTCGCCCCTGGGAGACCTGCCAACCTAGGTCATAGACTGTGTTGTCTATGTAAAAAAAAATGTGGCTCTGGCTCTGGCTCTGACCCATACCGAGTATCCCCTAAGGGATTGGCAATGATGGCTTTTTATTTTTATTTCTACTGGAAAAAGATCTAAGGAGGAACGGCATAACAATACAGGCAATGGATGGCCTTCTGCCTTACAGCTCCCTAATGGAATACTTATAATGAAATACTGTATTTTTTAAATACATCAATTATTTGCGAACTAAGGTTTTAAAAAAATTTATTGTAATGGTTTTAAACAGAACTAACATCATTAGTGTACCTATATGGTTAGAGTGTAAATCTATAGTGTTAATAGGGTTAGAAAAAGTTCCTGAATTTGCATTTATGGAAGCATTGTGTAAACCACTGTATAGTAAGATCCATACCACAGGAAAGTTGCGCTCATGGAGTATTACATATAAAATACATAGAAGTGAATGTCCTAGTAGTTGTGACTGTAGTATAGGAGTGCCACACCCTAACTGCACTCAAGAAAAAAAAGATTTACCTAATGGGACTTAAATGCACTTCCAGCTCGCAGAATATACATTTTAAAACAGGTCTTTATTAAACAACCTGACCTCTTGAATCAATAAATAGCATCATCACATGATTAAAATACAAAAATCACACAATAAAAAAGAAATCCTAACATCTATGATCAATATTTGGGCCAATGATCTTCCAAAGAATAATACATGGTCAGTTAATCCATTGCGTTTCACCCATTGAGGGCTTCCTCAGAGATAGAACCAATTATAGACTTATATCCTATAGGGATAAAGATGAACGATGTCAATAACACCAGCATCACAGCATCATTTAAGACAATTGCTTACTATTGGTGTGCCAAAGGTAATACCTATCTGTGTGTGGACTTCTTTTCGGATAATATGGCAGTATAGACACTCAGCATGGCAGCTTCTTGCCAATAACTCTCTTAGAATCTGAAAATATTTTTTGCCCTACATAAATATGGCCAAGGCTATAAGACTGCTAACACCCTGAAACTGGCCTGCACAGTGGCCAAGACTATACAGTGGTTTGAAAGGACAGGATTCAAATAGATGTATTTAGATGTGAGTGCTACCTGCATTGCTGCAAAGGTTGGATGATGTGGGGGGTCAGCCAGTGCTCACACCATATGTTGTACACAGTGTCAAATCGGTGTACATGGCCTACCATAAGGAAGCTTGTTTTAAAGATGTTGCACAAGAAAGCCTGCAAAGTGTTTGCAGAAGACATAACTTAACTTATTTGGTTTAGATGGTGTCATGCATGTATGGCGGCAACCAGGTGAGGAGTACAACAACAAGTTTGGCTTGTCTACAGTCAAGCATGCTGGTGGGAGTGTCATGGTTTGGAGCTGCATGAGTGCTGCCAGCACTGGGGTTCTATAGTACATTGTGGGAATCATGAATGCCAACAGGTACTTTGACATACTAAAGTAGGGCATGATACCCTTCCTCCACAATTCATAGACGTGAACCCCCTAGCAGTTGTGACTGTAGTGAAATAGTGCCACACCCCAATTACACTAAAGAAAATAAAGATTCAACTAATGGGCCTTTAGGGCACTTCCAACTCGCAAAATATTAATTTTAAAACTGGTCTTTATTGAACAACCTAACCTCTTGAATCAATAAGAAACCCCAACATAAGTTCATCCATGACCAATATTTGGGCCAATGATCTTCTAAAGAATAATACATGGTCAGTAAATCCAATGCGTTTACCCAGAGATAGAACCAATTACAGATGTATATTTTGTAGGGATAAAGACACTTGCTTCCTATTGGTGTACCAAAGGTAATACCTATGTTGCGGTATTTGTACAGATACAATTTGTGTGGACTTTTAATATGAAAGTATAGACACTCAGCATCTGGCACCGGCAAATAACTCTCTTAGAATCTGAAAAAAAAAAATTCCCCCCCATAAATATAACTAAGGCTATACGATGATTGCTTACACCCTGAAACTGGCCTGCAGCATGGTGGCCAAGACTATACAGTGATTTAAAAGGACAGGTTCCAGGTTGGATGAGGTCCTACCATAAGGAAGCTTTTTTTAAAGATGTTGCACAAGAAAGTCTTCACAGAGTTAGCTGAAGACAGGCTGCATGAGTGCTGCCAGCACTGGGGATCTATAGTTCATTGTGGGAACCATGATGCCAACATGTACTATGACATACTAAAGCAGGACATGCTCCCCTTTCTCCATTAACTGGGCTGCAGGACAGTACTCCAACATGATAACGACCCCAAAAACACCACAAGAAGATCACAGCCTTGCTAAAGAAATTGAGGGTAAAGGTACTGGACTGGCTAAGCATGTTTCTAGACCTAAACCTATTGAGCATCTTTGAGGGCATTCTCAAATGCAAGCTCTCCAACATCAATGAACTCCATGGTGTAGTCATGGAGGAGTGGAAGAGGATTCCAATGAAAACCTGTGAAGCCCTAGTGAACTCCATGCCCAAGCAAGTGAAGGCGGGGCTGGAAAACAATGGTGGCCACACAAAACATTGACAATTTGGACATTTTTCATTTAGGGGTGTGCTCCCTTTTGTTGGTTTAGACATTAATGGCTGTGTGTTGAGTTATTTTAAGGTAACAACAAACTTACACTGTTGTATAAACTGTACACTGACTATTTTACACTGTATCAAGAAAAGATATTACAAACTATTTACCACAAAGTCAGGGGAGTACTTACTTTATTATACCAAAATACCAAAAACAAAAAAAATGTTTCTGCTTGTAATAAACATATTATGAAAGTAAATAAAACTGTTAAAGGAAGCAGTGTGAATCAAAACGCAACATTTTGTTCAGTTAATAGATCGGTGGCCATGGAAGGGTTAAATTTGCACCTTTCTCCTGGCACGTGCCTTATCGCTGGTTTCTGTTTAGTAACAAAAGAAAGGCGACTTATAAAAGTGAGGAAATAAAGAACAGAACCTAAAGGTCATATTACACTCATGTGTGTTAGCAGAGGAAGGGAAGGAGTCCTGTGCAGGTGGAGGCCTCGCCTGGTTCTCCCCATGTAGTGTTCCCACTGCTCTTTATAAGTCCACCCGTTACCTGTAGACTGATTTCTGCACAAAACCCTAACATGGATCTTTCGTAGTGAGTGACGCTTTAGCTTCAC
>CM070032.1:20038292-20050070 GCA_036250615.1 Ptychadena robeensis
GCTGACATGTCAAAAGAGTTAGCTGAGGGACAAACATAGACAACAAAAATAAAAAAAGTTGTCTGAGTTTGGATACTTCATGAACATGTGAAGGTTGACACACAATTTCTTTATGTTTTAATGGCCCCTTTCACCAAATCTGCACTTAGTGTCTTAAAATCTGGCCCAAAACATTTAGACTGAGTTTCTCGTTCTCATACAGTCTTAACATTACTGACAACAGAGAGATTAAAACAGCAACAGCTAGTCGACCAGAATGGGATATTCGAATGGATACTGTGTAAATAATGATCTACGCGAGTACCTAGTGGACCTCCGGAAAGAAAGGAACACATGTACGCTAGAATGCTGAGTTCTGTGGGTTTATAAAGTGATAAGACAGCGGTTGTGGCCTTTTTTTTTTTTATAAATCTAGTATGAAAAACATCTCTTTGATACATAAACTTTTTTTGGACTTTGGGATTTTATTGAACTTGAAGTTGTTGTTAAACAGATGGAGACTTTGCATGAAATACAATATGTAACACATGTTGAAGTACGTGTATTTCACGCACCAAACAGAAGGTATACATATACAAAATACAACTTTCATACTTTTATTTTTAAAATTAATATTTAAAGATAGAAATGAAACGCATGTCATTTAGCCTTCAAGGGAAGGGGCTCTCAGAGATCCAAAGCATAACATTTACCCCACAGATCCAAAGGGAAAAATGCAAAAGAAAAAACTATGCTTGTATAGCCTGTCACTCAGTAGTCACAGGTTTGTTTGGGCCCACACCCATTGTGTGCACTATGGTATCTTCTGCTGCCCACCAGCACACATTAATCGCCCACTGATCAAGAAAGCCCGAGTGGACTGTCTTAGCTCTTTTACAGAGATCCAACCAGTGACATTACTAACCTTTCAGGGGCCCGATGCAAGATGTTGCCTTCAGGCCCCCTATCGGACCAGGGGGGGGGGGTTTTTGATGTTTTGAAGTGAATCTTGGTTGATTGAAAGTTGTGACTGGGGGGTGAAGACCACTTCTCCTCCAAAGCAACAGCCCCCCACCTCCACTCCCCAGGAAGATCTAAACCGAGTGCCTGTAGAAGGTGGTTGTGGGATGGGGGGGGGGTTGGGGGGGGGCGGGGAGGCAGTCAGGAGTGGTGACATGGAATAGTGGACTGCTACTTTTCTTCACTAGTATAACACCCCCTCAGGTCTGGCCAGGCACGCGGTTCGGATATCCATGGGGGATGGAGGCGGTACAGCGGAGGAGGGCCACTTCCGGGTACCCCAGGGCCCTATGCCATAAATATTCTGCATAGCAGGAGAAATGGCCCAGGGCAACAACCCATCACAATGGGGTATGCAAATGGATTTTTGCACAGCTTAGGGTCTAGTTTCATTTAAACCTCCCTAGCGCTATGCTGAGATCCAGATTTCTTGTACCAAAAGCCGCACCATAGACTATGTCTTTTTTTTATGTTGTAGTGCCTGTACCATACCAAATAGGTCCCATACAACGGGTATTTTATAGTACTGAATATAATAATTGTTTTGAAAACCACCACAAATTATTGTTTGTAAAAAAAAAAAAATCTTAATTATTAAAATAAACGAGGAAACACAAAAAACCAGGTCAAAAGGTACATTTAATAAACATGTATCATTTCACTTGTACAATGTCTATTGTTTTTTTTTGTTTTAATTAAAGTTTGAATTCAATACTGGACAATGTTTGTCTGGTAGATGACATGGGCCCACTCTAAAAACGTTGTTAATTAGTTATGTATGACATAAAATTTAATTGAACACAGTTTTCTAAAGAAGAAGAGTACGATTTGTATTTAAAAAAATCCTGCGGCCACGTTGTGAAATCATAACGTAAAGTGACAATGGGGGGGGGGGGGGGGGTTGGCTTTTGCGTCACAATGCTTTATTCAGGTAAGTTTGCCGCATTTAATCGCACTGTATGCAGTTTCTAAAGCAGAGAAAATCCGGTAATAGCCAGAAAATTCGTACGATTTGAAACTCCTGCTGCCTCCCGGTGGGTCTATTTTTAGATGGACAACAGGGGCAGGGGAGGGGGGCATCCGGTTTCTTGCAGGAAATCATCTAGAAGCCATTGGAGCAACCATGGACATGGAGAAGGTAAGAAGGCGAAATGAACCCAGTTCATGCACTTTTTGCAAGTCATGATTGATACGAAATGGGATTGTCGAAACGCTAGGGAGGTAACTAGGGCTAAAATAATTCAGAGAAGTCAGTTTCTTTATTTCTTATTTTTGTTTCTAATGTGTTGATATTTCAACACCAACTTCAGTAGATACCATTCATTCAAAAAGGACCATCTCACCAATATGAAGAATACTGATGTTCTAGTGCAGTGAGTCCCAATCGGGGGGGGGGGGCGCGAAGGTATTCCAGGGGGGGCGCAGGACCATCTTGCTTAACCTGTGTTTGAATAGGGAGTCGGGATGGTCGAAAAATCGCAGGTGTGTGAATTTTTAGGTAGAAATTTTGACTTTTTCGCCGAAAATTCGCATAAGTCGAATGTGATGGGGGTAATTTCGACTTTTCGCCGAAAAAGTCAAAAATCAGCCTGATATTTCGCCTGCCGTGACGTATTTCGCGTGTGAGTATCGCCATGTTATTTAAAATTTTAGATGCGGGGAGTGATTGGAAAATTCGCATTGGCGTTAAATTTGCATGAGTGTGTGTAAATTCGCTATGGTGTCGCTAACGTTGTCAGCTTATTGCAAAAGCCTCTGAAAATGGATCCTCACAAAAATGTGGCAGGGAGGTTCGGAGGTTGTAAGAAGGTTGGGGAAAACATTTGAAACAGTAAGTTTTGAGGTTTGTAACATGTCAAAGGTGTGGTAAATTGTGTTTTAAAATCTCAGCTCTGATTGTTATACAGCCTATGATACTATGGTACAATTGATCTTCTATTATAGCTCATACCGCAAATCCAAATTTTCCACCTTATGTGAGTTTTGACCTTATGCGAATTTAAGTTTAGGTTTTATGCGATTGTTTGAGTGTTTTATGGACGATTTTTGGCGTGACGTTAGCGAATTTTCGAATTCGACTAGTAAAAAGTCGAAAATTTTGCAGTCGTCGAATAGAAAGTCGAATTGGGAAACTCGAAATTTAATAGAATCTAATTTAATTCATTCGAACCATCTCTAATAGGAGAGGGGGCAAGAAATGTTCCTAATAGATAGAGGGGGACCCTGCAAGGAAAAGGTTTGGCATTCAAGGGTTCTAGTGGAAGGGGACTTTGTCACCTGAATGGTTGATTACAACTTGTTGTCTTAGGTAAGCTAGGATAATTTAAACTTTTTGGTAAATAACACATATGACAAAAAGTTTAATAAGAAATTATATTATGAATTGGGTAGGTTAAGAGGTGCTCTTATGGGTTCTTATTGTTCTTGACCTTAAAAACCACTTGATTAACAACCAACCCTGGGAACCAATTAGTTCACTGACATCGCAATTATATAATCGCAATGCATTTTTTTTGCGACGGAAATTACGAATATTCCTCCCGTCGAATATATGAGCTCCATGGATTGGCATGCATGGCAAATCACTGATAGCAGTTGGGATTTGTAGATCGCGGATCCCAGTCCATAACGTATATAAAATCGAATATCATTGCGGGTATTCACAAATGTGAAATATCACTATATAATATATATATACTATATATAATATATATATCTATATAATATATACATATATATAGAATATATATACACACTGATTATTATACACATGCTATTAAAACCATACAAATATCATAAATAATAAAAATGGTTAACACATAAATACATTACTGGTAGAAAGAGCTCTAAGCTGTCCTGAAAATTCAATATTTTTTCCTTCTCTTGGGTCTGGTTCTAAAAAAAAACAGTTCTTGAGAAGATTTGTTGTGCCCCCAAAACACTTTACTATTAGAGAATGGGTGTAAATCCCCTAAAGCAGGTGCTCCGAATACATTTTGTATCACAAAATCTATGAAATTAATAACATTATATAAATAAGACAATTATATATTCCGCACAGGGTCCTATGATTTTCATTTTCCGAGTGTACCGGTAGCATCATAGTAAGCTGGGCTGCCATTATGGTCTTAAAAGAAACAATAGGCAAAAATAAAAAGCATAGAGAAACTGGCCCCAATAGAAATGATTTTTTGACACCTCGAAAAAGTCAAACTGAAAAAAACAGCAAAAATGAGGAGTTAGATCCGTCCACAGATGCTGCCTACTGAATTATGAATATTAGGGGCCCTTTAGTCCAGGCCGTGATAAGTTTCAGTTTGGATTTTTCTGCGCTCCCCAATATGTTAAAAATGAGGCAATAAAACGCCAAAGCGTTATATTTCTGGAAAGTATTGGGGATATAAACAGCCTTCGTTTCATGGCCTTGGGCTTAAACAGAAGAAACAGTTTTAAAAATATTCACTTTAAAGCTTAAATCAAATCAAAGCAGAGAAGAAAACAGAATAAGGGCAAAACAGGAGAAAAAGAGAGAGTGTTCTAAGTTCCAGTGAGGTGGGGATTAGGTCTGGGTTATACACTCTTCAATCGTTAGACATTACCAGCAGTGATCAATCCTTTTTTCTACATTTTAGCTGGGTGTATGCAGTAGGTAGTGTTACATATGGAACTATTAACACGTAGGGATGGAAAAATTTTGAAGCTTTTACTGGTGCAAACTTGGCTCGGTATGCTATTTTGTCAGCAGCTTCAGTAAATAAAGTAGAAAAGACCCCATCTGAAATATGTTACAACGTTGACACTGAGTATTGATTGAGAAATCATATACTTGAGGGCATGGAAACAAATTATAATACAGCAAGGACAGAATAAAAAAAAAAACCAACACTTGATGTGGACATAGTGTATTGCCTGTTGTTGCGGATGTTATTTTATTTCAGCTTACTTTACCAGGCCAAGCAAAAAAACAATGAATTAATACGATTAAGCCAAAGCATTTAAATTTTTCAAATTATTAAAAACAACTTTTGGCTTTAAAACAATCTTGAAACACTTAAGCATAAACCCTAAGCAGACACCAGCAGGATTCCCCACCCAAAAGCAAAACCAAACCACTTTGGGAACACACCCTATCCCACCAGGCCCCATACCATATTTAATGGAAGTGGGTGGAGACTTTTAAGAAAGGGGGTCATATTCACCCACACAAGGGCACAGGCATTGTTGCAGGGCACTGGATAGGGGGCTTATTACAGAAAGGGGCGCTTTTCCCAAAACATGGCAGGATTTCAGGGATGCATGGAGCATTATTACCCAGAAAGGGGGTCTATTCCCACAACATGAGGCAAGGAATGTGAGGGCATGGATGGGGTATTAAAGGAAGGGGGGTCTATTCCCCACAACATGGGCCAGGCATTGTGAGGGCCCCCAAATGGCAATGGGGCTTATTACAGAAAGGGAATCTTTTCCCACAACATGGGCCAGGCATTGTGAGGAAATGGATGGGGGCTTATGTAGAAAGGGGGTCTTTTCCCCACAACATGGAGCACAGATTGTGAGGGCATGGATGGGGATATTAACAGAAAGGGGGTCTTACCCCACACATGGGCAAGGCATTGTGAGGCATGGATGGGGGCTTATAGAGTTCTAGGGTTTCCCTTATCTCTCCCCGTCCTATTGAAAGAGTACATTGGTTGCAATTTAAAAAGTTAAGTCTTAGAAATAAAAGCTAAGACCACAAAAACTAATGGTGCCTTACTCTTTGGGAGCATTCTCAATGCTGAAAAGAAGAATGCCATGCAAGAATCTAGGAAATTTCCAGACAAGACTAGATGAAAATGGAGGCTCACAAGGTTTATTGATGTTGGACAAACCTCAATAAAACGCTGTTAAAATATCTATTTATTGTATGACAAGTGAATTAACTTCAGTTGTGATCTTCTCTCAAAACGATGTCTATGCTGTGAATGACATGCAGATACAAGGCTTGATAGATTCAAGTAGAATCTAGCACCGTGGGCGTTCCTGGTGATCTATTGTGCTCAAATCTATTGCATCCAGCCATTAAGCTTTCTTTGAGCGGGATCGATTCTGCTCGAAGAAAGCTGAATAGAACAGGGAACCAAAATGTTGGTAAATCCCTGTTCGATCGGTAACAAGGGTCCCCATCTAAAGTATCGAGCGGGATTGATTGTGCGGCAGTGCTGCACATTGAGTCTCTTTCAATCGACAAAGGATTCGATTGTACAGGCTTTGACCTGTGTATGGCCAGCCTTAGTGTGATTGTTTACTTCTGTTGTAGAGTGCATATATCCCTGAAGGAATTTAGCAGGTCTTTCCGGTATTTTACAGCATAAGTGTGTAGGCCAAGAACATTCATTAAGCATACTGTATCAAGCCAATATGGCTGATTACACAGTGCATAGGAAAGGTCCACCCGTGTGCGGATCTTTCTTCCGACTCTGTGTTACTGCCTCTGAGATGGGTAGCTTGAGCCTGTAGTGGCCCGAGAAACGGTCACTTAACTGTAATATAGGCTTTATGTAAAATTAGCTGTATATTGTGTGTGTACCTGTTGTTTATGAAAAGCTGGTACCATGACTCATGTCTGGGTGTGAACTTGAATTCTTCCCTCCAAAATGTAACAAACATAGTCCTGCCCAGTAACAGGCATTAGGCCAGCCCCATTCCAAGTAGATAAATAGAAGTCCTTGAGGTTGTTCCTGGTTTGTTCCTGTGACTCCAGAGAGAACTACAGGCCTCCAGCGTTACACCCTGGAGAAGGTCCCCAACACCCAGCCATTGGTACAGCAGCTCATAAACAACCCAGTTTGGAACGTATATCCCCATGCCTGAACCCCTTCCCTGGGTGATGGGGAAAGCGTGTACATATTCCTCAATAAAAACTGTAAATAGCCCCCACCTGCTGTCGTGGACCTTGGAGTTATTGGGTTGTGAGCGGAACCTGGTGAGCGAGCAGAGTACATCCACCCCAAAGAACCTGGCCACGTGGTTTCACGCACGGCACTACAAGCCCAACTCACACACAGTGGCAGATAGCCATGGACTGCTCTTCTATCTGCACTGTACATGAGTTGGGTTCAAGCTGCCCAGCTCACATACAGCTCTGCCATCAGGGCTAGAGGCCTCCTTAACCCCTGCTCTGCTGATCGGAGCATGGAGTACTGGCCAGCAGAGTAAGAACAAGTTGAAATATTTTTTGGCCATCAGATGCTCTGATGTATAGAGTGAATGCTATACAACAGCTGAAAGATACTGTCTTTGAATGTCTAAACCCTCTTTCACTTTTACGGCACAGCTTGGCCTGTTAATGAGAATTGAAAAAAGTACTAGCAAACAGAATCAACAGATAAAACTATCTTGTAGGGAACATTACTAGGACAGACTGCATCATTCATATAATTTTTTAGGCCTCTTTATGCTTTTTTTGCCTATAGATCTTCTTTTGGTGAACATATAATAAGGAAAAAGAAAATTCCTTAGTAAGTATAATCTATTATGGGGGAATAGATATAATAATTTAAATAACCATCTACAGTACTGTCCTTAAACTTTATAAAATATATATACGTTAGTACTTGTGCTGTCTCATTTTAAACAACCGTGAGAACCTCGAGTATGTGTACAACGCCATTCTGAAATTCTTATCTAGCGAGCGCACACGGCCACTTAATCTTTGGACGTATGATTGTTGAGTAGGCTCTTATACATTACATTCAGGCTTTTGAGTTTAAGTCAGATCGCTCTATAAATCTTACTTCATCCTCTAAGAGTAAATATTGTTCTCTGATGTATTTCAGTTCTCAAGAAATAAAATGTCAGTTTGGAGATGGAAACTGGAGATGTTCTAGTACAGTACTTTAGATGGTATCTTACCCAATCTTCCATACATATTGTACAAGGACCTATGGATCCTGAAACCTCTACACTAAGCAATAGCACTTGAATGATAAATAAGGTGACATAGAAACCACAGTGTGAACATTGAAACAAACACAGGCGTGCTTGCTATTTCTCTAGTATTTTAACATTAAACCGATTGGCTGGCTTCTTAAGCTATCCATACACTCTGCGATAAAAATGACGATCTATTAAAACCGACCAATGTATCTAGACGTTGGAGTCATTTAAGATTGTAATTTTCTGTAAAATACTACCACATGAAAAATCTAATTTTGGATAGATTTTTCTGGTTTTATCGAAAATGTCATCGAAAATAATCGTCGTTTATATCGGACAATGTGATTTTAAAATGAATTTAAATGTAAATAATAAAATAATTAATGTATATATAATTTGAATTCTATATACATAGATATTAGATAGATACATATTACAGATAAACAATATATAGAGATATATATTGATATGTTTACAGACAACAGATATATGTGTAGTATATACTATGTAGATGATATTTATGTATACATGCTGTGTACTACCATACTACATATACTAATACATTCAAATACAATTGTAATATATCTTTACATAAAAACCTATAGCTAAAAAACTAAATCTTGGGAATTTATGAATACCATGACATTAGTAGGTGCTACACTGAATGTATGTGATGAATTTATGTGTGTGATGTAAAAAATGAATTTACGATCTAAAAAACCTTTCCGGTCAGTTCAGGTAAACTATATTTATTAGTATATATGTATATATATATATATATATAAATACTTCTGCATTGTGACAACCAGTACGTTGGCTGCTATGCTGAATAGTAGTGATGGCCGAACTGCCCGCAAGGCGGACAGTTCGGCCGCGAACAAGCCTGTTCGCCCTCCTTCTGGTCGGCGGACAGTACGGGTGTGCGACCCACCGTGTCCGCCGACGAGAAGGAGCCCTCTATTCTTCCCCCGGTGAGATCATTAGCAGCGAGATCCCGCCGCAGGAAGAATATTTCACTGAAGACCGGGTAGAGAACCCGGTCTGTCAGTGAAATTCCGGCTCGTAAACACGGATGTGACGTCAGTGACGTCACATCCGGTTAACACAACCAGGAACTATGCGTTCCAGGGGCCGGATGTGACGTCACTGACGTCACATCCGGGTTTTAATAGATTGTAATTTTTATCGAAGAGTGTATGGTTAGCTTTAAAGTGGACCCGAACTCTTAAGAAGAGCTTCAAAAATACAAGTGACAAAATCTTTTTTATAACTGGTGATACGGGTTAGAACATACATGAACATGATTGGAAGAAATTATATTTATATATAGAAAAGTTATTAAATAATTAAACAAATAAAAAAAAATATGGAATTGTTCTTAAAATAAAGTGAAAGGTTGAATAAAATGAGCTCTTCTTAATTTATTCTACTTCCTCTCCACCATAATGTACACCAGAGGTTCCTAAACCCCCCTTTTCTTAATAGGAACATTATCGAGCCCCCCATTCAAACTACACAGTTTCACATTGAGGGTCATTCTAGCTGTGTTTTGTGTTTGCAAGCATGTGAGTATTACTAGTGTGAAATGGGCCTTTTTATTATTTGAATACAATTCATACACTTTTACACTTTGGTTTCACAGCAATCATGCAAAGACATGTATCAATATCTACACCTACCAATCATACGAGACATGTATCATATAACACCCAACCAATCATAACAAGACATATATCATACATACACACAACCAATCATACGAGACATGTATCATATTATACACACACCAATCATACAGAGACATGTATCATGATACACACCCCAATCGTACGAGACATTAATCAATCTAACCACACCAATATACAGACATGTAATCATATATACCCACAACCACGTCATACAGAGACATGTATCATATATAACACACCCCAATCATACAGAGACATGCATCATATATACACACACCAATCTACGAGACATGTAATCCTATATACACACACACCAATCATACTGAGACATGTCTCCATATATACAACACACCATCAACAGAACATGTATCATATATACACCAAACAAAACCAATCATACAGAGAGTGTATAATATAACACCAACCCAAACATAATTCCAGGACATTTCTCATCTATACACACACCAATCATACAGAGACATGTATCATATATACACACACTAATTGTGCAGAGACATGTATCATATATACACACACCAATCATGCAGAGACATTCATCATTGCGATTATTTTGAAAATGAATGGTCTCATGCAATGAACGCGTTGAGATTATTATTGCGATGCATGGCCATACATGCGGGGTCATGTTTTTATGAAAAACTAAGTTGAATATTGTAAATCATGAAAATCCGACGCCATATTCGAGATATTCACAAATTCTTGAATTGTCAATATTAGCAAAAAATATTCGCCATTCCAATATTCAAGCTCAACACTAAAGCTAGCCATACATGGGTCGATTTGTCACAGATCAGTTCCCAATTCAATCACTCCAGGCAACCGTGGAATCGGCAATTGATCGGATCGGAAATCGATGGCACACCACCTTGGGAATCCGATTGGTGGTCAATTTGGACATGAACCGATCTCTAAAATGGCCGATTCCACAAGATACATTGATCTGAATGGCTGCTGCATAGGGAGCTATGGGTCCAGCAACATACTCCGATTGCCAAACAATCGACCAAAAAAAACCAACATGTCAACAGGTTCAATGTTTGATCCGATTTTTAGTTGATTTTGTAAACGGGCACGGTGATCGATTGGTCAAAAATTGTGTGATGAATCGACCCGTGTCGATTACCTATAAAATGAGATTACAGGGAAGGAGGCACAGGTCATTTCATTGTCACACAGTACAGACTCTTAATTGGCTTAAATGCAGTTTTTTTCAATTCATAGTATCACATCTATGAAAGACAGGTGCAAAAAAAAAGGACACATCAGCCAATTCAAACGGCAATATGAAGGGCAATCCATAGACTTTGCAGGAGGACGAGAAGTGAAATCTTAGAAGTCTGAGCTAACAGGTAAGGGAGTGTTCTGTTTGCTTTCTGGCGCCAAGGAGCAGCCAAGAGATTAAAGGTCCCAGATCTTTCATTCAGGGGATTTCACACTGACCATCATCATGCCTTCACCACAACACTGACAAAGGAAAGTTTCTTTAAAACTATCCTAGAAAGACAACGTAAGTGATTGAATTGATGCAAGCTTCGTTTTAGCAATTATATCATACTGCCACCGTACAACTGGCCACCCATCTCTGATGTCTTGTGACCCTTGGGATGATTTGTTGGGAAAGGTCAAGTGAATTCCTCCATGTCATTTGGCTTATTTTAGGGGCTTGCAGCATTCGGGTGTTTTCTAAGTTTATGAATAGGCAAAACCAGCTATCCTTTAAATATTAATTGTTAGTCCATTCTGTTTACTTCCCAAGCTTCTTCTCTGAGAAGCACAACGTGATAATAATGTTTTTAAAATGTTTTTCACAGGGGATAATAACAACACACAAAAAAAAAATATGAAAATCTAACTCTGTGGTAAATCATCCCAAACTCCCTACTTAAGGAATGGTAGGGGTGTTATTATATAGTTAGTTACAATGGGCAGTTACACTACTTCCTACATTATCCTGTCTTTGTCTATGCATTAAAGCTGGGAACACACACATATATATGGACTAGATAGATGGCCTCTTCGAGCGCTCACAGCCATCTATCTGGTCCATATCTAATGCAGCCATCCCTGTTTTCGAGCGGGATCAATCAACAGGAATATCAGACATGACCGAAAATCACAGTTGATGTTCATTGCATTGCATGGGGACCATGGG
>CM070032.1:20056647-20073736 GCA_036250615.1 Ptychadena robeensis
CGAACATGCGATATTCGCCGCGAACAGTTCGGCAGCGAACAGTTCGGGACATCTCTACTCACAAGCTCCTTGAAAGGGACGGAGGAGAAATTTCAGAATATCTAGACCTCTTGGGAGCAGCTTGTGACATCTGGCGATCTCTCCCCCATCTTGCACAATCACAGCTCAACTGGAGAGTGAGCACCCCCCCTCCTTCTTCTTCCTCTTCTTTCATTACCCCCACTTCCCCTTTCTCTCTTCTCTCCTCCTTTTTTCTCCTCCCTTTCTCTCTGCCCCCCCTTTTCCCTATCTCCCATCCCCCCCCCCTCCACCATAACTCACCTGGAGAGTTTATATCTTACACAACCTCCACGGGCGCCTCCAACCTCTTGCGGTCCTATACTTACCTCCCCCCCCCCCCCCCTCACTCTTGCCCACCTACCTCATACCCCTTCCTTTTTGTTATTCTTTCGACCCGCGTGTTTATGGACGACACTTGTTGATCGTTGTTGTTTCGTATTAGTGTTCATTACAAATGGCTGTTCTTTTTTCTCTGTATTTGATAAAACTTCAAAAAAAATCTGGTAGCCATTTGCAATGCACCCAAACATGCACAATGTATGCCGGTAAACCAAGTTTAAGCAGAATTTTCAACATTGCAAATATCGGGCACAACATTGCCGTAATGTAGAACAGCTAATATTCGACGAATATACTGTGAATATTTGAACTCAACTCTTGAAATTCGACTACTTCGATGATTTCGAGTTAATTGCAAAGCCCCTGAACATGGTATCATCACCAAACTTGCTGGAGACGTACAGAAGGGTTGTGGGTATATAACAAAAAAAATATGGCTTTAACACAAATAGTTTTTGCATAAATTAAATTCAAAGTCAAGTAAAAATTTCAAAAATTGGAATTTTGACTTTATTTTTTAACCTAATTTATGCAAAAACAACATATGCTAGAGCAAAACTTTTTTTTAAATGTTCCCACAACCCTTCTCTACATCTCCAGCTATTTTGGTGATGCTACCATTTTCAGGGGCTTTGCAATCAGCTCACAAAGTTAGCAAGTCGAAAAATTCGACCATCTCTACTCAACACTAGTCCCACTGAGAGTGGTCATCAGGGAGAGGATGAACAATATTGATTACACAAAAAATAAGAAAAACATGGCATTGACTCTAAACAGTAAAATATATTAACATGCCATTAACTAAAAGTGTAAATAATGTCAACAACATTAATTTTGCCTATGGTAGGGAAGGATCAGAATCCCTGTCAATTATTTACTGCAGCTGGTGTCCTCCCCCTGCAGAATAAATTGCATTCATTCTGCAAGCTCAACAAATCCATAGAGAAACACAGTTATAAATATTAAAAACAAAAAAGATTGTAAAATGAAAACACTAAAAGTATATTTTCCGCACTCACCAATAATACTTTTAACTCTGTCTGAGCATAAGCCTACAGTTTATGTACTTTTAGATTTTTGTTTGTTTAATTTCCTTATACAGACCTTGATAGCTGTTGTAAGCAAATATGGCTGCTTGGTGTGAGAGCCCTGGCTAGTGCATGATGTCATAGAAAACAAGTCTTAAATATCAAACCTTTACTAATATCAGAGTGAAATGTAAGAGCAATGTTCACATTGTCCTCCGCCACGATCGCAGGTTACACAGCTGAACTGCTCAGAGATTTACGACCTAGACTTGAGGATTTTGATTTACACCAAACTTTCAAAGGTTAAAAAATCCACAAAATTTATTGTGCTTTCTACACCGTAGATGCTTTGTAGTAAATTGATCTCTTTCATATGCTCCTGCGAAGTAGTTAGATTTCCATTCCATATATCCTCTTTTTAGCATCTGACTGTCTCCTCTTAATCACCTCCATGTTTCATGATATTTGTCCCAACAAAGATATTTATTATGCCCTCTGACAGAAAGATCACCTCAAAAGTGAGTTGTTTCATTTCTGTTTTTTTTTTGTCTTTACTTGCAGTGAGTAGCGGCTGTGTTGTAATTCTTCAAGAACTGTTAACACTGAAGAAGAAATGGGAAAAAAAAGTGGGGAAAATGGTAATAAGCTCATCTTAGGTTTTCTGAAAGTTTCAAATGTATACAGTGACTTAAGCTATGCACACACGGGTAGATCTGTAAAAAGATTAGAGTACAATCAATCAACATGCACGGTCACGGTGCTTGATTGTAACCTGTTGACAAATCTTCCCATGTGTGCCTTCCTTCAAGCAGGATCAATAGAGCCCACTCAAAGAAACTCGATTGAATGGGGTTCCAACAACCCCGCTCAATTTCTATTATTTTGTATGGACACATGAGTCTTCATGCAAAGTATTGGAGGAGCTGCTGCTCCTGCCTCCTGCACAGCCTGGACTCTGCTGCTGTGTGAAGGGGGTGGAGCCAGCACTCCTTACTCTGAAGCTGTGAGAGACTGGCTTCTTCTCCCCAGCTTGCAGTGTGTTGTGATTCACACCTGCTGCAAACTGGGGAGAACGGGTCCCCCTTGAACGGGAATCGATGTGCCCATGTGGTGAACATTGATTTCCGTTCAGTTGATGACGTCACCACACTGTGATTGATCGGGGGTCGGGGAATCTACCCATGTGTGCCTAGCTTTAGGGTTCCCATACACCATTAGATCTCTCTGTCAGATATACTTTAGATTTACCAACAACTATGTAGTGCTGGGTAGTGATGAGCAACTAGGCAATATTCGAATTCGCGTAATTTCGCGAAAATCCGCCATAATATTCGATTGCATATTTGTAATCTCGAATATCCGCACTAACGACATGAATTGCGATCTGAAAATCGCAATTGCGATCAAATATGCGCAATACATGCAAGTCAATGGAGCTCGGATATTCGATTGGGAAAATATCCGTCATTTCCGTTGTAAAAAATCGCATTGCGATTAAATAATCGCGATCCCATTCATTGCAATGGATTGCGATTATAACATTGTGATTATGAAATCGCAATACAATCGCGAAAAATCGCGATAGCGACGGATATCAGATGATATATTCCCGAATATTCGCGAAATGGCAAAATAGCGATATTCAAGCTAAATATTCGAAAATCTAATATTCGAGCTCAACACTAGTGCCAGGTCCTCTGCGATTGAACACAGGAAGACTTGACGGTTTAGAAAGTCCAGCATATTACATGGTTTTGGTAATAGGGGCCCTTAAATGTATCACTTTATCAGCTTTGTCATTTAATTTTATGGTAAAAAAATTTTTTTATCCATACATGGAAATCAAAGTAATTAAAGCAAAAACAAGATAACATTAGCAGCACAACATGTTTCAGTAGTCATAACAATGAAAGGAGAACCTTCCACTTACAGTCCCGAGCAGTTAACCGCCCTAGCGTTATGGACGGCAGCACCTCGTCTCCAGAGAGCCAACTGCTACTATCGCAATGGCGAGGTCTGCCTTGTCAGTACAAGTCGGGGCTCTGGTAGAGAGGCCCTACTCACGCTGTCCCCGAGTCCCCGATGTGACATGCCTTCCGTCAGCTGCTCGGCCTGCTCGTGTCCTTCTGCCACTCCCACCCCCCCGCTCCGAGGGACGTGTGACGTTCACTCGGGGATGCGGGCGGGGAGATTTGACAGTAAAAGAATGAAAGCCGTTCTATGTAGAAAACGCTTTCAAACTCCCCCCTATGTACTAAAACGCAAAAATAAGTCCCTGATGCCCAGATGTGCCCAGTTGCAGTAACCCTTTTTTCCCTGGTGTGATTTATCACACCGGTAGAGGATTGTTTTTTTTTTTTTTGGTAAGTGCAAATGGGAACTCTGGGGCACAGGAGACTTTTTATTTTGGCGATTTGGAGGTAGGACACTGATCCCTAGGAAGAACTGTGAGACCAGTTATGATCCAGGATAATTAAAGCTAGCCATACACGTTCGGATTCATGGCCAATTGATCACTCACAAACGATCGATTAGGAGACTTTTGGGTTGTGGAGGCGCGAAGGAGGGTGCCGGGCGAAGAGGGGTTCATTGTTTCTTAAACGACCATGTTCGTGTCGAGATTTATAAATCTTGGGTTAAGATTCCTAGCTGGATCTTTGCAGCTCGAGCTCCCCGTTTATCGTAATTTCAGGGAGTCCCTAGCCGTATGTATATGGGGGGAGGGGAACTAGGAAGCTCCCGATCAATCAGCAATTAAGAAGGTATGACGATCGATGCATACCACCTTGTCCCCACTGGACGGATCCGTGTCCGATCGATAAAATTCCCAAATGCAACTCCCCCTGATGTGCTGGCAGAATAGGATCAGAAAGACCAAACATGTGGGTTCTCTGTCGGTCCGATTGTATTTGTTTCTGAGCCTCCGATACTCGGACACGAACGGTCGGACCAAGGTGGGCTGCACGCGATTCCGGGCACGATCGTTTCGCGGCGCCCGGAATCGATCGTGCCGGAATCCGGTGGGAATCCGACACGTGTATGGGGGCCTTACACGGGTCGATACCCATCAACCGGTCAACCCTTGAGTGCTGCATGATGACGTCACCACACTGTGCTCCAGCTTCGGAGATTGAACACAGAATTAATGTGCAGCACTAGAGATGGTGGAATTTTTCGACTAGCTGATTGCAAAGTCTCTGAAAACGGTATCATCACCAAACTTGCTGGAGATGTAGAGAAGGGTTGTGGGAACATTTGAATGAAAAGTTTTGCTCTAGCACATGTCGTTTTTGCATAAATTAAGTTCAAAGTCAAAATTACCATTTTTGAAAATTTGACTTGACTTTGAACCTAATGTATGCAAAAACTATTTGTGTTAGAGCAATACTTTTTTGATATAGTATACCCCCAACCCTTCTCTACATTTCCAGCAAGTTTGGTGATGAAACCATGTTCAGGGACTTGCAATTAACTCAAAATCATCAAAATGGTTGAATGTTTGAAAAAAAATTTGACCATCTCTATGCAATACTTCTGTGCAATCAATTCCATCCCCTGGTCCCCGTCCAAAGTAATGGCAATAGGACAGTATTTACCAACATGTCGGTTCTTTCTTCGAGCGGGATCGATATGATTTTGTGGATTCACCTATTGCACGTTTTCCCTTCTTAAAAGGACCTGTTTTGGTAGGGACAACCAATCGGGACAGCATTCTTCTGTTGGATTTGGAGATTTTCAAAATACATGAAATGTCAAGCTCTGTGTTATGTACTGAGTGAGTAAAAATGAATTGTTGCCTCATTCAAATAACATAGGTTCAAAATGAGGGCCACCCCTTGATGCTCCCCCCTCCAAGAACACCTCTGTGCCCCCCCCCCCCACTTTGGGAACCACTGGTTTAAATAAAGTATAATCATTACAAATTAATGGTTTCTATTCAATTAATTCTTAGCAATGTTTTGATATTTTAAATTTCTTACATCTAAAACATATACAAATGTATTTATTAATTGAATTAATCAGTTAATTATTTATTGACTTATTCCAACCAGACTGCCTCATAAAATACAGACTTTTGTCATAAAAACAATAAACAAATGTGTCCCTTAAATATGGTTGTCTGTGTTCAATAGTAGTTGGTCTGCCACCATCCAATTACAATATAACTCTTAACACATACCGAGTGGGGGCCGACAGATCAGCGATGGAGTGCAGTGTGATAACGTCATCACGAAGTACTCCATCGCTCACAGCATCAGCGGCACCCTTTGTGTGCTGCCCATTAGTTTCGATGGAGATGCCGGTCTTATTATTGGACATGTCCATTCCCTGGGTGACCGAGCTTTGGGGTGACAGGGATCTGTCGCCCCATGTGGCCACCCCTGATCGAACGCTTGGTGCGTGTGTCCCGGCCTTTAGACTAAAACATGTGTGTTGCACCAAGTTTTCTGAGTGCCCATCAGATCAGATGGGGAGGAGAAGGGACTTTCAGGCAGACATGAGGTCGGTCAACATGGTTAATTAAGCATTATTCCATTTATTATGTAATCAGGTATGCAGATATTTCAAATTCTTTGTTGAAAAAATTTCAATAGAGAATTTGAAATATCTGTATACCTGATTACATAATAAATGGATTAACATAGTTGGCCAGGAACTGGCTATTCGAAGCTATAGGCCAACCATTAACCAAAAACTGCCAGGCGGTTAAAATGTGTTACAGGTTAGCGGGTGATTTACAGCACAACCACCCCCATCATATCAACAACCACTGCACAAAGCACGATTGCAGCTGTAATAAAATGCTAAACGATGATAATTGCTGTCCTTTATGTCAAGATAATTAAGGCTTGTTTCCATTATACGTCGGGACCCCTCCGCTAAGCGTATATGCTTAGCAGGGGTCCCGAAGTATCCCACAGACTTTGCCTGCCGGCGGATGGTCTGTTTACACATCCGCCGGTGTAAAGGCTGAACGTACTCGACTACGTTCAGCCTTACACCGGCGGATCGGCTCGGCGCAATGAAGACAGACCCGATCGGCTCGGCGCAATGAAGACAGACCTGCCGAGCAGGTAAGTCTATCTGCTGCGTTGGGACCTCCCGCTAAGTTGTGGTCCCAACACAATGGAAACATAGCCTTATAGTTACATGTGCCGTAGGAAATAAGGGAATGTGTTCTACCATTACTATTGTAATTAGAACTTGTTACTATTTGGTATTTACGGGCTCACAACATTGGCTCGGCACCAGCCTGCAACAAATTTCTATTAACAGTGGAATCTCTAGCAAAAACTTTGCAAAACATTATAAACTATAAACATTTGTCTAACAAGCATTTTAACAGCGCTGTGTACACTAGCAGAAATAGTTTTTAATTTTTTTTTTCTTACAATAACACAACTTGCACCAATTATGTTCGCAATTTGCCTGTGGAAAGAATTTACATGTGTCATGGCAATAGTGTCAAGGGTCAGTTGCAATGTCTGTCCCCTGCAGCCATCCCCTAAGTCTCCAACTTCATACATCAAAGAGCTGCAACAGGTTGAAGTATGTATTTTTCTGAAGTAATTAGGCCACCCATATTCATCCTTCATAAAGCTGATAGACCTGCTGGACTGCTGAGGATTTGAACTTTGATGGAGAGGACTGAGAATTGGGTAAAACAGAGAAAGCGCCAGTCATGTCACATTGTGATCAATCAAACTGATTTATTCTACTTGATGGAGATGAAAGTGCTACTTGCTTTTATTATTATTATCTAATAATTCTTCAGTATTGGTCCAGTTGAACACTAATAGAGTTAAATGGGTTGTTTAAAGGGTAATCAGAGTTTTACAAATCCTGCCATTCTATGGTGTGCTGTTGAACATTGGTCCAAGAAGAGGACTGTATATTTAGGTCTAGAGGAGGTCTTATGGATATTGTATATCATCTAAGCCCCCCAGAACAAAAGGCCAGGAAGATTTTAAACATATAGCATTTAAGTGGTTTTGTATATATTTTATGTATTAAGAATACATATTGTGTGCTTATTTTAGGAAGAAAACAATTTACGTTGTATACTGTTTGAGACTATTGTCAGGGGTGCACATAAGTGGTACTCTGGTACTCAAAAAGGGCCAAAAACTAGCTATGGGTACCTGCATTATTGTTACACAGCTCATATGCGTACTAACAACTTGGAGGTACTCCGTGTCTTGGAGGCGTAACTATCAGGTGCACCCAAGTCTGGCTGTCGGCCATAGAGGGGAGAGAAGGGAGTAGCACAAATTGGCATCCCCCCCACATTAAATAGCTGTACAAACAATTTCTCTTTATCATGTATACACTACTGTAAAAGTAAATTTTTTTAGATTGGCAAAATTATTTCAGTTTTTATTGTTAAATGGATGTCACTTGGATAACCTCAGGGAAACATTAATAACTATGAATGGTTGCAGTTAGGGGTGTGAAATTGGGAATATAAATTACTAATCCTAAGGGTGTTGGAGATCTGGGGGTTGAATAACACCGTAGGCATATGTAAGGGTAAAATTTAACAAGAGAAAAGCACTGTTGGAATGTTTACAGTTGGAATGTGAAAACAGTAAGTATGCGCTGTCGGTGCCCCGATGTTCACTGGACGGCACCATCTCATCCAGTGCAATAGTGAGAGTAGCAGCGCTGGAGGAGATGGTGCCTTCCCTAACGCTAGGGCGGTTAATTGGTTGTATGTATTGTTGTAATGCATTACACTTTCAGTCGATCCCCAAAAAGTTGATCAAATATCTGTTACTACTGTTGGCAAACATACAATAAATCACCAATTTACCTGACCCCAAAAAATGTATCTTTTTAAGTTGATTAAACAGAAAATCTAGACGTGTATGGGGGGCTTAAGAATCCCATTATTGGCCAGCTAATGGGAAGGGTCTACATCACATGTGGAGTCAAGGATAATTGTTATAATAACTTGTTATTCATTAGAAATACATAAATCAATAACCTCACCAAGTTCATATGGTTTCACAGAAATTCATATTATGGTGAATCCTGTACATTGTGAAAAAATAACTTCAAATAAAAGATAGCAACTGATTTGCATTTCATTGAGTGAAATAAGTTTTTGAACCCATGCTTGACGGTGGGGACGGTGTTTTGGGGGTCATAGGCAGCATTTTTCTTCCTCCAAACACAGCGAGTTGAGTTAATGCCAAAGAGCTCTATTTTGGTCTCATCAGACCACAGCACCTTCTCCCAGTCACTCTCTGAATCATTCAGGTGTTCATTGGCAAACTTCAGACGGGCCTGCACATTTCCTGCCTTCCTGAGCAGGGGGACCTTGCGAGCCCTGCAGGATTTTAATCTATTGCGGTGTAATGTGTTTCCAATGGTTTTCTTGGTGACTGTGGTCCCTGCTAATTTGAGGTAATTAACTAACTCCTCCCGTGTAGTTCTAGGATGCTTTTTCACCTGTCTCAGAACCATTGACACCCCACGAGGTGAGATCTTGCGTGGAGCCCCAGAGCGAGGTCGATTGATGGTCATTTAGTGCTCCTTCCATTTTCGAACAATCGCACCAACAGTTGTCACCTTTTCTCCCAGCTTCTTGCTAATGGTTTTGTAGCCCATTCCAGCCTTGTGCAGGTCTACAATTTTGTCTCTGAAATTAGCAGGGAGAATAACACCCTTTCCCTGCTGGATCAGCTCAAATTCAAGAATCCGGGAGAAATCCAGGATTTCTTGAAATCTGCATTTGGTCGGGAAAGCCACATAAAAAACTTGACTTTTCCGGCCAAAACAGGAGGGTTGGCAGGTATGGTCCCCATAGGCAAATGAAGTCAATAGATGCAGATCAGATGCAGTGTTGGTCCATTAACCTCCCTAGCGCTCTTGCAAGGTCCAGATTTCTGTACCAAAAGCGCACCATAGAATAGAATTTTTTTTTGTGTTGTAGGCCTGTGTGGAAGGAAGGAGGTCCCCCTCCCCCCATCATATTCACCAGGGGGCTGCCTGAGCAAGACAAAGGGTGAAGGGCTATAAAGCCTCCACCCTTGGTTTAATCAGATGTGTTAAACATTCCTCTTTGCTGGTACACACCCACTGTGTAACTGAGCACGCTCCAGCCAACATGTTCATGCCTCTATGACATCACGGAGCCCGGGATATTTAAAGGGCTGGCTGGTTGCCATCGCTCTCTTCTCTTTGTTACCTGCATCCTGACCCCACAAGCCCAGCAGACGGTCCCCCCCCCCAGCAGCAGCCCAGCAGGCAAAGCTGGCTAAGTATCACTGCCTCTCCTTAACCCCTTCATTGAATCCTTTCCTCGTTGTTTAACCCCTTCAGTTCCCTGCCTCATTCCACTCATTGTTTAACCCCTTCAGTTCCCTGCCTTATTCCCTTCTGTTAACCCCTTCTGTTCCCGGCTGTATTCCCCTCTGTTAACCCCTTCATTGCCATACTCTCTGTTACTTCCTCACTGCCACCAACTATTGTTAATCCCCTGCAATAACCCTGTGGTATTGTACTCTGTAGGGTCAGGCTAGCATTAGGAAGGGAGGGTATTGTTATTGTGTATGTATGTGAGTAACATAAGGAAGATTTGGGGAGGAGTTATTGGGATATTGTGTTAGTGTAGTGTAGTTGTGTATTGTTGAGTGTTTTGATGTGTGTCTATGTGTATATATACCTGTTTGATCATTGATGAGGATATATATACACATAGACAATAGTAATTGAATGTTTATTGTAACTTGATTAAATTGATTAAATATTTCATTGCTTTTACTATAACGAGATTTTGTCATCACCACATCATTTTACATAGGTCAGAAAGAGTTAGGATAGCTAGTTAATATACAAAAGTGGGCGGAGCCAAAGACTAGTGACCGACGCCCACTGATGCATATTAACTAGGGATATTAATTAGCGATAATTAATATCTCCTTTAACAGCCTGTAACTTGCAAAAATATGCGCGTACAAGGGTCTAATAGACATCCTGACTATAATAATGTTTGAAACATACAATTATTATATAAAAGTACATTAAAGAAAAATTATAAAATGTATCATTTGAATGATAAAATCTCTTGAATACTTATTTGGTATGAAAGATTTCAAAACAGTATTTATGTTTGTTTATAATAACATTTTGATAACAATTGGAAATGTTTTGTTTTTGTTTTACTTTGAATTGTATTGGATACAGTCACTGTATCCAATACAAGCCATTTGGCACCTTCTGAAAGGGTTAACTTCAAATCGCACATCTTGAAATGACACTGGGGGTGATTTTCCAGATGTGGTCTTTGAAGATAGCACAATTTGCATATGAATGTCCCGTGCCGTGGGACATTCATATGCAAATTGGGCTGGGAGAGGGGTGACATCGGCCGGCTTGCTTCAGTAAAGAAGCTGGCTTATAGCATCAGTTCCCCCAAGCACAGAACAGTATGTGCTGCTGCCGGGGATCTGACGGCTCCATCTCGTTCTCTGCAATACTGACATAAAGTGCTGGATGAGATGGAGCGCTGGGGGGTTAAAATCAATGCACTAAAATGAATTAAAAAAAAAAAACCCCTCTCCTCTCCCCCACCATAGATTTGGATAAACAAAGGGGATTTTTAGATTATTTTTTTTTATGTGATCAGATAGATGGAGCCGTAATTGTACAAAAAATTATTGACATATTAATGCATATATGAAAAAAATTAAAACCTATTGAATTTTTTCCATTATTTGGTGCCTCGTGTCCTATCCTGGAAAAATACAGGTCACACTAGTAGCAGTGGTAGGCCATTTCAGGCATAATTTTCAAGAAGGCCGCTAACAGGTTTTTATCACAATGGCCCACTGTGTCAGGCACAGCAAGTCCACAAAGAATTGCCTCATGATACAAGTGAATAGATGGGGAAGGGTAAGGACAATTAAGAAACTGAATGTGACACTCTTCGTCCTGAGATATCAAGTGCTGTGATGATTGCTCCTAATTATTTCCCTTAATACTGTCTGTAACTGTCAACATCTTTCTGAAATGATCTTTTTACATTGTCCATTCAGAATTTGGCTTTTTTTTTGCTCTGCTGCTGTAACAATCTTTGTGATGAATAACTTTTCCGTTGCTATTTTTTTTTTATTTAAACACAATGAGCGATAATGTGGTAGTTTTTGAGCCTGGCAGGGTATATTTATTAAATGTTTTTTTTCATAAAATGTATTACCGATAGGTTTCAGTGATGGTTTCATTATTCTTCACAGGAAAATCATTTTACAGCGTCCAGCAGTTTATACAATGAAATATGATTAGCTACTTGAAGTAACTCTGGGAAAAAGTGAGGAGGAAATGAGATTTGAGCGAGTTGCCATCTAAGCTGATTTGTACAATTGACTTAGTCAATTGTTTATGTCAACTTTTAAAGCCCAGCGTAATTTGTTTGTACTGTGTTTCACCAAAAAGAGTCTTTCTCCAAATGATACGTTAAGGTTTATTTTCAGGGGATTTCTTATCATTCCATGAACAGCAATCTAGTCATGTGATCTCCTCTTTTGCATACCTGTCAACTTTAGTGTGCAAGAATTCTGGTATTAAGAATGTGGCTCTTCGGCGTTCCAAATGCAGGATGTGACGTCACCTCCAGTATCAAATTTAGTTGTCAGCTAATTTAGGAAGGCCTGGGCCTTACTCTCCCTGCTAATATCCCACCCCACACATAAGCAACACAAGCAGGGCGGGGACTTAGAAGGGAGTGTAACGCCCCCTTCCTCCCAAATCACTTTTAAATTAACAATTTTACAAATAATTATTATCATTTATTTATATAGCGCCAGCATATTACGCAGCGCTGTACAATATAGAGTGGAGCTACAACACAGGATAGTACATACAGGTACAGGTTATGACATAGGTAGAGGATGTTGCCCTGTCGGGCTTACAATCTAATAGGTTGGGGCAGGGCTGCCGTCAGAAATAATGGGGCCTGGTACAGCAAAAATGTCCGAGCCCCATGATAAGACTTGTTGAGCGGGGGGGGTGCTAGTAGAAATAATCACCATCCTGATCTGATCGGCAGTCCTCTGACCCGACGTGCTGCCTGATCGGCAGTCCTCTGCTCACAACACCCTCTGCTCACTCTCACTGTGTTACCGGACTGCCACTGTGTACAGTGAGAGTGAGCAGAGGGTGCTGTGAGCAGAGGACTGCCGATCAGGCAGCACGTCTGGGCCCCTACGTGCTCACCGTCGGGCCCCCCTAGCTGCCCAGGCCCGGGACAGGAGTCCCCTCTGCCCCCCCCCCCCTGACGGCGGCCCTGGGTTGGGGAACGAAAGTATACAATAGTTGGATGGATACAATAGGTCCTGGAAAAATTCTGGATTCATTGAAATTGGTAATTGTCTGGGAAAGCCACATAAAAACCGTGACTTTCCTGGCCAAAACGGGATAGCTGACAGGTATGCTCCTTTGGATTATACTTTGGGTCATCTTCTGTAAGATTTGTGTCAACCAATGACAACTTTTCCTTATTCTACCTAAGGCCCAATCACTAAAACCGTAAAACAACAACATGAACTTAAGAATAATAAAGAGGCAGATTGCCCTGCTTAGACCGAGGAGCAATGTCCCACTTATACAACCATGCCTTAATAATAACAACAGAAGCAGTGCCAAATACCAGGAGATGGCAGAACATCGGCCTTGGGTGTCCGCAGAAAACCGCATTCACTTTATTTAAAAAAAAAAATTATTTCAAACCTTCAGGTCACATTTGTAGCTAGTGTAGAACTCAAATATTCAAATGGTGATTTCAAATATTCGATATTTTTTTCAAATAAACATGATCCCGTGTGTATGGCCATGCATCGCAAAAATAATCATCAATCATTTTTATGAAAATTTAATCGAATATTAGAATTATTTGCATAATATTGAGAATTACAATATTACCTATGTTGCTTATCACTATTTGCAGCCACATTAAAAATAGTTTCAAAAGAATTAAAATAATATTTTACTATGCATGCACAGAGACTATGAGAAATGCCATCTTCAATGGAGCTCAGGTCATTATGTGGAATGGTAGAATATATATATATAAAAATGTTACTATATGTTGACTCTAATTTCTAGGAACTATCTTTAAAAACCCTTTATAAATGTGAGCTAGATCTGAGGATCCTCTTGTTTAGGGATACTCAATAAGCCCTCCAATGGAGTCCCCTCATTGGATGGGGGTGGTGAGGCTCGGGTGGCAATTTTACTTAATTGTCTGTGTTGCACCATACAACTGTGGGGCAGGAGTCAAACTTTGCCTCCATGTTAAGTATGTTAGGCAGATCGAACATCGGAAGACATGGCTTAGTTGGCTCACCGCGAAGGCGCAATGTTTGTGGCAAACTGACCACAGAGTGAACTGTTTGTTCAACCAGCCGTATCAAACGTGAAAAGTTCTGGCTGTAGGAAGAATTTTTTTTGGGTACAGACCTTGGTCTGTAGTGAAAAAAGTTAGTAATATACTAGAAGTGACTTCTGGTTTTTGGAATATGAAACTGTGCATTCCAAATACCAGAAGTGACCTTCACAACGTATTTTCCCAACTCAAACTCCTGCAAACAGGCGGGGAATTTGAAGTTCCGTGTGAACAGTAATAATCTGCGAACGGACGTGGCCCATGTTCGGCCATCACTAATTATAAGATTATATTGTATTTTAGCTTATAAGTAAAGTTTGCTAAATACAGGACATAGTAGCAGTGGTAAGATTTATAATGTGTAGCTAGAGGAGCGCACAATATTTATTTGATTGAATAGAAGAGTCAAATCAATGCATCAACTGGGAGGTAGTGATGATCGCGAATATTCGGATTCCGAATATTAATCGCGAATATCGGCAATTCGGAAATTCGCGAAGATGGTGAATATATTGCGGAATATTCGCAATTCCGGATATTCGGTATTTTTTATCCATTACACACGCCTCAAGAGCTTAGCAACACCATCAACAGTTTTTTAAATGAATATTGGGGTGATGCGAATATTGCGAAAATCGTCACTTAAAAAATTCGCCAAAAAATTTCGCGCCATGTTAAACATATATTGCGCGTGTGAAATTCGCAATAAAAACTGCCGATATTCGCAATAAAAAAAAAACACCGAATATTGCCGAATGCAAATATTTTCCGAATGTTTTTCATAAAATCGCGGCATGCCGCGAATACGAATGTTGCCTATGCCGCTCATCACTACTGGGAGGCATCATTAAACCAATCTTTGTGATACTCAGTAGTGGCAGCAACAAGGAAAATTATGTCCGCAGCCGCCAGCCTTTTAAGTGGCAGAGCATAGAGGTGGGAAAGTCAAGACAAAACTTTCCCTCTACTTCCATGGTTTAGGGCGCCATTTTAGAAAAAAAATTGGAAATGGCAGCCTCAATTTTTTTCCTACAGTGCAGGTTGATTTTAAGTAATGGGCAGGTTATTCTTAAGGCAATTAGTTTAATTCCAGAGGATATATAATACAGTAGTTTTTACCTTATTTTGGCGGAGCTGCAGTTTTTTATGATCCTTCCAAAAGAGAACTTAGGGGGCGGTTCTAACCAGACGTAAAGCTTTTCCCTTTGTCTTTATTCGGATACATTATAATTGATTTTTTTTTAATTAATACCGCGCAGAATGAATTTTTTTTTCCTAAGCGTTGTTTAAAACATCGCAGCACACATGCTAAGCCTCTTTAGTTATACAGGAGTTCTATAAACCTTTATAATTAGAAAAGAACAGTTGATAAACATTTCGGTTTTTTTCATACGTTAAGCTTAAATGAGACCCAAGGGAACCCAGAAAAGCATTTCTAAAGTATCCACAAAAAGAGTCTGTGAAACATCATACATTAATTGTTACAAATATACTACCAACGGCCTATGAGAGGAGGATAAAATTTATTTCATATCAACATACGTTGGGTAATACAGCCAAAAAGTAACCTCACAGCCTTTGTAGAGTGCAGAATAGGTTGGGAAAAGTTCTGTGTTAACCAACTTTTTAATTGGACACTGTGATTTATTTAACATGTTTGTTAAATTAACATCTTTTAAAGTGAAATATTTGCAGATCAGCTTCCTTCTATTTCATTACAAACTTAGTTTCACAAAAAAAAAGTTAAAATAATAAAATGACCACCAAGAAGGAGAGCAATTTACAGCCCACAATAAAGGAAATATACACATTAGACTTTGTGAAAATAAAGACCAGTCCTTGAAAGTTGGAATTTATTTTACACCTTATAGTGATTTTACTGCTTGTCCTGATCTGAGGTCGTGGCACTGAATTATCTCCTAATCACTGTTAGGGTGGCCCAGTCTTTGAACATGGAGTCACAAAAGATTTAGGACCGTTCTGTTAGATAAATGAATGATGACTGATCTTAATAGGAAGGTGTTGTTATATTCAATAGCCAAAGCCTGCAAAATAAAGGACTTGGACAGGGATGAGATGTGGAGGAAAACAGAGAAAGTGACCCTACCTAGCAACAATAACAACCCTGACAATACCCACCCGCCCACAAATAACCCAGTACCCATTAAAACTCATGACACCCAGGGGAGGGCTGAAAGGGGAGCAGGGAGGCAGTTGCCCCCCAGGCTGCCCCCAGGCCGCTCTAAACCAGTGCTGGACAAGCAGCTGTTACCGGCACCGGCTGTTGGCGTAGCTCATATCCCTCCATGCAGGCTCACCGCGAATGTCATCTATCACCACCGCTCCCCCATCCCACAGAGCTTCTTCAAGTCAAGAAGTGGAAACGTCCCACTCCCAGCGCCAGCTTCTGTTCATCTTCACCATGCGTATGAGATGAAAATGAATGACTAAGAGGCTGGGGGCTGCTGGGAGATAATGGAGAGAGGCTGGGGGCTGCTTGGGGGTAATAGAGAGAGGCTGAGGCTGCTGGGGGCAGAAGGAGAGAGGCTGCTGGGGGCTGATTGTATCATATTTGTATTGCTTCATAACGTCAATATCCTTTATAAAACAAGGAAAAGGTGGGCATGGATGGTGAACTGATTCGGTGGTGCAATAAGCAACTTGACTGGATTTGCCCCCCAGGACTAAGGCTGCCAGCCCTCCCCTAATGACACCTATATTGATTCCCAGTTCTGAAATACCTTACTACCACCCATAACAACCCTGACAATGCCCACCACACCCACAAATAACCCAGTACCCATTAAAACACATGACACCTGTAATGATTCCCAGTTCCGAAATACCTACCTATCACCCATAACAACCCTGACAATACCCACCCTGCCCACAAATAACCCAGTAACCTTTAAAACACATGACACCTATAATTCTTCCCATTTCCGAAATACACAACCTCTTGTACCAGCCAAGTCATATCAGCTCATTGGCTCCTTCCACACATTAAACTTTAACCATTGAACCATTCCAAAAACAATGTGGGTCATTGACCCTCATAAGAACACAATGTTTTCCCCAACCACATGCCCTACCACCAGCATGTCACCTCATGATGTTTATCCGCCATTTCTTCCTGGACACTGTTAAGGTCCCGCCTGCTGTGACAAAAGAAAAATACCTAACAGAAAATAGCCAAACACCAACAATGCATACATTCCAATTGCAGATAAGATGACTATTCCCTTAGCACAGTTAAGCTCTACCATATTACACC
>CM070032.1:20075224-20101710 GCA_036250615.1 Ptychadena robeensis
GGGGGTGGGAATCCTGGCAGAGTAGTTACAGCATTTTCTCATCTTGCATGTTGCGAGCCCTTACAGATTTTACATATTTTCGGACCATTAGATGTTCCTTTATAAGATGCACCCTATAGCTGAGCATCTGATCCTTCAAAAAAATACTCCAGGTTATTGGCGCTCTGTTGGTTGGAGCTAAATGCCCCCACTGGCAGGGCGAGAGTTAAAAGATGCTGCCTCTGACAGCTCCTTCACCTCCTGGTACCTACTGCTAGAGTCTGTGTTTGTAAGCTGGGCAGCTTGAGCATGGCTCACATATACATCACAGAGGAAGATCCACTGGCTGTCATACACACAGCAGTAGAGGTGGGAAGGTCTGCCCGTGGCAGTATCATTCCTCTAGCTCTCTGCTCTGTGTAGGTAAGCAGGCAGCTTACATGGCTCACATGCAAACAGTAGAGGTAAGAGCCACCCACTAGAGACCACATCTCTGAGCTTTGCTGGGTGGAGAGTGAAGACGTGGCCACCTGCAGTCCGTGGGCATGTTTCCCCCTGATTTTGATTGTATCCTTGGGATCATTATCATCTTGAACTCCCTCTTCATCTTCAACTTTCTGACAATGTTCAAAATTCCTTCCACTTTCACTAAAGCCTCAGTTCCTGATGAGCAAAAAGCAACCCGAAATCATAATACTGTCACCGCCATGATTCCCTGTGGAGATGATGATTTTTGTTCATGTGAAGTATTGTCTGGACTACATGATAAGGTTTTAAAATGGAACCTTTTACATACTAAAAGCATGTAGGAATATTTGTTATGATCTAATCAAACCGAGGTTGAACTTTTTGACTAGAATTCCAGGTATATCCAGGTGCAAAACACCTTACATCACCAAATTGATTGTCCTCCTAGAGGAGCCAACCATCTTTTCAGACAGAAACCATAAAGACGGTTGCAACTATTATTGACTCATTGACACTATTTCTTACTAGAGATGGTCATAAAATGTTCAAAATAATTGAATTTCACTGATTCTATATTTAATTGCAAACAATTGCCGAACATGGCATTGTAATGAAACCTGTTGGAGATATAGGGAGAGTGAGGGGAGATGGAGGTTGTGGGAACATAAAAATACATCTTTGTACAGATGTTGGGAATAGTTCATTGTTTTAGTGTGTGGGTATTACTGATGTTTCTTTTCTCAGCTGTGATTTTGAGTTATAGCTGATACTGATGGTGGTGAAGATTCAAAGAAATGTAAGGCAATGCATGGCAATCCACAAGCAATATGCAGATTTCTTTGTGGGTAGGTCATACCATAACGTATATGTTAATCCCCTTTACATTAACATTCTTTGGTATGCATTTGGACGTTAGGATTGGAAGTTTTGAAACTCCTTTTAGGTTGACATTGGCATCACTCCAGCCCAAACCGCTTTCACTATTTGTGCTGCTAATCATTGTTTCTGGTACAGAAAGTGATAGGGAACCAAACACATTACGATATTTCCTTTTCTATTTAACTAAAGTGATCAAAATCGAACATGAAAACGATACAAATTTAAATACAAACGATCAATTTTTGTTCAACCAAATTAATTTGCATGGAACTACTTCCTGTTTAATGACGACCATTTATTTTAATAAAAAATCACTTCAGGTGAATCTACACGTGTATGGCCAGGTTTAATTACATGTTAATTTAGACAATTTCACATAATCTTTTGATCTTAAGCTGGCCATACACGTGTCGGATTCCATGGCCAATTGATCACTCACCCAATTGATTCCGGCGATCTCAGCGGGAATGGGAGCTGCAATCCAATCAGCCAATTAAGAGGATCCAATCACTGCATACCACCTTGTCCGAGTGATCGCGTCCAATTGATCGGGGGCTCAGAATTGGATCCGACAGAGAACCAACATGTTGGTGCTCTGTCGGATCAAGTCTAATGTAGCAAGTCTAATGGGACGAGGAGAGAGTTCCAGAGAGTACTACAGAACATCCCCCAGTATGTTATGGCAGGGGTGGGCAATTTTTTTTACTGTTGGGCCACAATGGGAGCAGACCAAGAGCCTGTATGGCCACGCGGCATAGGTGTTCCCAATGCCTCACATGCGGCAGGGACACTGTCTTTTTACATTTACTGTACCACTTTGAATAATGATCCGCCAGGGATATATTTTTGATTTTTTAAATCTATATGCTTGCATGGCCAGCATATAACAGCATACTCCACTGGATATGTCACCCAGTGAACATGTTTGGGATGCCCTGGATTGGCATATTTGACAGTGTGTTCCTGTCAATATTCAGCATTTTCACACAGCTTTATTTCATGGGCAACAGCTCTGGTAGACATTACTGCAGTCAGCATGCCAATAGTGTTGAGCTTGAATATTCGAATGTCAAATATTTTTTAAGAATACTGGCATTTCGAGAATTCTAGAATATCTCGAATATGTTGGTGGATATTCATGATTTGAAATATTCAAGTTTTTAGCCATGTATTGCGAAAATTATATTATTTTTGCAATTGCGGTGATATTTTTGCAATGCACGATCATACCGCAAATATTCTTATTTACGAATATTGAATTGCATATTAGTAGAATAATTAGCAAAAATCTCATGAAAGAAAATAGCCTATGCCACTCATCACTTCATGCCAATTGCACGCTCCCTCAAACATTGTGACATCTGTAGCATTGTGCTGTGTTATCATACTGCACGTTTCAGAGTGGCCTTTTATTGTGGGCAGTCTAAGACACTCCTGTGCAATATTCATGCTGTGCATTATTCATGTGGGATGGAATATTTCAAAAAGAAGAAGTGCTCACTAACACAAATTAAGACAGATTTGTGAACAATATTTGAGACTAATGGGTCTTTTGTGTATGTAGAAAATGTTTCAGATCTTTGAGTTCTGCTCATGCAAAATGGGAGCAGAACCGAAAGTGTTGCATTTATATTTTTGTTGAGTGTATATATATTAACAATATGTGCCCAGTCAAATTTTAATAAACTTAGTACAGTGAGGATAAGCAGACGAGATTAACAAGACGTTCTGGTTCCCTTTATTGGGCAATAGTTTGCCCGCCTTGCCATGAGGAAGTGCCCATAGTGACATCACAAATAGTGTTAAGCTTGAATATTCGAATTGTGAAAATATTGGCAAATATTGGCTATTCAAGAATTTTGCGAATATGGTGACGGATATTTGAAATTTCGGATATTGTGATATTCGCCATTGGGATGCTTATGGCCATGGATTGCGAATATCACATAGCCCATGTGACCATTCATTTTG
Source organism: Ptychadena robeensis (assembly GCA_036250615.1). NCBI lineage: Eukaryota > Metazoa > Chordata > Amphibia > Anura > Ptychadenidae > Ptychadena > Ptychadena robeensis. The sequence continues at coordinate 20,078,522 of CM070032.1, forward strand.
AATTTAATTGCACTCGGATTGAATATTAGTAAAATTATTTAAGAAAAATCGTGAATTTGAATATTGCCTATGCCGCTCATCACTAATCACAAAACCTCAATGCAATATGTACGCTTATTACAGGGAAAGAGCAGGGGGGAGCGAAAACACCTTTTCACTGGATGGCTGGATATGGCCCTCGAGCCAAGGTTTCTGTGTTATGAGGATGGGGAGAGGGGGTTTTTCAGCAGAGACACCTTATCGTCAGGGAATGTGCATATATTGCATAGATGAACTTTATTTCTGTTTCTGTTTTTATTCTGTTTGCCCAGACACATAGATCTTGTACGGTCAACACACAGTACAAAAGCAAGCTCAACCTTGAATTCAGCTATCATTATTGTTATTGAATTACAGCATTGATATAATATGGTGACATATAAGTGTACATTGCTTTATTTATTCACTTTATCTTCTCACACAACTTAATACACAGAAGTCAGAGATGTGAAAAGCGAGCTCCAGCGTGCCGTACGCTTTGTAATGAGTCCGTCAATGAATAACTTTCTCAATTGACCTTGAAGTATATAGAGCTTTATAAATTAGACTCATAACTCATAACAAAATATGTGTGCGCAGTGACTAGGAAACTGAATCCTGTTAATTATTTTTGTTCAGAACCCAAAGTAACCTTACAAAGGCAGCAAATTAGCATGGGATTTTGGAGTATGTGAGCTGTTAATAATATTTATGGCAATATAACAACTGGAACAAAAAAAAGCAATTGAACTTAAAGGGGGCTCATGGAGAAAATTAGCAGATTCACATATCAATCTCAGTAGTACAACCCTGTGTTACGTCCCCACAGGGGTAATGATCGTAGTGACCAATGACAAGGGGAGGAGTATATCGTCGTTGGAGCTCTGGTTCAACCCAGAGCCCCCCTAATGGGAAGGGGGGGGGGATGGGCGATTGTCCCAGGAGGGGCCACCGGTGGTCTTTCTGCGGCAGGCCAGGCCAGGTCTCCCTTTGCACTGGCACCCCTATGGCGACGTTAGGCGGTGAGACTACCCCGAGCGGAGGTATATCAAGCGTTGGAGTGGTCAATAAACGGTCCGAGGTCAGAAGGGCTGGAGAGGTAAGCGTAGTCAGTCAGGCGTTAGAGTCAGGGCAGGCGGCAAACGAAGAGAAGTGAGTAACGTGCAAAAGTCGGGATTCCAGCAAATCGGCGTCAACGGGGGTACAAGCCAGGGTCGATCCACGGGAGTCGGTCAGATGGGAAACAAGGAATCGCATAAGCACTGGTACAAAAACTGAACTGCAACTTCAGCAACTACCCTTTGATGAGTCACAGTTTATAGTACTTCCATATATCCACCCCCACCTCTACAGGAAATGACTTGCAGAGAGGAGGGTGTAGTTCTTTAAATTTGTGCACTCTCGTGCGCGCCACCGCGCCTGCGCTCGTGCCCGCGCATGCGGCAGATGCGCTACGGCGGCCATTGCTCTGCACGCCGGCTGCGTGCAGAGCTTTCACCCGACGGGGGTACCCCCTGGAGGGGCTGCCTGCCACTACCCGGGTAAGTTACTTCAAGGGGAGCAGGCCACGCGTCCGGGGCCCCCCACTAACCAAACTGGGGACCCCGACGGCGCCGCACTCCCCCCAGGGCTGGACGGACCTGGACAAGGCCCCGCCCCCTCAAGGGCGGCGACTCCGACCGCCCGCAGGACCGGCTCAAAGGGTGCCGCGCCTGGAACGCGGACACCAAAACCGGGAGCGCGCAGCCCCGCGGCCGGCCTCCCAAGAGGCCATCCTCAGAGGATACCCCTCCCACCACACCAGCTACTGCAGCCGGCCGCGGGGAACCAGCGGAGTCCAACACATCCCGAACAACACAACTCCTGAACACCACCAATCAACCAGGGGGAGGAGGACCAGGGCACGGGAGGGACGGCAACCACGGGCAACCGGTTTTAACATAGACACATGGAAGACGGGATGTATCCGCCAAGAATCAGGCAGTGTTCAATCTGACAGCAGCACACCAAACCGAGGCCTCGACCAGAAACGGGCCGAAGAAACGAGGACCCAATTTGGCGAGAAGGAACCTCAACGCAACGTAGACGTGATGCCAAACCCGATCTCCCACCCCCAAGGGGGGAAAAGGTTCTACGGTGCCTATCTGCCTGGACCCTCATTGCCTCCTGAGAGGACTCCAGGACCCCCGGAGGCCAGCCAGGTTGTCTGCCAGTAAAGGCTCTCTCCAAGGCTGCAGGGACAGCGAGAAGAGGAGGCAGGGACGGCGCCACTGCCGGGTGAAACCCGTAATTAGCAAAAAAGGGACTAACCTTGGTAGAGGTACTCACGGCATTGTTGGAGGCGAACTCTGCCATTGGAAGGAGGGAATACCAGTTCTCTTGGGATTCGCTGATGTAACAACGCAGCGGTACTGTTCCAAAGTCTGGTGGTACGTTCAACCTGCCCGTTGGTCTGAGGTGGTACCCAGAGTGAGGTGGGGCTCGATCCGAAACAACCGGCAGAATTCTTTCAGAAGTTGGAGGGTGAACTGCGACCACGATCAGATAGGATGTTAGGGGTACTCCGTGGAGTCTGACAACCTCCCGAACCAGGGCGCTCAGCAGTGGTGACGCAGACGGTAAGCCTTGAATGGGACGAAGTGTGCCATCTTGGACGACGATCAACCACCACCATAATCACCGTAAATCCATGAGAAGCGGGAGATCTGTAATTGAAATCGAGAGCGATGGCCTGCCAATGCGCCGTGGGAATAGGAAGAGGGTGAAGAAGACCATACGGGAGTGAATGGGAAGATTTTGAGCGGCTGCAGATGAACAGGATTCGATGTAGGATTTACAATCTTTTGCCAGCTCGGGCCCACAGAAAAAGTACGGAGGAGGAGATCTTTGGTCTTTCAACCCCAAAGTGTCGCTAGGGGGGAATCATGACATGAGGAAAGGACGTCTGTCTATGCTCCTCTGGTACGAAAAAGACGTCGTCCTTCCAGAAGTAGGACCCCCTACGTCGGTCTCCGCAGGAGGGGCGTTGACTCAGGCACCTGTAGGATATGAGAGAGATCAGGTAAACACAAACGACATTAGGGGCCAAGATGGGACCCCTCGGTACCTTATCGGTGGCCTTGGGTACATCGAGAGAGGGCATCGGCCTTCCATTCTTGGAACCTGGCCTGTAGTTACAGTGAACCGAAATCGAGAAAAAAACAGGGCCCCAACGTGCTTGCCGAGGATTACAATCTTGGCCTTGCGGAGGTATTCAAGGTTCTTGTGGTCATGAATACCATGAAGGGATGTTCAGCTCCTTCTAACAAGTACCTCCAATCCTCAATGGCAGCTTTATAGCCAAGAGTCCCTGTCACCCACATCATAGTTTCTTCTGCGGAGTAAGTTCCCGAGAAGTAGGAAAACAGGATGAAGCATATTTTTCTGTTCGGATCGCTTGTGAGGGATGGCGCCTATTGCATCTTCAGACGCGTCAACCTCTAAAACGTAGGAAGAGTTGGGTCAGGATGTTTAAGAATAGGGGCGGTGGTAAACCGTCTTGTGAGGTGGTCAAATGCATCTGGGCGGATGGAGACATTTGAAAGGTGATTTGTATGGGTAGTGGTGTGAGGGAGGAACGTTTTTGAAAAATCCTTGATTAAAACGCCTATAGAAATAGCAAATCCTAGGAATCTTTGGATAGCTTTGCGAGTCGAAGGGGTTAGGCCAAATTTGTCACGGCTGTGCTTCACTTTTGGGGGTCCATAGAAATCCCTTCCAGCGGACGAGGATTGAGCCCCAAGAACTTGTTGTCCTTGTCTCCCACTCACATTAGAGGGCTTAGCAAAGAGAGAATGCTCTCTTAATCGTGTAACGACGACTCACATGACGCGGTGAGAGGTCGCAGGGTCAGGCGAGAAAATTAATATGTCATCAGGTAAACGATGACAATAGGTCGAGAATGTCTTGAATACATCGTTATAAACGCCTTGGAAACACCGAGGAGGGGCATTGCAGAGCCCAAATGGCATGACGAGATATTCCAAAGTCCCAAATTGGTTTTCTGAATGCCGTTTTTCCACTCATCTCCCGGTTTGATCATGATTGAGGTTGTATGCCCCACGGAGGTCCAGTCTTGGTGAGATCTGGAGCATGGGAGATTTTCTCATCAGATCAGGCATCAAGGGCAAGGGGTGAGGATAACGATTTGTTATGGTGATTTGTTCAAACTCTCGGTAATCCACGATGGGGCGTATGAATTGTCCTTATGGTGACAAAAAAAAGACCTGCGCCTGCGGAGATTGTAGACCTACGAATGAACCTTTTTTGAGATTGGTCTCAAGGTACTCCTTAGAGTAGGCTGTTCCGGCCCTGATAGAGGATAAGTCCTGCCAAACGGAATCTATGCTCCGGGGAGAGAGAGATCAATTGAGCAATCATAAGGCGATGGGAGGAAGATGCTCCACCGCTTTAGGATCAAAGACATCTAGGGAAGTCATGTAAATTGTGGGATGTCCCTAAGTTCTTCTAGGACTGGAAATGAGTGAGGTTCAATATATTGAAAACAGGATGACCGGCCAGTACTTTGAAGGAAGGAAAATCGACCTCCCTGTGGTCCAATGATCCGTGGATTGTGCATCTTGAGCCATGGTAGTCCCAGAATGATGGGGAACAACGGGGGAATGGATCAGGGCAAATTTAAATATTCAGAGTGCCGTTCTGCAGCTGAACAAAAATAGGAACTGTTTCGTTGCACACGGCCAGACTGTAGAGGAGATCGTCAGCCGAGTGATGGATAAAGGATTGACGAGAGAGACGTTCCGGTAAACTGGAAGGACCTGGCCAAGGTTCTTCATAGACAGTGCACGCACCGGAATCAATGATCGCTGTATCCTATGACGGTTCCATGTACCTGCAATGTAAGAGATATGGAGAGGTGATTATCTGAGGTCTCGTGATAGGGGGGTTGATCCTGGAGACGGTATTGACATTACCTGAGGGTTCAGGGGCACGATCTCAGGAAGTGTCCAGGGTTTCCCCAGTAACATACAAAGGTTTGAGGAGTATCTCCTGCTCTCTCCTCGGTGTGTAAGGCTGGGACGAGTCATACGATTTGCAGCGGTTCGTGGGAGGAGGTCTTGGGTTACGGGATTAGAGAAGGATGGTGCAAGCGAGGGAAGGTCCGGGGTGATATCTGGTTTGAATCCCTGGCCTTCAACGGAGTCTTTTGGGAGGTAGAGGCCTGACGCTCAGCTGTCCTTCTATCCCTCAGTTGCGATCGATATTTATCACCAGAGACATGAGATCAGCCAGGGCGACAGGCACTCCTACCCTGGCTAATATCTTTCAAAATGTTCGACAGGCCTTGTTTGAAAACTGATTGAGATGCAGGCTCATTCAGGCTGTGTCGGGCGAGTAGTAGCGGCGAAACCGCGGATGTATTCTCCACAGGTCTTTTCCCTTGCTTGATGGAATGGAGGGGTCCTCTGCAGTTGCAATTGGCCGGGATCCGCCTATAGCTCTCCGAGTTTTTGGAAAAGGCACACGACGGAAAGAAAGGCATTGGTCTTCGTCTTCCATAAGTGGCAAGCCCAGGTTTGGCCTCCCCTGGAGAAGGGTAATGACAGTCCCTACCGCGAGTTCTCTGTGGATAGGTAAGCGGCAGCAGCATGAGAAATGGAGCTCGCAGGCATGTTTAAATGAGCGGAATTGTTCAGGTGCCCTGAGAATTTCTCCGGCATGGCGATCTTAGGTTCTTTGGGAAACGGAACTGCTTGAGACCTTTCCGCGGCCGCGGCCTGGGTTGCATCATTAGAGTGTGCGGTTGTCTGGTGGATGGTAACCATGGGACGCGTAGCTCTCCAAAATGCTTGCATAGGACGTCTACTCGGGATCACCTCTAGGGGTAGTCATGGTTACGGGCTGAAGGTTATGTACGTCCCCACAGGGGTAATGATCGTAGTGACCCAAGACAAGGGGAGGAGTCTATGTCCGTGGAGCCTGGTCTTCAACCCAGAGCCCCCCTAATGGGAGATGGCCGATGTCCAGGAGGGGGCAACCGGTGGTCTTTTGCGGCAGGCAGGACAGGTCTCCCTTGTCACTGGCACCCCTATGTGCGACGTAGTATGGGTGAGATACCCGATGCGGAGGTATATCAGCGTTTAGAGTGGTCAATAAACGGTCGAGGGTCAGAAGGGGCTGGAGAGGTAAGCGTAGTCAGTTCAGGCGTAGAGTCAGGGCAGGCGGCAAACGAAGAGAAGTCGAGTAACGGTGCAAAGCGGGATTCCAGGAAATCGGGTCAACGAGGGTACAACCAGGGTTCGATACACGGGGAGTCGGGTAAGATGGGGAAACAAGGAATCGCATATAGCACTGGTTACAAAGAACTGAAACTGCAACCTTCAGCAACTACCCTTTGACTGAGTCACAGTTTTATAGTACTTCCATTATCCACCCCTCCCCTCTACAGGAAATGACTGCAGAGAGGAGGGGTGTACTGTTCTTAAATTGTGCACTCTCGTGCGCGCACCCGCGCTGCGTCGTGCCACGCGCATGCGCAGATGCGCTACGGCCGGCCATGCTCTGAACGCCGGCTGGTGCAGAGCTTTCACCGAACGGGGTACCCCCTGGCAGGGGCTGCCCTGCCACTACACGGGTTAGTTACTCAAGGGGGGCAGCCACGCCGTCCGGGGACCCCCTAACACAAACTGGGGACCCCGACGGCGCCGCCACTCCCCCCAGGCTGACGGATCCTGACACCCGGACATTTCTGCTTAGTAACTAACCCTGAGACTACCTGCAGTCCAATGTCAACTTTCATAGTCATATTCCAGCTGTCACACAGTGATTTTCTCTTGTCAGATTTTACATATGCCTACTCTGACTTTCATCCCCCAGATCTCCAACACCCTTAGACGTCCAATTTTTTGGGGGGGATTATTAATTTACATTCCCAATTTCACACCCCTAAATGCAACCTTTCATAGTTATTCATGTTTCCCTGCAGTTTTCCAAATTGTATACATGTAAAATTTAGCTGCGGCCGCCCAGACACGGAGCGCCTCCAAGTTGTTAGTACACATATGAGCTTTGTAACAATAATGCCGGGATGCAGAGCTAGTTTTTGGCACCTTTTGAGTACCAGAGTACCACTGCACCCCAGTTTATATATATATATATATATATATATATGGCCACACATATGTAAAGCTTGAAGATTTTCTTTTTGATTTGTATCAGTATTGTACATTTAATTGTAGTCTCAATGTCTGTTTTGGCCCATGATGGGCTTTCACAGAGTATGATCAAATTTGTGAATACCTTTTCTAGTAGCCATTAAACGACGGCCTGTCTCATGTAGAGGGGGTTTCTCCCCACCACTTATAATTTTCAAGTCGTATTATTGTTTTCATTGTCTATTATTATTGTAAAGATAATGACATATTATGACAGTGGTTCCCAGACTTTCCACTTTTTCTATATAGAAACATTATCACGCCCCCTTCAAACTAAATGGGTTCAGAATGAGGGGAGGCACAATGTGGAAACACAGGGGGGGGGGGGTTTAACCAATAAAACACCTGGTGGTATTACCACTAGCATGTTCTTTATTGTAAAAAGAAACCGCACTACAGCTGCAGCATGGCTAGTGTGAATTGTTTCTTAAACTTTATTTGTAATACAACTCCCTTTCTTACACACACCAATCATGCAAAGACATGCAACATATGTACACAAATGAATCATAGAGATACCATTCACATAGAGACAGACACACACATAGGTGTCATACCTCCACACCCCGTACCCCAGTTTGGGAACCACTGCATTATGCAATGTCAAAAAACATTAAACATCTGTGACAACTCTACTGAAAATAGGTAAATTGTTGTTGGGTCAGTTGAACATTTATCAGGAATGTCTCTTCTTTAAAACATGAACAGCATAAGCAGCAGGAGCTTTCCATAACCAGTGCCAGATAAATTGTGCCAGATAAATGTTGGTTTAGTAAACAGCAGGTTTTCCGTTTGGCTGGTGGTTGGGAGTAAGCTCTATTAACTGTTTCAAACTTGGCACTAGTTTTCAGGTACACACAAACCAGGTGACCATATCCATGAACCATATCAGGCTGATATTGACTACCATTTATGCAATTGTCCACCCATCCATGTATGTCTTAAGATGGCATCTGCTGTAGATCAGAACACCTTTTTTGTATCAAATGTATTATATATGACCCAGACATAATTTTTTTATATTTAAATTAGAAATAATTAAGAGGTTTTATTATGGTTTTATATTTATAATTTTTTTATATTTAAATTAGAAATAATTAAGAGGTTTTTTTATGGTTTTATATTTAATAAGAAAGTATAGTGTGTGTGCGTACATGATTTATGTATGTATATGATTTGTTTGTGTAATTCAGGTTCAACTGTCATGCTGGCACTTTGCGATAAATAATTGGGGTTTGGGTTCCAGTTTGGGGCACTAACTCTAAGATTTGCCTTAACTGACCTAGGGCATTCTTTATACTTCCAATAGCCCCATCAACCTGCATAGAAAACTATCTGTAAAAACTGCTGTCAATTTGCTGAAATGTCTCTAATAATTGTTTTTTTAAATGAATATATTTAAAGCCCCCATACACCTTAAGATCATTCCATACAATTTCCATTAGATCAACCAACAACTGTGTAGTTTAGTGGCCTCCCTGATAGAATACATAGTGATTGGAAGGTTTTGAAAGATCCTAATATTACAGGGTTTTGGTAGAACAAAATTTAATTGTACAGAAATTGTATGGAAAGATTGTAAGGTGCATGGGGGCCTTAAGGCAGTTAAATCTATAATATAAGTTCATTTCAATAAGTGCAGACAACAAAGCTAACACACCAAGATATTTTTGTAGGTGAATGCAAAGATTTTAAAAGTCAATTGACTCCTTATCTATGTGTAAAAGCTTAGTGAATGATGACAACGGTGTATCTTTAACCTCCCAAGCACTAAGCCCGTTCCAGAGCGGTATGGGCTATTGCTACAGTGTACACAGTACTCTGGGGGTTTTTCCCGTCCTCCCCTCTACACACGGCAGGGAAACTGACACACTGGTCTATGGAGCTATATGCATTGCCAGAACTGATCAGAGGGTGCGTTGGGATAGAGAATCGCTGCCAGTTTCAAGACCATAGGTACGTTTTGACTATCCCAGCTTGCACAGAGTTTGTTTTGTTAACAAACTCTGGATGAGCTGGGTTCATTTCAAACACTAAGGTAATATTTCTCAGTGACCCTCACTTGTGAAAGTAAGGCAGGTGTTAGACCCAAGTCCTGTGTCAATGCAGGCCAAAACAGCCCCTAATCTCTCCCCTAATCTCTGTTGTACTCTTCACCTATAGGCAAGCCCCCACTAAGGCTTCGGGAGGTTAGCATTTGGTTGCCCCCAGATCTTGTGTGCACAAAAGATGCCGTCTGGTAACAGGGATAGAAAAAAGATCTGTAGCACACAAAGCCGTGTGGTTGCTTACAGCAACCACCACCATATAGACCAGGGGTGGGCAAACTTTTTGACCCGTCGACCACATTGGCTTCTAAAATTTATTAAAGAGGCCCGACAAAGAGCCTGTAATGGCTGACCTCCAATAGGTGTGCCAATTCCATGCATCTCCGGCATCACTTATGAGGGCGGTGATGTGTAATAGACGACATGTGACAGGGACTTGTTCTTAGAAACTGTTGTCACTATGAGGATGCACCACAGTGTCATGATCACACCACTGCATCGTCCCCAAGGCAATGTTTGGGCACCTCTACTCTAGGCATCATGTGCACTCATTGCAGAGGGGAGCAACAAGGTGACAAAGGGCCAAAAAAGAAAGTTAAAGGGCCGGATCTGGCCCCCGGGGCTTAGTTTGCCCACCCCTAGTATAGACCCAGCACCGAGTAGGATGAAACAGGAACCTAGGCAGGTCCAAAGCAGGGGTCAAAGTCCAGATCTGAAAGGGGCAGGCAGAAGAAAGGTTAAGTACAAGCAGGGTCATGGCAGGTGGCAGTCAGAGAATGGTCAAGAAATATCCAAGAAATCCAAGAAGTCCGCTAACAGGTCAAGTGGATCACATGGGAAGGCACTCTAGATCTCCCTATGGTAGCAGGAGGTGGACATGCAAACCAGGAATGTATTTGGTGACAACAAAGTTTATAATCCACCTTGTTGGGCTGACTGCACGGCGATGATGGAAGTAAAGACCAGAGCAGGTGCGAGTGTGCAAATGCAAGCCATGTCGGGGTCCTGTGGCACTGACAGCTACAGTATAAATTTAATGGAGAAATAAAGTTCCAATCAATAAATATCAAAGATAGGATCCAATCTGGTGTATTAAGAAAAATGATTTCAGATACCCCATTACCAGTGAATCAGCTTGATTGGGAATTATTTAGAGGTCTGTTCTCCACTAAAAGTAATCATAAATAAACACAAAGACGGCCAATGATAATTATAAACTGCTGTATTGAATATATATAATGTGTTCAGCCATAAACAGCTCAAAATGTAAAAAAAACCATAATGAATTCTTCCTAATAACATCATGAGTGGCCAAGTTTGTTTGATATACACCATCTTAAATTTAACAGCAGATGATGACAGGCAACAAAGATCTTTTGTCTTGATTCTAAAATCAACAGTTGCATTGATTTGTAGACGGGAGACAGGTGTTGTCAGCTTCTATTTTTCAATCCCATCGAAACGCTTTTCTTTTTGATTTCAGACGACATTAGTGCATAAATAAATTCCCCCACGTAATCAAAGTTGGATTGTCGACAGTAAATCCAAAAATAACCTTGAGCCTTCCAGCTGGGTCATCCGCCACTATGTATTTGCAACTTTTCTTCCATCTTGTAGCATCCGTGGCATAGTCGAAGAATTAATAACCTTGGGATGACCCTCCCGTAAAACATGAGCCGTTAAGCTTCTAGGAGTTTTTGCTCTTATTTTGCCGCAGCGGACATGCAAGAACGTGAAGGAGCTTTGAACGAAGTTTGCTCTTTGAAATTCTCGTGCCTAAAACTGTTACAAATTCTGTGCTTATGGAACCTCTCTGATATTATGGAATGAAATCTAATCTTATTGCACTCAAAAAATTCCTCCACCAACTGTATTCTGTTTCAGAGAATTTGCAGTTTCTCGAATTAAAAGCACCAAAGTAGCTGACTGAGCAGTGTTCTTTAAAATGAATTAGCAAAGCTTTTTCTCTGACCATATATTGACAGAAAATGGGATATCAAAGTGACATTTTATCGTATCTGAAATAACCTGAAGTACACAGAGCTGCAGACAAAGCAGTGTGAAGCTCCGGGCACATACAGCACACAGCGACCTATCTTGGTAATTGTTACAACATCATTTGTATATAAAAGCAATATAAACTCTAACTGTATTTTTCAGACTGTAAGGCTATGTCTCCACATCCGTCGGGACCCCCTACACTAAGCGCAGCGCTTGACGGGGGATCTTGACGGATCACATATACTTTAACTGCTCGGTGGATGCTCTGTTCATCCTGTTCAGCAGAAGTGATGGCCGAACATCGGCCAGAGCCGTTCGCGAATGGGCGGGGAATTTGAATCCGGAAAACCAGAAGTGACGTTAGTGACATCACATCCGGTACATGAAACGCATAGCCACTCGGGTTTACGAGCCGGCTGCTCACTAGACGGCTTCATTCCTGGTCTTCTAGTGAACATATTCTTCCTCCGATGGGATCTCGCTGCTCCTGACCCAGCCGGAGGAAGAATAGAGAGTTCCTTCTCGCCAGCGAACACCCGTACTGCTCGCCGGCGAGAAGGAGGGCGAACATCTATGTTTGCGGCAAAACTGTCAGCCTTGCAGGCAGTTTGGCCATCACTATTCAGCAGGTAAAGTGTATGTGATTCGTCGGAACCCCCGCCAAGCACTGTGCATAACATAGGGGTCCTGACAGAACATGAAACGCTGTGGAGACATGGCTTTAGACATCCTTTTTGCCCTTAATATCAATTCGAATATGTCTTCATCTTATGGTCCGAATATGTATTCTTTTTTTTCCACCAGCCAAGCCAAAAGGCCACTGCCAGAAGGGAGATTTTAGCTGTATTTCCATTAGCAGTGCCCATTCTCTGAACACACTGACCAACCAGCTGGATGAACTGGCTGGAGGATATTTAAGTAGCATGATTTGTGTATATACATTAACATGCTGCATAGACATACAAAAAATTATATGGCACAGACTCATCTCTCTTTCCATATGTAAATAGCTGCTCATTGGTAAGTTGTTTGTAGTGATGAGCGACTAGGCAATATTCGAATTCGCGTAATTTCGCGAATATCCGCCATAATATTCGATTCCATATTCGAAATCTTGAATATCCGCACTTACGACATGAATTGCGATCTAAAAATCGCAATTGCGATCCTGTATGCGCAATGCATGCAAGTCAATGTTGCTCAGATATTCAACTGGGAGAATATCCATCATTTCTGTTTTAAAAAATTGCATTGCGATTTTATAATCGCGATCCCATTCATTGCAATGGATTGCGATTATAAAATTGCGAATATCAAATAAAAAAAGCGCGAAGAATCGCGATCGCGTCAGATATCCGATGATATATTCGCAAATATTCGCAAAATGGCGAAATAGCGATATTCGAGCTAAAAATTCGAAAATCGAATATTCGAGCTGAACACTAGTTGTTAGATTGCCAGATTGTAAAATGTGTCTGTGTGTTCAGCCACACTCACTAATCTCTTGCGAGCCTGCGGTGATTATTAATATCGGTGGTACATGATCCAAATCAAGTGAGCTGTCTACATTGCAGATCTTATGGTTTTATAAGATTTGGACCTTATTTTAACCTCCCTGGCGGCTCCATTTATTCAGCTTTTTGCATCCCAAAGTGGTGCGTGAAGTACAGAATGATTACCAAGGTATCAGCTTGTATGTCAGTGATGCAAGAGATGTGAGTGTTTGAGTGGCCGGAATGCCTATTTAAAAGGTGAGGGCACTCTCCACCTCCCCAGCATCATCACCAGTAAGAAGACCAGAGGATGTCAACGCTGCAGGATGGTGCAAGTTTGACTGGAGCAGGTTAGCAACCCCAAGCTACCCAAGCCACACTTAGGAATACCACTAGGGGGATTTAGAGAAAAAAGAGGGACAAAATAAGAGATGGATCCTCTAAATGGCTGTGTAAAAGAGTCTAGAGGCTTGATGTAATGTTTAGGCGACCCATCCAATGCCTTTATGTTTCTACCCTAAAACAGGGGGTGAGCACATTGGCCTTATTTGTACATCTGCCATCTATAATTCACTCATTGGTTGCTGGTGTTTTATAGGAACTTGTTAGTACAAACAAGGGAAATTAGGAAGTTTTCTGCCATTCGGGACCCCCCCCCCCCGCACATCCAAATCCCCCTCCTGTGGCAGCTCTCAGTGCTCTCGGATCAGAACATGGAGCCTGTGCAAGGCTGTCAACTGGGGGGGGGGGTGCTAGTAATGGGGAAGCGACTTGGGGAGGGGGCCAACACAAATCCGTGGCTCGGATCGGGATGGAGAGGGCGGCGCTAGTGTCGGGGAGGGTGTGGATCAGCTGGGGACCACCCGGGATCCCAGGTTAATATATGTCCGCATATTCCGCATAGCGAGAGAAACTGTTTCTTTACCCTACATATCAGTGTAGCTCCTATATTGGGATGTTCGTGAGATTTTGATTAGCTTAATTAAAATTCTTGGAGATGTAGAGAAGGGTTGCTCTAGCACATTAGATTCAATGTCAAGTCGAAAGTTTGCCTTGGAAAAAAACTATTTGTGCTACAGCAATACATATTTACTTTGTGATGTCCCCATAAACCTACTCTAAAGAGTGTCACCTACGTCCAGTAGTGCACTTTAGTTATCTGCTGTTCATACCTATTCTAGTCTACAGGGATCTCACTCTCCGCTTACAACTAAACCAAAACTAATATAACATTTTACAATCAAGAATCGTTTAATTAGAAACTTTTTCGATTCTTGTTCACTTTACAATAAAAAAAAATCCAGTTTAAGTTCCACATAAACTAACAATATGTGCGTTAGCTGGTGCCTCTGAGCACTGACATATATGACAGCAATTTAAATACGTTTCAGGGCTACTTGACCATAAATACCATAAATGGTCTCAATTTTAATCAACTTTTAATTTTAGAGTAAAGCCCTACATTCCATCATTAAGAAAAAGCTTAACACCAGGTTCAGCAGTTGGAGTGGCCATTTATTGTGAATATTAGACAAAACATTTGCGATATTTTGTGAATACGAACATTGCCTATGCTGCTCATCACTACTGAGGAGTGAGGATTAAAGAAAAAATTTTTTATTTACGTCCCTGTAGAGAGAAAATGAGCTTTCAATCCTTGCAATTAAGGGCTTGACCCTCATTTTCCGAGGAACCTGCATTTCAGCTGTACACTTCAATAGTGTGACTACCTAATCATTGAAATGCCATTATTTACTGCCGGCAAAGGAATTATTTCTTCAGTCTTCTCTCTTCTGTAATAAGTATGCTCCAAAACTTGCATACTCTCCAAGATCAACTTGTATGAGAGTGATGGGATGATGGGAAGAGAAGAATATGGAGAAGGAAAGGAACTGCACATGATCCTAAGCATACCACCTCATCAGTGAAGCATGGTGGTGGTAGTGTCATGGCGTGGGCATGTATGGCTGCCAATGGAACTGGTTCTCTTGTATTTATTGATGATATGACTGCTGACAAAAGCAGTTTCGGGCAATATAATCTGATTCTCATATTCAGCCAAATGCTTCACAACTCATTGGATGGCACTTCACTGTGCAGATGGACAATGACCCAAAGCATTCTGCAAAAGCAACCAAAGAGTTTTTTAAGGGAAAGAAGTAGAATGTTATGCAATGGCCAAGTCAATCACCTGACCTGAATCTGGTTCAGCATGCATTTCACTTGCTGAAGACAAGGCTGAAGAGAGAATGACCCAAGAACAAGCAGGAACTGAGGAAAGTTGCAGTTGAGGCCTCGCAAAGCATCACCAGGGATGAAACCCAGCGTCTGGTGATGTCAATGCATTCCAGACTTCAGGCTGTAACTGGATTTGCAACCAAAAGGGAAAGTTTGATTTATGATAATCATTCTGTCCCATTACTCTGGGACCCTTAACAAGTGGGAAACACATATGCAAACTGTCGTAATTCCTACACCGTTCAACTGATTTGGATGTAAATACCCTCAAATGAAAGCTGACAGTCTGCAGTTACAACACATTGTGTTTGTTTCATTCAAAATCCATTGTGGTGGTGCATAGAGCCAAACATTTCAGAATTGTGTTGTATTGTGTTGAATATTTTTAGACCTGACTGTATATACAAATTCAACTTCTATGCCATTACAGTGAGGAACATAAGTAGTAGCTGGAGTCTGACTGACTGTTACTAATTTAGATTAATAAGTGGAGTAGAGGTGGACTTTTTAAAGCCAAAATTGAGAGCCAGAATTTTTGCCAGTCAGGTTAAAATAGTTATGTGCAGCAGTGTAATACAAATACATTCTTTAAAAATCATACAATGTGATTTCCTTAATCCTTAATTTAATGCTGGCTATGACACCTACAATGTGAATTTCAGACCCCTCCATGCGAAGAACTTGTCACAGGGTGTCAAATACTTATGTTCCTTATGGTATATACATTCGAAATGCCATGTAGTTTATGCTTGGAACTTGTCCATAGATCTTGGACCTATATTTGTACATATCTTCCTCTGCATTTCAGCATTTCTGCATTTCAGCTGTATACTTCAATAGTCTGACTATCTAATCACTGAAATGCCAAATGCTGTAGATCTTAGACCCATTCTTTATTATTATTATCTTGTATTTATATAGTACCAACATATTACACAGCACTTTACAGAGCATTTATAGTCATACCACTAACTGTTTCTTAAAGGAGCTCACAATGTAATGCCCCTAATACAGTCATAGGTCACATGTAGCTAACATAGGAAAATCTTTATTTGGGGAAGCCAATTAACCTACTGCATGTCTTTGGAGTGTGGGAGGAAACCCACACAGACACGAAGAGAACATGCAAACTCCTTGCAGATAGTGCCCAGGTCAGGATATGAACCTAGGACTGCATGGTCAGAGTGCTAACCACATGAGCCACCGTGCTGCTGTGCATATCTTCCACCACGAGGCCTATGGAGAATGCCAAATAATGGCAAAGCTTTTATACATACAGACATACTTTATTGTCACTTTCCTTCAGGCAGATATCCTTACGTCTCTTTGTGATTTATTACACCAAACAACAGTCTAGCAGACGTTTAGCAGCAGTCAACCAAGCCCCTGTGTCAGCGGATCGCTTTAATTCCTGTCTGGAACTTTTGGAACCTCTCCATCTAGAAGGCAACCTCACATGCCATAAAAACTTGCCGGATATAACAATGCAATAATATCTTTTAGATGATATGTTAAAACAAAGTTTTTCAGGGATTAACAATTACACGGTCCATTTAAAATGAGAAGGAGTCGTAAATTTCATGTCTTGACTAAATTCGCAGGGCGACCTCTCCTACACAGATTGGGGGAAGTAGGAATTTCTGCTCAAAGGCGTAGTAGGCAGTGAAATCTGCTGGAAGATTAACGGATATCTAATGCTATAGAACATGGTGATAGAAACCATTTTTGGTATGCAGCACTTTCATGGTTGAATTAGAGCAGGGCTGTATGGTGGACAAAAGATGTTGAATTATTTTCTAAATAACAACAATGTGCAGACTCAGTGAAAGTCTTGTTAAGATGTCTGAATATTATCGCCAGACTGGAGCTGGCTGGCTTAAAGAAAGGTAGAGAGGTCATTGATATACTCAATAAAGTTCCAGGTTTGCAGAAGATATAAGGAGCCTAAGGAAAGACATTACAATCACAATTTCATTGTTTATTGTATTTAGGATTCATCAAGAGAAATAAATCTACTTATTAAGTTTTGGTTGATCAAATATAATATAAACCTTGCCATGAAAAAAAATTTTTTAAGTTTGAAATGCTGTGAGATTTACATGTGGAAAAAAACTAATACGTGGTCACTATAAACTTCACTATGGAGCAAACTTGACTTATGCAAATTTCAATCAATTTGCGTAATCTACCAAATTGCAGCTTATTTTTTTTAATAAACAGAATTAAGACTAGCCGTGCCCTTACCAAAGCTTCTTATCCTAAAAAAAAGCCAGAAGAGGGATGGTAAAAGTACTTTAAAAGTTATTATCATCATCTTTTTGAAACACAGGTAACTAACGGCTAGTGATGGACGAACATCAGCTGTGGCTTTTCGCAAACAGGCGAAGCGAACCTCCATTGACTTTAATGGAGGGCGAACTTCTCAAACCTTCAGGTCATATTTGTAGCCAAAATACCAATAAAAAGTGTCAAAATGGTGCAATCACTGAGACAGTGTCATGCCAGAGGGGGATCCAAGGCTAAACATCCTCCAAAAATACAGATTTTTTTAAATGCTGTTGTTTTCATGTCTAATGGCCAGAAATCACATTTAGATTGCAGATTTTGCAGAGTGTTAGCTGGAGTGGGCTGCCTGACAGTACCTTCTGCAGCGCATCGCATTTAGTCAGATCTCTCTGCAATGTCCTGTTTGTGATGGTGAACGACATCTACCAGCCCACATCAGCTCAGGATTTTAACACAGGTCCCATAATACAGCATACCCCAACCCCAGAAAATGACTTTTGTTGCTCAGTAATTATGAACTGCTTGTTGCAGAACACCTTAGTTATAGTTACAGATCACTGGATGGAGTATAATAGAAAAGTAGCTCAGCCAATCCTCAATCAGCAGCAGCTCTCCCTATCTATCTAGTACTGCAGACATGATAAATGTAAAATGGATGCTGGGCTGCTTCTTTCATAAGGGGATGTCATCCGGTAGGGAAAAATGTGTTATTGGCTGTACTGTCCCACCTGACTGTGGAGTGAGGGGTCAAACATTGTCTCCATGTTAAGGTAGTGGGGGCGGGTAGAACACCCATAATGTTCGCTGGCCTTGCGAACTGCGAACATGCTCTGTTCACTGAAAACTGTCCGTCACTCAAACTTTGCGACCATCACTACTAATGGTTGAAGTAACACACAACTGTATTTAAAAGACACTATTGAACTCAAGTCCACATTGAGTTTAAATCAATAAAATTGGTATCATTACAGATCACATGGTGTATTGGCAGGCTCCGGGTCCAGGAATTCTTTGGTATACTGTCTTCAGTATACCGAAGGATTCCTGGGTCCAGAGCCTGCCAATACACTTGCTACTTGATATCTGGCTGAACCTTGAACTTTTTGTCCGTCCCATGTATATCCTTAATAAGCCATATCTCTTCGGTTCCCGATTGCCAGATTATTGTGTTGCCAATAGTGATGAGCGTCATAGGTAGATTCTTTAGAAGTCCGACCCGCCCGTTCGCGGACAGTCCTGGCCGATGTTCGGCCATCACTAGTCATAGGTAATGTTAGAATTCGCTATATTTCGCAAATAATTCTAACAATATTTGATTAGATTTTGGCGAATATTCGCAATTCGATTGTATGGCCGTGTATTCAGAAAATATATTCTCAATTATAGTCACATCGCGATTACCTTCAAAATGAATTTAAATCCACAATCCATGGCCATAAGCTTCCCAACGCACAATATCTCGAAATTGCGAAAATACACCGACATATTCACGAAATCAGCAAATTCTCGAATAGCTGATATTAGTCGAATATATTCGCAATTCGAAATATTTGAGCTCAACACTAGTTACCAATATCCATACCCCCTCCCTGACAAGTTAGCATTTTGCAGCTGATTATGTGCATATAACCCTTGGATTACTATTTCAAAATATCAGCTGTCACAATTTAAAAATGAATAAGGTCTTAATAAAGATAGATTCAAATATTTCGGTTTTTTGACAAGCAAATTCTGTTACTTCTTTTATGTTTTAACTTGTAATGCTTTTGACTACGTCAGGGACTCCAACATAGCAGATACACTTACCTGCTCGGCGGAGGATTTGTCTTCACGGCGCCAAGCCGCTCCGCTGCTGCAAGGCTCAACGTAGTCGAATACGTTGAGTCTCTGCACCAGATGTGGTGGTTTTTTTCCCAGACTAATGCCTGCCATACACACGTGATGTGTGCAGGCAGACTACCCCCGATGTCGCTCCGGGAGGCTAACGTGATGACGTCATCACGTTAGCCTCCCATTGCATTCTGGGGCCCCACAATCGGCCAGGCACCCTTTGTGTGCCGGCCATAAGCAGCGATGGAGACGCTGTCTTCATTGCTGCTTATGGCAATCGGCTCCCATCGGCTCAGATTTTCCGACATGTCGGATCTCTGGCCGGCCGAGAAGTGGGGCGACAGGCATCTGTCGCCCCATGTGGGGACATGCCGATAAACGGCTGGATTTTAACCTGACCGACGGCGAGAGCGCGCACGCCCGTCGGTCAGATTAAAACCCGGCCGTTTATCGGTATGTGTATGGCCAGCATTAGCCAGGATGTAGGGACTTTGAGTCCACTTGATTGATGAGGAAAAAAGTAGTAGCCCCCTGTATAAAAAGATTCTAGAGGCAAATAGATGGAAAAACAAGTCAAAAGAACAAATAGTCACATCTAGATCAACAGATCTACTGTATGTAATAGGTCACAAAATGGACTGCAGTTGTGATTCCAATAAACATAAGTATATGAGAGAGTCCTGTGTTATTCCATTTATTGGTACGACATAAAGTTTGATCACGAAGTAGTAGGTAGAGTTGCCATCATGTCCCCTAGTAGAATGCTTGGAGAATGATGCTTTTAAGTGTATGAGGATGGATGAGTTAGCCACAGAGCAGAGAGAGTAATGGGTAATGTTTAGGATAAGGCTCGCCGTTCGGATCTCCCGCATATGTGCGGGAGATCCGAACAGCTAGCCTTATCCTAAACACCAATGTTTACAAGCACCTGTGCATATATATTACCCACTATACCTCAACAGTGCTCCCCCATTCTTTCCCACCTTCACACCATTGGACCAGTGTACAACACTCTACCCATTACCCCACCGGGGATCAGGAAAGCCATACCTCCTGAAGAAGATATATATATAAAAATTTGAAACGCGTGTTGAGGCTCTGTGGCTAACTCATCCATCCTCATACGTTTAAAAGCATCATTCTCCAAGCATTCTACTAGGGGACATGATGGCAACTCTACCTACTACTTCATGATCAAACTTTATGTCGTACCAATATTCATATACTTATGTTTATTGGAATCACTACTGCAGTCCATTTTGTGACCTATTACATAGATCTGTTGATCTAGATGTGACTATTTGTTCTTTTGACTTGTTTTTCCATCTATTTGCCCCTAGAATCTTTTAATACAGGGGGCTACTACTTTTTTCCTCACCAATCAAGTGGACTCAAAGTCCCTACATCCTGGCTTAGTCTGGGAAAAAATTCCTCTTGATCGAGGGGGATCCTTGAGATTCTTCTCGTCCATTTTTTCTTTATAGATTTAACATAGACCAGGTAGAAGATATTTGTATCATTATCATTCAAAAATTGGACCTCATGCACTTCTGTTCATGAAATCATGGAGGAGAATAGAAATTTACATTTTCACAGATGAACACTGCTGGTGGGGGGGGGGTTTGCAGAGGGAACAAGAGATTCAACTAGTACAACGATACAACTAGTTAGAAGGAGTTCAGTAATGGCAGCCTGAACATTTCTTTCTTTATGAATTTACTGTACAGTTTGGCGAAGCAAGCTCTCGGGATGTCGCAGATCTTAGTTTGAGGCTTAATACAAATCTGTTTTTTGAGACTCACATTTATATACAAAGTTACAAAGACATACATATTTTAACAAAAAAAACTGTTTTCTCTTGACACACGGAACTGAATAAGGTGAGAGTAGAGGGTTGGTGGAGATAGTGATCAGAGTTAGGAAAGAGATATTGGAGGTAATGTGTTTTTAAGGAATACAAAGAAGATGGGATAAAAGGTATATGTTCCCAGTATTGAGCCCCAATTCAAACCAGAATCATAGGCTGGATCAAGGTTATGTCAAAACATTGAAATATAATAATGGTGGCTCATTGGGCAGAATGGTGACTCAGTGGTTGGCATTCTGGCCATGCAGCGCTAGCGTCCCAGATTCGGATCTTGGCCAGAGCACTCAATCTGCAAGGATTACACTCCACAAACACTGGAGTGGTAGGTTGATCAGCTTTCCCAATAAATTGCCCTGTTAATATGCCCTTGACCAGTGATGGCAAATCTATGGCACGTGTGCCAGAGATGTCACTGAGATGTCTCTGTTGGCACTCACAGTGTCAGCCAGTGCAGAGAATAAGAGAGAGTAGAGAACTGCAGCTTACTGGCTGTCAGTTCTCTTCCCTCCTCTTCTGATTGCATACAATATTCTCCCCTAGCACTCCCCTAACTCTTCATCAACTGTCAGAAGGTAATATTTGCAGTTGCAGTTTCTTAGCACAGCATTTTATGCTCTGGCAGCATAATGCCATGAGACAGATGTTTCATTAACCCTTGTCAAATATATATTTCAGAGATAATAAGTATGGTTTTATATCATATAAGAAAATAGATTGTATGTGTATATAATGTGTGTGTGATTCAGATTAAATTGCCATGTACTTTGAGATAAAAGTGGGTTTTGGGTTTCAGCTTGTCCATTTCGCCTCTAAAACATCATTGCTCTAGACCAGACGTGCGCATACTAAGGGCAGAGGGGCCAAAATCATCCCTTTAGTCTTTTAATTTGGCCCTTTTCCCTTGGTGTCGAGATGCTCTGGCTAACCTCATTCCCTGCAATAAGTGAAGATACCACCTAGAGAACAATAGTTTGGATTGTTTCCCAGAGGTCATAGTTTTGTGCAATAGAATGTTTAAGCTTCTCTATCAAAAGCTTCTGTTCATTTATTTATTTACTTTTTTATGTTTTTTTTTTTTTATATCCTGTCCTAGCTACGGGGACTTAGGACCCCTATGCCGGGCGGCCCATGCAGGCTCTATGTCACATTTAAAAACCCATTGTGTCCCACAAGTTAAAACGTTTGCCCACCCCTACTCTAGACTGTATTAGTTACATATGACTATGGTGAGACACTGATAGCTCCTCTGTGGTACAGTTAGCTATATGACCATTGTTGGGACTAGAGGTGCTCGAATCTGTTTTTGACTAGTTGCCAGTTAATGGCAAAGGCACTGAGCATGGTGTCATCATCAAACTCGCTGTAGATGTAGAGGAGGGTTTAACCTCCCTAGCGTTTGAGATGAGCCCAGCTCGTCAGCTGTTTAGGCTCGCCTCAACGGCAGGGGAAGCCGGCATCATGCCTACCTGGAAAGCTGCAGCAATCGTCTTCATCGCTGCAGCATTTCCGGGGTTTCGGCACCACTCCGATCGCGGCACAGTGACGTGGAAGGGGGCGGGGGGCGGCACCATAGACCTCACGCAGCTGGTGTACTTTGTGCACTGCCTCGACGGCGCGATACGGGCAGTACGCTAGGGAGGTTAAGGGTATAGTACAAAAAAAGAGAGTATTGCTCTAACACAAATATTTCTTTCATAAATAAATCCAAACTCAAGTCAAAATTTCGACTTAGACTTTGAACTTGGATTATGCAAAACTACATGCGATAGAACAATTCTTTTTTTTTATTTTTTTTTACAAATGTTCACACAAATTTTCTATCTTATCAATATTCAGAGTAGTATAGTTCAGAGTATAGTTCAGAGGCTTACAAAGTCAGTTGTCGAAAATAATTGCCCACCTCTAGTAAGGACATTAACTATATGAATATGTGTGAATTAGTGCTGCATAATATTTTTGCGCTATATTAATTCCTGCGAATAATCATAACGGTATATGAGAGTTCTTTGGTGAAGTAACATATTACATAACATGAGGAAATTAGTATTTACCTTTTTTGGATGACAGAAGGCAGCTGTGTGAGGGGAGTAAGAGGCAGTCCATGGACAGGAGGGGCGCGTCAGGTAGAACACCCTGCAGTGCTAGGAGGCGAGCTGCGAACCCGTTCAGTGATGGGATGAGGAGCGAGGCGTAC
>CM070032.1:20109365-20122836 GCA_036250615.1 Ptychadena robeensis
AGCGAATACAGGGGGCTGCGACTTTTTTCCTCACTCATCAAGTGGACTCAAAGTCCCTACATCCTGGCTTAGTCTGGGACGAAAATTCTCTTGATCGCAGGGGGATCCTTGAGATTCTTCTCGTCCATTTTCTTTGTATAGATTAACATAGGACCATGGTTAGTAGATATTTGTATCATTATCATTCACAAAGTGGGACCTCCATGCAACTTCTGTTCATGAAAATCATGGAGGAGAATAGAAAATTTCACATTTTCACAGCACCATGAACACTGCTGGTGGCGGTGGGGGTTGGTTTGCAGAGTCGGGAACAAGAAGAGTGTAAACTAGTACAACGATACAACTAGTTAGATAGGAGTTCAGTAATGGCAGCGGTAATCTGACATTTCTTTCTTATGAATTTACTGTACAGTTTGGCGAAGCAAGCTTTCGGGATGTCGCAGATCTTAGTGGTGAGGGATAATACAAATCTGTTTTTTGAGACTCAACATTTATATACAAAGTTACAAAAATACATATTTAACAAAAAAGAACGTGTTTTCTTGACACACGGAACAGAATAAGTGGAGATTAGAGTGGTTGGTGGATAGTGATCAGGAGGTTAGGAAGAGATATTGGATGGTAGAGTGTGTTTTTAAGGAATACAAAGAAGATGCGCGATGAAAGGTATATGTTCCCAGTCTTGAGCCCTCAATTCAAAACAAGAAATCATAGGCTGGATCAAAAAGTTAGTCCTAAACATCTACGAATATGAAATGAATGGTGGCTCATTGGCCAGAATATGTTGACTCAGTGGGTTGGCATTCTGCGCCATGCACAGCGCTCGCGGCCAGATTAGGATCTCCTGGCCAGAGCAGCTCAATCTGCAAGGGATTACACTCACAAACACTGGCAGTGGTAGGTTGATAAGCTTTCCCGATAAATTGCCCTGTTAATATGCACTTGACCAGTGATGCGCAAAAAATCTATGGCCGTGTGCCATAGATGTCACTCGAGAGTCGGTCTGTTGGTCACTCACAGCGGTCAGCCAGGCAGAGGATAAGAGAGAGTAGAGGAAACTGCAGCTTATGGCTTGAAACCATATGTCTCCCTAGCACTCCCCAACACTTCGACAACTGTCAGAAGGTAATATTGCGAGTTGCAGTTCTTTAGCCACAGCATTTTATGCTCTGGCAGCAGAATGCCATGCGACAGATGTTTCATTAGACCCGTTGTCAAATATATATTTCAGAGATAATAGAGATGCGTTTATATCATATAAGAGAATAGATTGTATGTGTATTAATGTCGTGGTGGGATTCAGATTAAATCTGGTACCCATTGATACTTGAGATAAAAGTGGGCGGTTTGGGTGTTCAGCTTGTCCATCATTTCGCCCTCAAAACATCATTGCTCCCTTAGGACCAGACCCTGTGCGCGCATACTAAGGGCAGAGGGGCCAAAATCATCCCTTTAGTCTTTTAATGTGGCCCTTTGCCCTTGTGTCGAGATGCTCTGGCCTAACCTCATTCCCTGCAATATATCGTGATTAGCTACCACCTAGGAGAGAGGAATAGTTTGGAGTGTTTACCAGAGGTCATAGTTTTGTTGCCATGAATGTGTAAGCTTCTCTATCAAAAAGCTTCTGTCCGATTTATTTATTTATTCTTTTTTATGGGTTTTTTTTTTTTTATATCCTGTCCTAGTCGGGGACTTAGCGAACTCCCCCTATGCCAGGCGGCCCATGCAGGCTCTAGGTCACATTTAAAAAACCCATTGTGTCCAACAAGTTGGTTTACTTAAAACGTTTGCCCACCCCTACTCTAGACTGTATTAGTACAATATGACTATGGTGAGGACACTGATAGCCTCCCGCTGTGGTAAGTAGTATGATGCCATTGTTGGACTAGAGGATGACTTCGATATGTTTTAGAAAGCTTGCCGTTAATGGGGGCAATAAGGCACTGGCATGGTGTCATCGGATCAAACTCGCTGATAGATGTAGAGGAGGGTGTTTAACCTCCCTCAGCGTTTGAGATGAGCCCAGCTCGCTCAGAGCCTGTTTAGGCTCGCCTCACAACTGCCAGGGGAAGCCGGCATCATGCCTACTGGAAAGCTGCCAGCAATCGTCTTCTTCATCGCTTGCAGCATTTTTAGTGGGATTCGTTTCTTTCTTTTTTTTTGGGCACCATCCGATCGCGGAAACGGTGACGTGGAAGGGCTGCTGGGGCGGCAGCCAACCATAGACCCAACGCAGACTGGTGTACTTTGCTGCACGCGCCTCGACGGCGCGATACGGGGCAGTGCGCTAGGGACCTGGTTAAGGGTTCTTATGGGTAATATAGTACAAAAAAGGAGAGTATTGCTCTAACCACAAAATATTGCAGACATAAATAAATCCAACACTCAACCGTCAAAGATGTTGTCGACTTAGACTGTGAACTTGGATATGCAAAACTTACTGCGATTAGAACAATTCTTGTTTTTTGTTTTTGTTTTTACAAATGGTGCACAGCAAATCTTCTATCATATCATATTCAGCGTAGTTATAGTTCAGAGTTAGTTCAGCGGCTTACAGAAGTCAGTTTGTAGAAATAATTGCCCACCTCATAGTAAGGACATTAACTTTATGAAATGGTGTGAATAATGCGCGATAATATTTTTGCGCTATAGTAATTCCTGGATAATCATAGACGGTATATGAGAGTCTTGTCGTGTGAAGTAGTAACATATTACATAACATGAGGAATATTAGTATTTTAACCTTGTTTTGAGGATGACAGAAGTTGATAGGAAGTGTGTGAGGGGAAGAAGAGGACAGTCCATGGAAAGGTAGGGGCGCTGTTCAGGTAGAGTTTAGAAATTAGAACACCTGCCAGTGCTTAGGAGGCGGCTGCGAACCCGTTCAGTGCTGGGATCTGAGGGGCGAGGCGTATGTTATCCTGCAGACGCAGAGGTATGAAGGGCGTACGAGTCCTGTCGGACTGGACGCAAACGCCATTCCATCCAACTGCTCTTGCCCGCCTTCAATGCTATAGCCCTGACTGCCCTTCCCTAAACAGTCCAAATGGCATTAATAACTCTCATCACCAAGCCAGGCAAAGACCCGATCTCTGTCCCAGCTGGATCGCGCCAATATCTCTGATCAATTCGGATCCCCCAATATATGCAAAATTGATAGCAAACCGTTTTTTAAAGGTCATCATTCCCCTCCCTGATCCATACAGAACAGCGTGGGCTGGGAGTGTCCCGGGCCGATCGAGGTAGGGACAACTGATCGCGGATCTGTCACGTCATGGATCATTGATCGAAACAGGAGGATCCCCATGTGCCTTCCTGTCTGTCGACGACGAAAAAGGAGTGCGACCCAGACTGAACTGGGACTTCCTCTTTGCACCACTACGGCCCAGAAGAGTTGGTCTACCACAGTTATGTTGGATAGGATCAGAGCGCTGTGCTACTCCGATCCCTCAGCCGCAGATTAGAGTAACGGTGTTCTGGTCCTCCCACGATCCAATCGCAATGGACACCCGGCAGGGCTATCCCCTATCGGCACTTTCTAATATGTACTGGACCGAAGGAGCATCTTGGCCCAAACACACCACAAGATGGCCCTGTTCGCGGATCGATTACCCTTATTGTTTCCAATCCAATTATCTTGAGATAAAAATTCAAAAACTATTTTAAAAAAGAAAAGTAGATATCACTATATATATAAATTAAATACATATATAAATTAAATACATGGCCTACAAGGTCAGATAAATCACCCTAATCACACGTAACTCTAAGCTTCCTCCAAGGGACGAGTTTAATTAACAAATTTCATTTCCAAAATTTGGCAGATGTTGAATGACACCATTTCGGCATTGGGGTCAGCAAGCAGGCAAAGCGAAGGTGTTTTTTTTGGGTGCTTAGTAGGATGTAAGAAGCAATAAATGACTCCTGAGTGTTACAGAAGCTCCTTTCAACTTCCCTGGACCTGTTCATGGCTCCTCATTAGTCTCATTATTTTATTTTTATTTTTCACAAAAAAAGACATACTAGGGAGCCTGGCGCTAAAAGCAACATCCTGTCTTTTCTTTTCACTTGGGGGGATTGGCTCCATTTTCACATGCAAAAAAAAGGTTTCTCATAGAAGCCCAATGTGCACATAAAAACTAGAAGAACATACATTTTTGTTGCAAAATTAGTTTCATTTTTTCAATGTTTTTTAATTATTTTAAGGACATTTTAATGCAAGAAATATGTAAATCTCTTACAAATAAAGTTTTTTACATATTAATGGAAATGGTCATCATGCCCATTACTGGTCATGACCATTATTGCAAATTTCCCTAAAATATGTATCCAGTGATCCAATAAAACACTAGTATACAAAACTTGCAGTGTGCTCCCTGAGCAAAAATCTTCATTTACATTAATAAGCATGCCACACCCCTATGTTAAACTATGAGACCAAACAATGTGAAGGACAGAAAAATGGGGCTGTAGAAGCATTTGGAAATCCGTAAAGACAAATAAAACTTCATTAAAAAGGTCTTTATTGATACTGACCACTAATCCTAAAACATCGTAGCTTAATATTCCCTATACACAATCCTCTAAAAAAACAATTCAACCCTTAGCTGTTATGCAATACAATCCATATATACATTTTGATAACATGCATCTTATATATGACACTCAGTATCCCATCCCCCAACCATCCAGGAAGGTGGGGGTAATCTATGGACCCTGTTCCACTCTTGCACCACTTGGGGGGAAGTAGCTAGTGGAGTCTATAAGGCTACTAAGGTAGATGTCCCATATACCTTGTATCTCTCGACGCGTTTCGCCCTCGTCATTCCTCAGGAGAGAGAGATGGTATATATATGCGCTTTACACAGGATGGGTGACTCCTACGTACCCGCAGATACCCACAGCTCTATCTCATAGTTGACAACTTATCCAGCATTCCAATGGGGGAGGCCCCCAGCACACCAGAATATGTTTCTTGGATATCCAGTCCAATATATTGTCCCTTGGACCAAAACTGACACCACTCAATGGAGCCTCATAGGGACCACGTTTGAGAAGAGGGGGGAAAAAGAAGGAATGAGGGTGAACGGACATAAACCAGAGATACTGCCTGTACAGTCCAATCAATAGGTAGGTATTTCAATGTTCAGTAATCTCGCCATCTAGTCGCCCAGGCATTTCCAAATGCTTCTAAAGCCCCATTTTTCTGTCCCTCACATTGTTTGATCCAATAAAACACTAATTCACTTTTTGATGGTTTCTGGAAAATTCTGCCTTTTAATTCTATTAACCACAAGAGAGCAATCAATACTTTTGACATAAACAGTGCTAAAGAAATAAATGTTCTACCGAACCTAAATATAAAACTAATAAAAAGTACATTTACTCAGTCCAATTATAAAATTATCAGCAATGTTTGTTTTTTTAAGATCTTTCCAGCAGGAATTGTGTGTGTCAATACTGATGGTTTTCCACTGTATACACTAATTATCACATTTTATAAAAGGGGCATTAATCCCATGACTATGTAAAGTGCTTGTAAAGTAATAATGACATAAATAGTGTAAAGTCAGTTTTGTTTCCATATATATATATTGTGACAGACCGTTAGTACGTCAGGATGTAATTGGACCATTAAGCTATGTCCTCAATTCTAATCATGGGGCGGTGACTGCTAGCGATTTTATTGGGCAGGATCGATGTGGCGCGATCGGGCACATTTTCGGCGCCGATTATGATCACGCCCGTTAACCCATGATCGCGCCCATAGAGAATGAATGGGGAGGTGTTAAAAAATTGGGTCTCAATTCATTTCTATGGACCACAATCAGGGGTGATCGCGACTGTGGGGGCGTGCATGGGCACGATCGCCCCCATTAAAATCACTGGTAATCGATGAGTGTTTTGTTTGGTTTTTCTTACAGGGTCCCGGATTCTGGAGTGGAAAGGATGGAGATGGGTGGGCCTTCCCATTCTGCCCAGGAATACCAAATGGTTAACACCTTCTTGCTGTAGCTGGGTGTGTCTCCACAAAATGTGCTGAGTCCAATGTGTCAGGGCTTCTGACTGAATGGAGACAGGGTGTACACAAGGAGTGTGGGGCCCAGGCTTGTGGCTGCTGGAGCAGTGGATACAGGGGGGCTCACAGGGTGTGTTGGGCCCAGGCCTGTTGTTTCTGAGAAGCCAAGTACTATAATTTATGTTGATGGTCTGAAAGCCAGGAGGATAGGCATTTTCTGTTGATCTATGTTTGGAGTGCTATTAACCCATGTGAGCGTAATCCTTTTACTTTGGACTGTTTGGACAATAAACATGGGCAGGAAGCCCTAAAGAGACTAATGTTTGGTTGATTGATGTTTTGAAAGCACCCTGTCTGCAGCTAAACCCCACAATATACAGCACATCTGGAAAGTATTCACAGCGCATCACCTTTTCCCCATTTTGTTATTTTACAGCCTTATTCCAAAATGGATGGAACCCTATAGCACCCTATAATGACAACGTGAAAAAGTTTACTTGAGGTTTTGACAAATGTATTATAAACATGGAGAAAAATTGAGAAACCACATGTACATAAGTATTTACAGCCTTTGCTCAATACTTTGTTGATACTTTGGCAGCAATTACAGGCATGAGTTTTTGTAAATATGATGACACCAGCTAGTCACACCTATCCTTGGTCAGTTGCACCCATTCTTCTTTGCAGCACGTCTCAAGCTCCATCAGGTTAATGGGAAGCGTTGGTGCAGCCATTTTAGGATCTCTCGAGAAATTCAAGTCTGGTCTCTGGCTGGGCCACTCAAGGACATTCACAAAGCTGTCCTAAAGCCACTGTTTTATATCTTGGCTGTTTGCTTAGGGTTGTTGTCCTGCTGAAAGATGAACCATCTCCCCAGTCTGAGTTCAAGAGCGCTCTGGTGCAGGTTTTCATCCAGGATATCTCTATACATTACTAGTGATGAGCTGTATATAGTATAATCGGGTTAGCATAATTTCACGAATATATTAACCCCCTTGCCACTCCTGACCGCACCATCTGGTCCAGCGCTCCCTGTCAGTACTGCACTGGATGAGATGGAGCCCCCCGGCGAAGATCGGAGCCCCGGCAGAGCAGATTTACCATTCTGTGCTGCTATGGCAGCTCCGATCTGAAGAAGAAGCTGCTGGAGGAGAGCTGACCCCTCCCCCAGAGTGATGTGATGACGTCACATCAGGGCGGCGGCAGGAGATTCAAAAGTAAATCGCACAAAACAGTTTTCTATGGAACATCACACTAGGGGAGAGAGAGTACCAAAGGGAGTTGTACTGGATACAGTGATCTAAACAGTATCCAATACAATAAAAAGTACATACTGTTTTGAAATATTTCATACAAAATAAGTATTTTAGAGATTTTATCTTACAAATTATAGCTTTTATTCATTTTTTTACATAATTGTGTGTTTCAAACATTATTATAGTCAGAATGTCTACTAGACCCTTGTACGGACATATTTTGGGATGTTACAGGCCTACAACAGAAAAAAATTCATTAGTCTATGGTGCACTTTTGGTACAGAAATCTGGACCTCACAAGAGCGCTAGGGAGGACATTCGAAATTCGTAAAATTCAATTCAAATGTATTCTACCGCCTTACATCGCGCGCATCTGTGCGCAATGATTGCGAAGGAGCTTAACGCCTTTTATCTTCAGGAATTCTGGATGTTGACGTGCTAGCAAAAAATTGTTGTTAGACTATGTTAGTGGCATAAAGTAGGACATTTACATTGTAAACCATTGGTAATGTTACTATGCCCTCTAAAGTAGAGATGGTCACAACATTTCGACTAGTTTGACTATTTATTATTATTATTATTATCATTTATTTATATAGCGCCAGCATATTACGCAGCGCTGTACAATACATTAGAGTGGAGATACAACACACAATAACACACAGGTACAGGTAATGACACAGGAGGAATAGAGGACCCTGCCCGGTTGGGCTTACAGTCTAAGAGGTTGGGGAACAGAGTATACAATTTTAGAGTGAGTCATTTGCAAAGCACCTTAAAATGGTATCAATTGTTGAGATGTAGGGAAAGGTTGTAGAATAATTACAGTTTTTGCATAAATTAAATTAAAAGTGGAAATTTCAACTTAACATTCTGTATTTGGCTTGGAACTCAAGTTATGCAAATACTACATGTGATAGAGCAACAATTTGAGCGATGGTAACATTTTCCGTGGCTTTGCAATTAAATCAAAAAGTCAGCTTGCCAAAATTTTGCAACCATCTCTAGCTATGTGTAATGTCGCCGATATATAAATACATCATAATAATAAAAACAGGAGTTAACATGTTGACCCAGGATCGTCAGTTCACTCATCTCTGACAATTGTCATGTGTTGTATTAGATTGAGAAATACCACTTTTGTCTCCATACGATGTTACACTTTGTATAGTAGGTAGCATTTGTAATGCTGAATCAAGTAGAGTTATAATTTAGTTATACTGCCTGGACCCAGAAGAGTCAGCTATGTCTTCTGAGGAAAAACAAATACACCAGCTGTTTTCTAGTGCAAAAATATCAGGATATAAGGATTTATTAGGGCTTACTCTGCCAGTTCGGGGAACTCATTTTTTACGGCAAAACTGAAGCACAACCCAGAGTAGAATATGTTTATTTTGGAGGAAAGCCAAGAAGTAGTTTATTTTATATATCGTTCTTTTCCAAAACGAAGTGGAATGCAACACCGTTCCTGAATCTATTCCCATCTAGAAATGTTTCAGTCTTCTTTATACAAATCTCCCCACTATTTCTCATAGACTTTCCCTTGGTAAACAAACCTCAGGGTGTTTTTTTACCCCATATGACATGAATGATTACGCTGGTCAACACAAATTTCTCATTGTAGATAACTTGGAGCGGGTTTTGTAGTATTAGTTGTGATGATTTCCAATTGGTTTTTAGTTTTTCTTTATCACATACATTTTGTTAGATGAGCCACAATTAAAAGTTGGTAACTTTGTGCAATATGTCATATTGTATATATTTTTTTTTTCAAATTTGGAATAACAAGGAAAAAGTAACTGATTGTGCCAAACCATGCCTTGAAAGTGCTAAATATGTGCAGATCTGTTCTGTCATGTGTGCAACTTCACACCTAAATCACAATCTCCTAAATAACTGAAAACCTTAAGAGAATCTACAAATTGTAATTCAACTGTGCACCTATACACCTTAATATCTTACCATACAATTCCTGTAAAATCATCTTTTGTTCTACCAAAACCATGTTAAATGAGGAGCTTTCTAAACCTTCCAATCACTATGTATTCTATCAGGGAGGACCAGGCACTACATAGCTGTTGGTAGATCTAAAGGAAACTGTGTGGAGTGATCTAAAGGTGTATGGGGGGCTTTAGTCATGCACAAAAGATATGACTTCAGCCTCTATATATCAAGCTTGGCTTGATGGAGAACTTGGTGAAGGCGATGGCTAAAGAAAACTCACAAGGTTATCAATACCTAGTTAAAAAATGTCCACATCTCAGCTCTGCTAAAACCATAAAGGCTTTGAATAACTTTTCACACAGCTAGATCTTAAAGTTTGGAAAGTATTTGTGAGGGTCGTAGAGGGATCACCCGTCTGCAGTTCAGGTAGGATACCAAAATATCAGCTGTGGTTTTCACCTTAAGACCCTGCTTGGATTGGAGACATGATACCTCTACTCAACTTTGCTTTCCCCCAGGAACTAGGCGCGCAAAGTATCCCACAAGAGAGCTGAGACTGATGAAACCCTCCAGGGACCCCAAATGAGCCAACTGGTTAATGAAAGAGTAGTCCAGGTACACAGCCAGGGTCATACACAGAAAGTCAGTCCAACAGACACCATATCTAAGGGATTAAAGAGAAAAGTAGTCCAGGTACACAGCCAGGGTCATACACAGACACCGTATATAAGGCATTTAAAGATAAGAATAGTGCAGATACAAAGCAGGGGTCATACACAATGATTCAATCCAACGAACAGAGCAATGACAAAACGAGGATCCCAGCAATTCAGGTAAACTGACTTTATCACGGGCCAGGCAGCCATTCACTATGCATGTTTATATAGGGGAGCAAATGCTAGAGGCCTATTAACAGGTGCTGTGGACCACATGTGAATGCACATTAGATCTCCCCATGCCTGCAGAAGGTGGACACAAACACCTGGCAAGGATGATGATACCAAGCTGCAGTGTTGCTGCGGGTGACAACAATTATGTTATATTGATGTAGTCTGTCATGTCAGACGGACTGCATGGACAGAAGGAGAGACAGCAGTGGAAGCATGTCTCCAAATGCTGGCGTCCTGTGGCCCTCACAGCATTTAGCTGGTTATTTGAAAACTTCCTTGGTAACCATAAGTTGAGTACATACAAAACTGGTGTTAAGAATCAGGGCGCCACATGTCGTTAAAACTCCCCTTTTTTGCACTCTCATCTACATTTTTTCCAGAAACCATGGTCAGTGACAAACAAGATGAGCGTTTCCATCAAGACATTCAGGTAAAGGAGACTTGTTACCAAGGTTTTTGGAATAAAAGTATAATGGTCAGTGACAAACAAGATGAGCGTTTCCATTAAGACATTCAGGTAAAGGAGACTTGTTACCAAGGATTTTGGAATAAAAGTATAATGACTACTATTGGATGCCATAGCGTGACACTTCAAACACCGCTTATAACAGAAAATCATACCGAAAGCATTTCTGAACAATCATAGATGCCAAAACACTATTCACTATAGTAATGTTCTACAATGTGTTCCTGAAACATAACATCACCTGGAACTCTTAACATTTAGGCAATATAAAAAACCATACAGATCTGAAATCAGCTCGCAAAACTGATCTTGAAAATTTATATTTGCTTTTTGATGATTTAAATTTGTTTTTCTTGATCTTGTCATTATATATTTGTAGTGATGTGCTGGTTCAAAACACCTCTCTACTTGTCCAGGAAAACGAATTGGTATTTAGTTTAATTTACATATAGTCCTGTAGAGAAGACATATTGTTTCGGAGTTGTTTTATTTTTGGTTGATACATTTTAATGCTGTTAGTTTTTATGTTTTTATTTAAGCTCCCTAGCTGTTGAGACAAACCCAGTTTGTTTGGTGTTTGGGTTCGACCCAATCACTAGGTCAGCGGGCATCGGGTGCACCCGATTATCGAAATTGCTGCAGCATTTCCAGTGTTTTGGCCCATACAGCCGGCATCATTAATGACGAATACAGCCGGCATCATTAATGCGCGGTATGGGCAGTGCGCTAGGGAGGTTCATTTAGAAAGTGACATTGAAACCATTAACATCCCAAAGGCATTTGGTTTAGCAAAAGAGAAAAATCATAAACACTTGTAGTAATATACCGTATTTTTCGGACCATAAGACGCACTTTTTCACCCCCAAAATTGGGGAGGGTAAAGTGCCTGCATCTTATGGTCTGAATGTGCGACCACCGGCGGCCGCCGGGAGGAGAGCCGAGGAGCAGAGCTGCGGCTGCTGTCATTTGCGATATTTGGCTCTTCTATCTAAATGCCGCATCCCCTGCATCCCCACCAAGGAGAACACAGAGGAGAGCTGTGTGCTGTGTTCAGTTTGGCTATGGATGGCTCGGCCGGGGTGCAGGGGATGCCGAAATCCACAGAACACTGAACAGATAAGTGTAGTGTGACGTGTTGTGCTGAGAGTGTACTGCTGCTAGTGACACCTGTAGCTGAATTGAATATTGCATCCATTAAATTCATTGCATTATCCCAATTGATGTGAAAACGTATTAAATCTTTTTTTTCTGGATTTTTCTGCCCTAAAAACTGGGTGCGTCTTATGGTCCGGTGCGTCTTATAGTCCGAAAAATACGATAATAGGGAAAATGATATTGTAATTACCCTTTTTCAGATTATAGCTTATAGTTATAGTATGTATGCACAGAGAAAACACGTCTTAAGCTCACCATATAATATAATCTCACTGTACAATATTTCTACAATCAACTTTAGTTTTACAGAAACTATGTCATATATGGGTCTTTTTTAACTGTTCAATCAATCTGCATAACATAAAGGTTTCCGCAAATATATACTACTACAAGTACAACATAGTTGCTGGTGTGTTTTACCTGTTTCTGGTTGCACTTTTGTATTATTTTGACTTTAACCCCCATAACATTTGAGACAAACCCAGCTTGTCCAGAGTTTGATAACAAAACAAACTCTGCCCGAGTTGGGAGCACAAAGCTTATCTGTGGTCATGAAAGTGACGGTGATTCTCCATCCAGTCACACCCTTTGATCGGTTATGGCACTGCCCCTTCTGCATTATACGTGATGCCGAATGGGCGGGGGGTGCCATAGACCTCCATGTTAATGGAGGGATGTTGGTTTCCTAGCCCACATCACCGTGTCATGGATGAAGCCAGCAATGTGTAGAGGGAGGGCGGGGAAAACAACAGAAAACAGTATATTGTCTTCGTGGTACTGGGTGAGTGCTAGAGAGGTTAATAAAATCCTGGTTGGTATGGTTATAGCAACCTTTTCTTTTTTAAAGTGGTACCGGAAATTTAAACACATAGTATCACAATTAATTTACATTTAATGCCTTCCTCCTCATATCCCTCCTCAATGGTGCATTGATGCCATTTGGGATATAAGAGGGAGGTAAATTTTAATTGATGTGAGGACCTGGTACATCTGTGCCATATTTAAATTGAGAGGACACCTCCATGTCCTGGCATCATCACGAATCACATGAATCGGAGAAAATGCCATACAACATTTCAGGAGGATGCCGCTTGCTCACCAGGAACATGTTATCAATTACAGGTGTGGTTACCCCTTTTGGTGATTTAAATCTACCCAGAGCCACACTAGGGAATACCGCTTTTTCAATTTACAATTTCTCCTTATCTCCTGCTATAAAAGCTTTAATTTACAGGTAAAAAAATGACAGTGGCACCTTATCCTTATTGCCTTCCTACCTATATTTCTATGTTATGTTTGATTTAGAGAGAGACTGAAGGTAAGCACTTTCTGTGATGCTCCCTTTTTTAAAAGTTTCCATGGGGTTCTGGAAATCCTTTGGTGAAGATGTGTGACATTATGTGGTAGGGAGGCCAATGTCTTGAAGAAAGGTGCAACAGCAATTCATTAAATGTGAATGCTGGAAGAAGGGGAGGTTGTAAAAGGGGAAATGGAATGGAAACCAAGAGTCTTGAGTTGCTTGGCAGAGTATTTTAAATATATATATATATATATTTTAGTTTTCTCTCCAGATGTCAGGTCTTTTGGGATTTCAAACTTTGGAGAAAATTCAAAAAGCCAATCACAGTATCAAATTGTGCAACTCTCTGGCAATTCTCTAAACAAATGTTTATAGACAACATACAAAGAGAAGTACCTGTGAAGGTTATGGTGAGAAGGGAGGAAAGGAATCAAAAAGCCC
>CM070032.1:20140586-20152958 GCA_036250615.1 Ptychadena robeensis
CCCCCTGGAATACCTTTACGCCCCCGGGGGGCCTGCTCCCCAGTTTGGGAACCACTGGGCTAGCCATACATGGTTCTACCTTTGCACGGTCAATGGTGTTGTGCAATTTAAATATCGATAGTCAGTCTAATCGATCGATCATACCACCACACAGTGTAATGGATGTAAACATGATCGATTCCTTTACTCACATCAGTCCAGATGCCACATAGTACGATCACATATAAATCAATTGAAATACCTAGAAAAACCATACTAAAATTTACCAACATGTCCGATCACTTTACGATTGATTTTACGTTCAATTTACTATTACTATTATCATTAATAACTTTTCTTTATATAGCACCAACATATAACGCACCGATGTACATTTAATAGCGTTGAGATGTAGTGTTGATCGCAAATATTCAAATTTTTATTGTAAATATCGGCACTCCCAGAATTCGATCTACAATATAGTTCTATAGCTTCATAATCGCGAATATTCAAGATTTTTTACATCAGTACCTGGAACTACCGAGCATTGCGTTCCCAATATGCTCATGTACAACTGCCGATTTGCACAATAAAGGTGATAATGACTGGAGATCATGAATAGAGATGGTCAAATTTTTCGACTTCCTAACTTTGTGAGTTTATTGCAAAGCCCCTGAAAATGGTATCATCACCAAAATTATAGGAGATTTAGAGAAGTGTAGTAGGCGCATTTGAAAAAAAAAGTTTTGTTTTAGCACATGTAATTTTTGCATAAGTTAAGTTCAAAATGAAAGTCGAAATTCCGAATTGAACTTAATTTGTGAAAAAACTATTTGTGTTAGAGACATACTTTCTTTTTTGCTGTATACCCCCAGCCCTTCTCTACATCCCCAGCAAGTGATGATACCATACTCAGGGGCTTTACAATTAAGTAGAAACCGTCGAAATGGACCATCTCTAATCATGAATTCTCAAATTTATTATGAATATTATTTTGAGAATACAAATATTGTCTGTGCTGAACATGGTATCATCACCAAACTTGCTGGAGATGTAGAGAGGGGTTGGGGGATACTGCAAAAAAAGTTTAGCTCTAACACAAATAGTTTTTGCATAAATTATGTGCAAAATCAAGTCAAAATTTCGACTTTGACTTTGAACTTAATATATGAAAAAACGACATGTGCTAGAGCAAAACTTTTTCCGCCAATGTTTCCCCCCAACCCTTCCCTATATCTCCAGCAATTTTGGTGATGATACTATGTTCCGAGACTTAACAATCAGCTCACAAAGTCAGCAAGTCAAAAAATGTTACCATCTCTACACACAGGTACAGACTATGACACAAGAGGAGATGAGAACCCTGTCCCATAGAGCTTACAATCTAATATTCTCTTTTGCATTTGATTACTTTTGCTTGATCTTTCAAGGTGTGCAGAAATCAATATACTTAAAGTGCCCATACATGTGTCGATTTTTTATAAGATCGACCTAAAATGATCGTTTTTTGCTCAATTGGACCTTTATCGCATATTTAGGATTTGTTAGATTGAGGTAAAAGTAATCGATATCAGACTGAATCTTGATCGGAACTGTATTGGACATGTCTGCAAATTTTAATCGATTGCAATGTAATCCAGACATGAATTTTACCAACCGATGCATGACGGAAGCATTCAAGCCATGCCTAGCATTACAACATCAAGCCATGCCTAGAGATAGATTGATCACTCATCACTTTATAAAAAGATTGAGCTTCAACAAATCGATTTTTGATATAAAAATTCAAATGATTCAATTTAATATCGATTATCTCGAAATCATTACATGTATGGCCAGCTTTAGACATAAAACTTTCAATATGTTGGTCAAGATAGTGGAAATATTAAACTGCCAGCTTAGTTAGATACATCTGCTCCTTTACAGCCAGTAATGAATTCCCTTCTAGTACAACTACAAGTCCCAGGAAGCCATGCAGCCACTGTCTCACACAGGCAGCAGACAAGCTCGTCTGATCTACATGGATTTCTCTTTTTATAATGAATAGAGGCTCAGACATGAACTCCGCAGCTTTGTTCGCAGCGAACCGACCATTCCAAAGACAACACCGAGCCCGGCGGCCGGGGAGCAAATTACCATAATTGGCTCATTTCCAATGTGAACACAAGAGGTCGCTGTTGTGACCCAATCCGCAGAATATTCCCTGAATTGTTCCTCGCTGCTTCATTCATTCCAAAACCTCCACTGCATCAAGTGTGATCCCACAATATATACACACAGACTCACAAGTCACACACCGAGGCAGGGAGACACAACATCAGCATCATAGGATATAAGAGAGAGTTACTTCCATGGCTTGTTCTAATGGCTACAAATATATATATTCATATGTTCACAACACACTGTAGTCTTTATTTATATTTAAATATATATATATATATATATATATATATATATATATATGTGTCTGAGTGTGTATGTATAGCTATAGATATATATACATTCATATTTATGTAAATTGCAGGCCACCGCTGGTGATAATGACATAATTATCAGAAGAGTAAGTGGGTTCAATAACCTTTTTATAATATTCCAATTCTTCATTGTTTTACGCTAGATGGATATATATGGATATATATATATATATATCATAAATATATGAGTATATGAGTGTGTGTGTGTGTGTGTGTGTGTATAGCTATAGATATATATATATATATTCATATTTATATATATTGCAGGCCACCGCTGGTGATAATTACATAATTATCTGAAGAGTTAATGGGTTCAATAACCTTTTTATAATATTTCAATTCTTCATTGTTATAAGCTAGATGGATGTGACTGACATGCTGCCCCAATGTAAAATAGATACAATGTGCCCACCACCAGCCATCCATCCTTTATACAATAGATCATTCACACCGTCATAGACTTAAAACTAGCAATAAACTGATCGACTTTTGTTCGATGGATATTAAGCTAGCCACACACAGTTCGATTTTGGTTCAATCGATGCTCGATTAGATAAATTTTTTCATCGATTTAAAGAAAATCGAGAAATGCCCACATGGTATGATCGACGATAATTGTTCGATGAAGGCAGAAAAATTGATCGAATTTTGATCGGACATGTTGGAAATCATCGTCGATTGTGCCAAAATCGTTTTATAATCGTCAATGTTTGTGGTGTTTCTCCTGGATCAATTAGATTTGATATAATAACATAGACCACTTCAATCTGAACTTCAATCGTTTCCAGACCAAAATCGATGATTTTAGTAATATTTTGGAACCAAAATCTCACTACAATCGCAAACTCAATGTGGGGTGTACGTTGATGCGATTAAGATCAATTTTCAATTAGACGATTGAATTCCTCGATCTAATCGAGCATCGATTGAACCAAAATTAAACCGTGTGCGGCTAGCTTAAACAATTTTCACAATTAGATTTAGTTTTACCAAAACTTTGTAATATGAGGGGGTCTCTACGTTACATAATTACTCTGTGCATACGGAAGGAGGTCCTTGTAGTACAAAGGTGTTGGAAGATCTAAATGAAATTGTATAGAGAGATAGAAAGGTGTGTGGTGATCTTTAAGGTGGCTGTACACAGGTCGATACCCGCTCAAACAATGACCCGCGCAATCAATGACGTCACACCGTGCACTGGTCATCGATTGCAGTTACCCTGTCATTGGGTTGATTGATCCTACTCAAAGACATCTTGATCGAACAGGGAACCAACATGTTGGTAAATCACTGTTTGATCTCCATTGCTTTGGATGCTTTAGATGCGCAATAGATTCAATCCATGACCCAGTGGGTCATCGATTGAACGGGTATCGACCCGTCTATGACCACCTATAGATTCCATGGGCTGTCAGTCTAACATTGATCGATCACACCACCATCACACACTGTAATCAATTCAAAACCAATCAATTCCCTTGCTTAGTCTTTCCTTGGGCACATGCTCCATAGTAACATCAGATACAAATCCATCTAAATACCTAGAAAACCCATCAGATATACGTGAACCACTGAAATTTACTAACATGTCCAGCCACTCAATTTTTTATATTCATTTTCTGTCACTGTTGCTTGATCAATTCAGATAAAAAGGAATTGATTTTCGAGATATCGACTTTTTAAGTCGATTGAACTGAACTATCGAGCCATGTATGGCTTCATTTACAGAGCACATCAGATTGGATCTTTTGCTTGATTCTGTAAACATATCGCTGTATATATTGTCCTGTTTTATGATTTCAGTGCTCAGGCTGCGACCATAATGGGCCCTGAAAGCCTTGAGCAAACAAACGCCAGAGGTCATCCCCATTGTCTGTGGGCTCTATAGGACAAGAGACGGAAGCTATTCATGGCCTAAACCTACAATGACTGTCAGGGGCTGGGGGCAGCCACTAAAACTTAGGGGCTCAATTACAAAAACTAGATTAGCCAGAGCAACATACTACATGTCTCCTATTGTCTACAGGATCACAATTGATTGGACAACTGCTCCACTTTTCCTCCAGTATTTGTAAATCAATGTCATAGGGGCTGGTGTGGGCTCAGGAGCAGCAATATCAGTTCTCCAAAGGCCTGCCATGGAGGAGTGGGAGCTTCTGGATTTACTAAAGGAGTTGAGAATCTTCACACAATTGTTTTTGTGAATTAATAAATCATGTGAAATTCATGAAATATTTCTTCCGCACATGATAGGACAAGTCAAGTGGAGTGTGTTGTTCAACTCAACCTAGATATTCAATATATTTATATATATCTATATAGTGTATATATTTATAATGCTCTACATGGTTTATTTCTTTTTCATGTCTATGCCTTATCATATATTTAGAGTATATATATATTGCTGTATACGCACATACAATTAATATGTCACATGTTGGGGTGTTTTAAAATTGGTAGACCTATAGGTTTCTACTTTGCAGTTATATCTTCCACTGGCTCTGACTTACATTTTATTTCTTTCTTTATTTTATTGATATTATAATAATTCACAATATATACTCATATTGTAAACAAAACTATTTATATAGTGAAAATAATTTGCATATCACGTGCTGGGGTGTAACAAAATTGCTAGAGCTATGGCCATTGGGTGTAATAATATTGCTAGACCTATGGTCATTGGGTTATATTAATATTGCTGGATCTATGGTCATCTACCTTAGCGTAATATCTTCCCCTGACTCATACTCAATAATTATTATTATTTACAATATATAAGCATCTTGTAAATATATATATACTGTACATCATTTGCATATCACGTGTTGGGGTGTATTAATATTCCTAGACCTATGGTCATCTACCATGCAGAGTGATATCTTCTCCTGACCCTTACTCAATATATTATTATTTACAATGTATAGTCATATTTTAAACACAATTATATATATATATATATATCCAAATATTGTGTATATCATTTGCATATCTTGTGTTGGGGAGTATTAATATTCCTAGACCTATGGTCATTGGGGAGTTTTAATATTGCTAGACATATGGTCATCTACCATGCAGTTATATCTCTTTCCCTTAACCCTTACTCAAATATTATTATCATTTACAATGTATAGTCATATTGTAAACACAATTATATGTCTATTGTGTATATCATTTGCATATCACATGTTGGGATGTATTAATATTCCTAGACCTATGGTCAATATAGAGTATTAATATTGCTAGACATATGGTCATCTACCATGCAGTTATATCTTCCCCTGACCCTTACTCAAATATTAATATTATTTACAATGTATAGTC
The DNA here is from genome assembly GCA_036250615.1 of Ptychadena robeensis. NCBI lineage: Eukaryota > Metazoa > Chordata > Amphibia > Anura > Ptychadenidae > Ptychadena > Ptychadena robeensis. Next base: position 20,146,364 of record CM070032.1, read on the forward strand.
ATATTGTAAACATAATAATATAGCTATTGTGTGCATAATTTGCATATCACGTATTGGAGAGTATTGTCATTGTGAGTCTTAATATTCCTAGACCTATGGGCATTGGGAAGTTTCAATATTACTAGACCTATGGTCATCTACCATGCAGTTATCCTTCCCTTAGTCAAATATTATTATTATTATTATTATTATTATTATATTGTAAACACAATTTATATGTCACGTGTTAAGGTGTTTTTAATCTTGCTAGACCTATGGTCATTTACCTCACAGTAATATTTTTCCCTGAACTTTACTCAAATATTATAATTATTATTATTATTGTTATTTACAATGCATAGTCATATTGTGAACACAAGTCACGTGTTGGGTGTATTTATATTGCTAGACCTATGGGCATCTACCATGACCCTTACTTATAGTTTTTTTTTTACATAATTTTTATCATTAATATTATTTCCAATGAATAATCATATTGTAAATAGAATTGGCAAGTCACGTGCTGTGGCGTAATAATATTGGTAGACCTATGGTCATATCTTTCTCTGTCCCCTATATATTATTATAAATTATTATTATTAGTCACAGTGCACATTCATATTTCTAGTCTCAGTTAGAGCAACAATGTAAAGTTTGCAGTGTGGTTGTAGAATCCCCAATGAGACAATGCTATGTCCTATACATTGTACAGCCGTGCAGTGGAGGTGAGAGGCAGTGACATATTGGGGGGGTGGGGGGTGTTTGGGGGGGGGGGTCTCAGCCCGGGGCCAGCGGCACACACAGGACTCCGGGACTATGAAATGTGATAATAAGCGCAGCTGCTCCGTGCACGGCTCAGCCAATCAGCTGGGGGTAGCGGTGACGTGGCCGCGCTGCGCGTCACACCAATGGAGATTGAGCTGAGTTGGAGCAGAGAAGTTTGAGTAAGAGATAAGGAAGAGAGTGCCCGATCAGCATTGACTCCGACACCGCAGCGTCTCCTCCAGCGGACTGATCAGAGCGGCCAGAGCCGGGGGGAGGGCAGCAGCACCGGGGATCGCACCTCAGCAGAGCTCCTCACTCACACTTTCCTCCTTGTCTGTGGATACACCAAGCTGACACCATTTCACTGTGGACATTACACCCTCTGTCAGACATGGGAGACATGGGAGACCCTCCAAAAAGTAAGCAGTCTTTTCCTACCCTTGCTGGGGAACCCTACATGCACTGGTCCCTTGACTCTCAGGTTTGGAAATGCCGTCTCTGGATTTGATTTACTATTCTCTGCATGCACCAATTTTATATTTTATATTTGAAATATTAAACGAATTCTTCTTCAACTGAACCCACATGGAGGAGCCAGCCTGGAAGAGTCATTCTGCCAACTGAAGTCACGGTTGGACTTTAGAGGGACTGCCACCCTTGGTGTCACTGTGCTGATCATTTTGGATGGGGAAGGTAGATGGGTGCCCACCCTGTGCCTCTACCATCATAGATTCTGTCTTGTATGCCACTTGCAGCCTGTGATTGAACTGACACATGTAATAGTGTATGATTTAGGCTGCCAACTATGACTCTTTGACAGCCAACACACATAAGGTTCAATTTGGACATCCAAAATTCAACCCCCCCCCCCCTATAAACCTTGTCAGGACAGGAGCAGATCCCCTACCTTGATTTAAAGGTACACTACCCCATTGACAATCCCTAGTTTACACTAAACACATGATCCGCCTCCTATGTCAAGATCCTGATGGCATACATCAATTATCCCCCTACCCACCCCCCAAAATAAAGTCACATCTATTTATTTTATTTCATTCTCAAGACAATCTCAGCTTCCTAGAACACCTTCGAGGACAGTAAAATAAGATGTGTGCATTTTGGGTGAAGCTTAATATTAATCTTTGATTTTCTATTCTCTCCCCCCAGAAAAGCGACTTATTTCACTTTGTGTCGGCTGCGGAAACCAAATCCACGACCAATACATCCTGAGGGTCTCCCCAGACCTGGAGTGGCATGCTGCCTGCCTCAAGTGTGCCGAATGCAACCAATATTTAGACGAAACGTGCACGTGCTTTGTTAGGGATGGCAAAACCTACTGTAAAAGGGACTATATCAGGTATGGACGCTGAGCAAACAAACCCAAAAAGAAAAAAAAAAACTTTCTGTGGAATATTTGACAGTTTTCCCAAACTCAAATCTCATTTATATTTTTTTGTAATTATGCCTTTTTATTTTTTATATATTTTTTTTATTGGGCTTGACTGGCCTTTGCTTTTTTTTTATTGCTTTTATATTTTATTTCTCCCTGACTAGTTGGCTCTACAGGTTTAGTTTATTTTTATTATTTTATTTGAATGCTGCTGTGGATCGTTTCATTTAGATGTAGATTTGCCTACTGGAGATACTTTTATTTAGAACCCCGTTGATTTAAATTGTACCACGTTTAAGGGAATTAAAAATTATTTTTATTTTTGAGAAATGGAAGTCATGGGTGACAATTAAAAAAAAAACTCCGATATAAATGACCTGTATTTTTTTGGGGCAGGGCTGTCTGCCTCCCTTATCTTATCTCTGCTGATGAATTAGACCGAACAGATCAAATTGCCCATCATTTGGAGGCAAACAATTGGGATATTTAGATAAAGGCAGCTGCTTCCTTCCTCACATTAAAATCTTGATGCTGATAAAAAGGGGTCTAAATAGCACTGGTGACACCCAAAGCAAAACTTCAGCGAATGTTTATCCTGTTTGCCTTCCATCGTCTCTCATCAGCGATTGGACAGAAAACATCCAAAAAAAAAATAATTATAAAAAAAATACACTTTATATACATTGAATCATTTTTTTTATATATATATATATATATATATATATATATATATATATATATATATTATTTTATATTTATATATATTATTGAAATATTATCTTATATACTAGGTTAAAGATAAAAAATGAAACATTGAATATCTAAAGAAAGATGTCTTTTTTTATTATTTATTTACTGTGAACGCTTTTGCATGGTACAGGATGTGCTATTTATTTTTAGTTAGATTATGTAGAATAAAGAAAGAAATGATCAGGCGAAACTAGTATGTTTTTTTATTGACTTGATTTTCCAAATTTCTGATGAGCAACTTCACTCTTCAAAATGTTAAAGAGTTTTGATGATTGATCAGCGGTTGTTGTTTACTTGTTGGCTGTTCTATGATGTTGTAGTTCTCTCGTTAATAATAAACAATGTTGTATTTTTTTGGTGTGTGTCATGCTCGTTCCCCTGTTACCCTGGAGGGTGATCAGCATCGCATGTTGTTTTTGTTTTTAGCCCCTTGTAGGAGTAGGTTTTTGGTCTAGCAGTTGTTGAGTCAGGTTGTAAGATAAGGCATATACATACCTACCTACATAACCTAATAACGTACGCGGAGTTGTGATAACGGCAAGGACTTTCAAGGAGCCACTTGTGTAGTTGTGACATTGCTGGGCAGCCTGATCCTGAGTCTCTGTGTGTCTGCCTCGCAGGTTGTATGGGATCAAGTGTGCCAAGTGCAATATCGGCTTCAGTAAGAATGACTTTGTGATGAGAGCCCGGTCCAAGGTCTATCACATCGAGTGTTTCCGCTGCGTGGCCTGCAGCCGCCAGCTCATCCCCGGGGACGAATTCGCACTACGGGAGGACGGACTCTTCTGCCGGGCGGACCACGATGTGGTGGAGAGGGCCAGCCTGGGGGCCGGAGACCCTCTCAGCCCCCTACACCCGGCCAGACCCCTACAGATGGCAGGTACTTCTTCCTTCTTTATTGCCTGGGATTGGAGGGGGGGGTGTATGGGTACCCTTAAAAATGATGTGTGTGCTACATTTCTAAGTGGTGGGTCAGATGCTGAATTATAGGAAGGTATGCACATGTAAGGGAAAAAAATATAATACCAATAAATGTTAAAAACGAGCTTTGCATAATTCAAACTGGTTTATAACTAGCACACATATTAAAAAAGTAATACATATTATATATATATATAAAGGTATAGAATAAGTGCACTCCTTATTTACCAACATAGAGAGAGAGACAGACAAACATGGAGAGAGAGAGAGAGAGAGAGAGAGAGAGAGAGAGACATAAAGCAAGGGAAAAAAAGTAAATGATAAAATAATGATAGTAATTATGAAATATGAGAGAGAGAGGGGGGGGGGGCAAAGGAAGTAAAGGAAATTCTGAAATAATCTAACTATATATTTACTATATATTTAGTAAGTACACTCCTTATTTACTAATGTATATATATATACAGAGAGAGAGAGAGGAAGAGAGAGAGACATAAAGCAAGGGAAGATAAGTAAATGGAGAAATAATGATAGTAAATTTGAAATGTTTGAAAGAGAGAGAGATAAAACAAAGGTGGTAAAATAAATTATAGAATAATCTAACAACATATAGTAAGTGCACTCCTTATTTACTAACACACATTATATATGTGTATGTGTGTGTATATATATATATAGAGAGAGAGAGAATAAGAGAGAGAGAGAGAGAGAGAGTATATTTATGAAATAATAATTATTATATTCTCTCTCTCTCTCTCAGATGAATTATATACACAAACAAAAAGTATTTTTCTAGTTCCTCTTATATAACTGTTTTTTTTATACATTATAAATATATATATAGTTTTGCACTGGTATATTTTGTATGTAAATTTGTGTGTTTGTATACTTTGTGTATGTATTTTTGAGTGTTTTGTATGTGTACTGGTATGTGTTGCTCTCGTGTATCTATTACTCTACATTCCACTCACACAGCTTTTTATTTTATTTAGTTTCTGCCCTGTGTTCATCTTATTGTATAGTGTTGTGTAGGATCCCCTGCAGTGTACACGTGTTGTGGGTGTGTTTAGAGCTGGGCACATCCAGTTATGTGTGTAGTATACAGGACTCTACAATGCTGTAGTCCTCTTGTGTTAGCAATGGGCATATTTCTAATATACATGGTATTTTTGATATCCATGATATTTGGATATATAGATACATTTTCCTACATACAGATTTCTAATATACATGACATTTTCCTATATACATATTTCTAATAGACATGGCATCTTTAATATACAGGACATTTCTGATATACATAAAAGTTCTTATATACATATTTCTAATATACATGGCATTTCTGATTATCGTAACATTTCTTATATAGATGCATTTCCTATATACGTATTTCTAATATACATGACATTTTCCTATATACTTATTTCTAATATACATGACATGTCTGATATACATTTCTCTAATATACATATTATTTCTGATATACATGATATATGTGATATGGATACATATATGATCACATTGTTAGTGTGCACTACAGGGACATAGCATCCCACAGGTCATGTTTGCCTCCATGTGTCTGGGGTGGTGGGGGGGTATTTTTAGGGGTGGGATTTGACGACCCACCCAACACCCCAGCAGTGCCCTCCTCGCCAGCATGCTAGGGATAGGAGCTGTAATTTTAAACTGTCAACAAGCTAATCTGCAGTAATTGGCATCCAGAGTGATCGGTGCAGTTTTCAGGCCTTTCTCTTGATATGATGGGGCCCCCCCAGATCTTCTGATTCGGGTGCTGTAACTCCATCCTACATCTAAGAGGGGCTGGAATCCTCCTCATACAGGAGCAGGGGGACTGCGCTCCATTCTCAGCCTGGAGACCCCCCCCCCTGCAGCCCCTGCACACAAACCACAAGGATCAGATAGCACAGTTTGGATACACTAGTTGTTATAATCCAAAAAGAGAAATTTTCCACTCCATTTCTGACTAATTGAACGGAGATTGGAGACGTTTAACCAAAGTCAACAAAATCCCTTCAGGAGGGAGATAGAGGAAGAAAGAGAGTTTATCTGAGCCCAACTTTCTGATTTCTTTCTCATTTTCCTGGAGTTTCGGTATCTCCCTCTATCTATGGCAAACAACCTTGTTAACCACATACTTAGGAAACCAAAGCGTTCACCCCACATGCGACTCCTTTTTATTGTCCTCCCTTATCAGCTTAACACAATATTTAAGAAGGAACGATGTTTACCCTCTTTTATTGTGTTTTATATCTCGCTTTAGTAAGTCTGAATAGTCTGATAGCGGCTTTATGTTATTTCGTGGCCGGTTGGCAGTGACAGGCTGCTCGGTGTCCTATTTATTTAACAAATGTTGAGGGATTTTTTATTTTATTCTTTTGTGGAAGTATTTCCAGGAATTCTATATAGCCGACGCTAAAATTGCGTCACCGAGCGCTGCCGCAATGTCGCTGCTGGTGTGTACTTACCGGCATGAGGAACACAACGCACATAACTTCAGACTGGAAGACCTGGACCCCCAGGGGGGGCTAACTTGTCATCCATGTAGTTGAATGGATATGTATACATTATATATATTTATATTAAAAAATTATGAATATATATACAGAGAGATTTTAATATAAAATATGATATAACATGCTATATATGATGTTTAATTATAACACAATGACTATAACTATAAACTAAAAATAAATATAGAAATATATATATATATATAGAAATATAGATTTAAATATTCTCCCATACCATTGTCTTAATATAAATTATAAT
>CM070032.1:20153058-20166626 GCA_036250615.1 Ptychadena robeensis
GGGGAGTATACACATTTTGTACATGTATATTATTATACATTAGTACGTTATATCTACATACTGTAATTAACTATTCTTCTATACCATTGTCTAAATATAATTTATCATATTGAAAAAGTTCTATGAGCAAAAAATTATCTATCGATAATATACGTGTATATATATAAAATTACAGTTTGTGGATATATAATAATATTTTCCCGTACACATATGCATAGATATGCATTCCACTTCTCATTCTATGTTAGTAAATAAGCAGTGCACTTACTATATGGAAATATAAATGAAAAAAAAGAAGTTTTTGTGCTAGCAGATGATTGGCTGGTTGAGTCGGACCCAGCTGCCCCCTGATTACTAAGCGCAGCGCGCAGTGTGTACCCGTCTGGCGTTATGGGGCGATCATGGTACACAGTCGGGTTTGGGGGTGATCTGTGATGGGTACCGTCGGGCTTTGTTGTCTTATGAATCGTTCATTGATTTTACAGCAGAACCCATTTCTGCCCGGCAGCCGGCCCTCAGGCCTCACGTCCACAAGCAGCCGGAGAAGACCACCCGGGTGCGGACCGTCCTTAACGAGAAGCAGCTTCACACTTTACGGACCTGCTACGCCGCCAACCCCCGGCCCGACGCCCTGATGAAGGAGCAGCTGGTGGAGATGACCGGCCTCAGCCCTCGGGTCATCAGGGTCTGGTTCCAGAACAAGAGGTGTAAAGACAAGAAGAGGAGCATCCTCATGAAGCAAATACAGCAGCAGCAGCCCAACGACAAAACGGTAAGGGGACCTGATGGGGGTACAGGGGCGCCCTCGGGGGCAGTGGGCATATGACATAGCATGTGACGTCATTGTCATTACAGCCGAAGCCCAATATTATAATGTAATGTTACAATATGTGTTACAATATATGTCATGATCTCTTGTAATTTTCTATTTGTAGATCTGCAGTATAGGTGGGTGTCCTGTGTGTGTGTGCATATATATGGTATATATATATATGGTATATATATATAGAGAGAGAGAGAGAGAGAGAGGGAGAGAATATCTATCTATCTATCTATCTATCTATCTATCTATCTATCTATCTATCTATCTATCTATCTATCTATCTATCTATCTATCTATCTATCTATCTATCTATCTATCTATCTATCTATCTATCTATCTATCTATCTATCTATCTATCTATCTATCTATCTACTGAGACATGTCTCCTCCAGTACTAACACCAAATAGATAATTAGTCTTTGAGAATTGCATTATAGTCTCTCATTTAAAATTCTAATCATAGCCACTATAAAAAAATACTTATAGTTTTATCACCACCTGGATATTCCCAACATTCGCCTGCATCTCCTTTAAATGCTGAAAAGAGTATCATCATCACATCAGTTCACACAAATTCAGGGGTCACACAATCAGCAATTGTTTCAGAGGACAGACATTTAGGGGTTGCATATGTAGGAGTCATACATCACACAAGGAATGCACATGCAGGGTTACAGTAGGGGGCACACATTTAAGGGATACACATTTAAAGCACACACATTTAGGGGTCACACATTCAGGGGTCCTGCATGTAGAGTACACACATTCAGTGGTCACACATTCAAGGAATGCACACTCAGAGGTCATACATTCAGGGGTCACACATTCAGTGATTACACATGTAGAGCACACACATCCAGGGGTCACACATGTAAAGCACATACATTCTGGGGTCACACATTAAGGGGTCCTACATGTAGAGCACACACATTCCTGGGTCAAACATGTAGAGCACACACATACAGGGGTCATTCATTCAAGGGTAATATATATAGAAAACAAGCATTCAGTGGTCAGACATGCAGAACACACATATTCAGGGGTCTCAGATGTAGTGCACCCATATTCTGGGGTCACACATTCCTGGTTCACACATTCAGTGGTCACACATGCAGAGCACACACATTCAGAGATCACATATGTAGAGCACACACATTCAGATGTCACACATGAAGAGCACACACATACAGGGGTCACACAGGTAGAGCACATTCCTTCTGGGATCACACATTTAGGGGTCACACAGGTAAAGCACACACATTCAGGGGTCACACTTATTCACACCTCTCAGACTGACATGGGCAGTGTCAGTGTAACGTGTTAATCTCCCAGTATGTGACTGGATTTTCCACATTTCCCCCATCAATCCTCTTTAGCCGCTGTGCTGTCTTCATTCTCCTGTGTACTTTTACAATAGCTGCAAGCTATATGACATAGGCAAAGGGGCCAGATGAGTGATGGGTCAGACATAGCGGCCAGGTAGACCATGGTGCAGTACAGCAGCCTAATGGATCATTACTACACAGTTAGCTGTGGCCTTGAGCTGTACACCAATATTGGGGATTTGGGGGGATTATTGTCTACAGAATTGTCTTGATTATGTAATATAAATCACCAGCCTGTCAGTATGACATCTGTAAATGACCTGAAGTGTGCAGCTCCCACAATAGACACAGCCATATAGGATATGTACTATATTATCATTAGTATTATCTGATGTGATGTCATAGCTGCTCTTCACATTGTACTTTCTATCACCCGCTCTGGCTTTCCTCCTCTTATAATATGACTTTTTCTGGTTTATTGTGGTACGTTGCATCATGGTGGCACAGTGCCATGTTATATATTTATGTTATTACTATGAAAATAGTGCAGAGACTGTAGGGCTTCATGGTGTTTTATAACAATGTGCTGGCACATGGTTTATTTTTTTATGCTATGTTGTGGTTTTCAGAGTTACATTGTATTATATGAATAGAAAGAAGTGTATGTAGTGCGTGCTGTGTATATGTGATAGTATGTGTCACTTTAATAGTAGATGTTGTATTAGAGTAATAATATCATTAAAAGGCCTATAGAGTAGTCTGATTGTTCATAACAGATGCTGATTGTCTTCTGATGGGTCAGTGGACTGTGTCCTCTGATCTGTCCCATTTTTGGGGTGTGTCTATGTCATAGTATTTGATAGAAGTTGTCTGGTGACACTGTTCAGAATATAGCTTGTCATTACAATACATTGACCTGTCCTGTTTCTCCTGGCAGAATATTCAAGGGATGACGGGGACCCCTATGGTGGCTTCCAGTCCCGAAAGACACGACGGAGGTCTGCAAGCTAACCCAGTAGAGGTTCAGAGCTACCAACCCCCATGGAAGGTCCTCAGTGACTTTGCCTTGCAGAGTGACATTGATCAGCCGGCATTCCAACAACTGGTAGGTTGTCACTGCTTAGGAGACCAGTCTGAGGGGATAGGAGAGCTGTCTGGAGGAGGGGGGGGGGGACTTTGTGTGTGATTATATAGAATATATATAGATATAAAGGATGTGTTGGTGCCAATAAATATAGAAATATTCTATATTTAGAAATATCAGTTGAGGTTATATAGTAATTTTTTTTAATTACATTTTATATCTGTATATTTTGTATATTTATTTTATATATATATATATATATATATATATATATATATATATATATTTAACGTTAGTGTTTTAGTGGAATAGAATTGAACTTGTCTTTTGTGTTCAAAGTTAAACTAAGCTGTTTCATGTCTCTTAGGCCCTCTATGTAATCATAGCCTTAAAATACAGAGACTTTCCCAGCAGTTAACCCTTTAAGTGATGGCATCAGTACTAGGTAGATGGAAGCCAAAACATCTGTATTCTAGGTAGTTTATGTACAAAATGAAATATTTGTGGCCTGTTCTTGCCCAGCCGTTCCTCACACACTCTCTTTCTTTTGTCCTGCTTTTAATTGAAGGCCTGTTTCTCACAGGTTAATTTTTCAGAAGGTGGACCAGGCTCCAACTCCACCGGAAGCGAGGTGGCCTCCATGTCTTCTCAGCTCCCAGATACTCCAAACAGCATGGTAGCCAGCCCCATCGAAGCATGAGGAGCGATGAACTCTATGGTCTCCCAAACCCTTCCCCCTTTTTTCTGTTTGGAAAAGCGGGATTAAAGTATTGGCTTGAACTTCAACAAAAGTTATCTTGACGATCCAGTTGATGCACCAGAGAACCCAGAAAAAAAGTCCATCTGATGCACGGAAAGGGGCCATCTGCAGCGGATGGCATGGTAGCAACACTGTGAAGACAATCATGGGATCTTACTAGGATTGAACAATGTCCATGGTCATAGGGGCCTTACCAGTTCAGGACAAGGGCAAGACAAGGGTCTTAGAGGATTTCGATTTTTTGTGGATCTTGGTTCTCTCTATCCCTTAGCACACTTCGAGACGACTCCACCACCACCAGGCCATGATGGAGAGATAGCAGAGAGGTGATCTCAATCCGAATGGTGCTGTTTATCCGTTTCACAACATTCAACCATTGCCTTTGCCAAAAAGGAGCTCCACAGAGTCTGAGACTGTAGACCAGCAAAGTGGACAATGACTGGAAACCTTGAAGGATTACAGGTGGAGCTGGTTTATATGTGGTTAGCAATGTTTTAAACTGACTTAAGAAAGGGGGGACCGTTACGAAAAAAAATGAAGCAAACCCAGGCTCCCACCCAGCATGTAATATTTCCAAGACTCCCCTTTCTCCGATCATCTAGTCCAAAACAAAAAATACAAAAAAATTCTAAAACATTGCTTTATTTTTTATTTGACCTTTTTACGTTTTTACGTTTTTCCCTCCCCAACAATATCCAACTCTAAGAAGCATTGCAGCAACAAGGTATACCTCTATTTTGCCATAGGCGTTTCTGGATTGTGTTGATCCTTGACAGACATTAAGAACTTGTATCCCCCCAAAGATGTGTATAGTTATTATTATTATTAATTATTAATTATTATTGGTCTCAACGACTGGTCTCTCTCTCTCTTCAGGAGAAAGGGAAACAATTTTTATTTTTTTTTTGTTTGCTATTGCATTGCAAAAATTATAAAGTAATTTATTATTTATTGTCGAAAGACTTGCCACTTTTCATGTTATTTGACTCAATTTTTTTGTTTGCTGAAGTAAAGATGAAAAAAAAAAAACAAGATAAAAAAAAGAGAAAACATGAAGTCTGTATTGTGGTCTCTGAATTCTATGTCGTGTCTTCAGTGTGTTCCATGTCTCCTATTTATATGTACGTGTCAAAATAAATTAGCCCTATGGATCATCAGAAGGTGTGTTACTGGCAAACAATATCCCCAGTGCTCACAATCAGATGGGCACACTGGCAGATCCCTGATGTACCAAGGGGATACCAAGTGCAGGTCACCTAGTGAAGGAAATGGTACCAGTAGGCAGTAAGAAGTAAAGGCTTATCAGCCCCTATGGGATACTGCTCAATTAGCACTATGAATCGTCAGAAGGTGTGTTACTGGCAAGCAATGTCCCCAGTGCCCACAGGCAGATGGGCACATTAGCAGATCCCTGATGCACCAAGGGGGTGCCAAGTGCAGGGTACCCAGAAATGTCAATGGTACCAGTAGGATGTAAGAAATGAAAGCTTATCAGCCCCTATGGGTTACTGCTCAATAAGCACTATGGATAGTCAGAAAGTGTGTTACTGGCAAGCAATATCCCCAGTGCCCACAATGAGATGGGCACACTGGCAGATCCCTGATGTACCAAGGGGATGCCAAGTGCAGGGCACCCAGGGAAGGCGATGGCACCTGTAGGCAGTAAGAAGAGAAAACTTGTCAGTCCCTATGGGATATTGCTCAATTAGGGGGCAGACAACTGTTAATGTTGTGTGTATATAGATAGATGTATGTGTGTTTATATATACTTTGTGTGTTTGTGTATGTGTGTATATATACATATATATTATACACACAGTCACACCTATGGTAATACAGAAATGTTTACATGTCATATGCAAACATCCCCGTATTGCTTGTATGATTTTTGTATACAGCAATGATATTAGTAAATAATACATCCCAAGACCATTATCCCTGATGCAGTATACAATAATCATAGAGTGTCAACTGTAAGCTCTGTGGGCCAGGCTTCATCTCTTGAGGTTTCACTGTACATCCCTTCACTACAACACTGCTGGAGCTGCATTCACTTTCCTTTACTATTTTCACAACCATGTTATGTTATTTATTTATAGAAATAACAATGACAAATATTGTATTATTTAAGAGGGAAGGATATCAACCAGGGGGGCTGATAATGGTATGCATTTTTATTTATTTAAATTATGTGTATTGTATGGCCTGGATTATACTTGCTTGGTATTCCTTATTATAATGAATGAAATAAATAGATGATAATCATAAGATAGATAGATAGATAGATAGATAGATAGATAGATAGATAGATAGATAGATAGATAGATAGATAGATAGATAGATAGACATGCTATGTCATGGAAGTGAGCTACATACAGTGTGTACAGCCCTTGCGTGTGTCTTCTTACTATACAACAATACACACACAGTGTTTAGTATCCCCGACTTCATTGAGTCACACAACCTGTGTTTATTTTTCAGAAAGAAGAGGGGAATGGGCTTTTGAAATGCTATTTGCTTAAGCGATGTGTATTGAGCTCTGTGGTTAGTGACAGAAGTCGGTTGTAGTCAGTGTTTGTCGGTGTTGCCAGTGTTTGTCTTTGGGTCTGGTTATCATGGTCATTGGCAAATCAACAATTCTTTATCCTGAACTGAATGTGAGGGAAATATTTCTGCACTGTGGCTCCGTTGGTGTTTTGTGTGTCTCTGTGTATTTGTTGTCAGGTCAGGTTTTGTCAGCAGGTTGTTGGAATAGGTTTAGGACGGTGGTTTTTTCAGTGCTGGGGCACTACAAGCACTAGCATGCCCTGTCAGCTTGACTTATGAAATACGTTGTGAGTTCTTTAGTAATTGTTTAAGTTCATTGAGTTATCAATTGACAAGTCAACACAACAACCATTGGCAGGGGTGTGCCCACATTCTGCCTCTTCTCGATGTCGGAGATATAATGCCCCCCATACATACACAGATTTTAGCATCCGACAGACTAAAAACGATCAATTTTTTTCAATCGTACAATTGGAGATTGATTGATGGAAAATAGAATATACTCCACATTGAATAACCAATTTTTGATCGATTTTTTGGGGGTTTTTTTGATCGATTTTTTTTGGAATCGTAATTTGTACTGAATTTGTACTCAACCGATAAAAATTTTCCAACATGTCCGATCATGTTTTGATCGATTTTTTTCACAATTACGATCGATTAAAATTGATCGGACCATGTGGGCATGTTCCGATTTTCAGTCGAGCGATCAAAAAATTGCTCGCTTTTCATCCGTCGCCCATTAAAATCTTTGCATGTATGGGGGGCACTTTTTAGGGTCCCCATACACCTTTAGATGTCCTTTAGATCTCCTTTTGTTTTACAAAACCATGTAATATGAGGGACTTTCTAAACCATCAAACCTACCTGTGTTTAATCGCAGAGGACCCGGCACTACATAGTTGTTGGCAGATCTAAAGAGACAGAGAGATCTAAAGGTGTATAGGAGGAGAAAAAAATGGGGCACAAACAGACGATTTTTACTTTAAATTTCTCAGCGTTAAAAGTAAAATCATTTGGGATTCATTTGAAATGAATGGCTATAAATTTATTAAGCTGTTTCATTGTTTGCTAAAAAAAAGATCTCATTCTGACTTATATAACTAGTAATTATATAATATATACAGTGATATATTTGATAAAAGAGAAAACATATTTGATAAAAGAGAAAAGAGACTTTTTCTTTCAAGTTTGATTCCGTTGAAATAGTAAATTAATTATTAAATGCGATATTATCGTTTAATTCACATAACTCAGCAGAATAAGGTTAAACGTAATTCACGATTAATCCCATTTTAATCATAGAGTTATCGTAAAAATGATCAAACGTAATGTGAAAGTAACAGTCACATGACAAAAATGAAATCCCCATCGCTGGAGGTGGAGGGGGGGGGGGGGGGGGGGGGGGGGGGGGGGGGGGGGGGGGGCTTTGTGAATTCTGAATGAAGCATTTGCTATGGATTGTCCGATAATGTAATATCACGTTCATTTCTAATTCTTTGATCCGTTTAATCAAGAAGAAAAAACGTATTGTTACATTTCCCTTACTAGCACAAAAGTTTTCAGGAATTATTACATTCTAGGATGTTGTTCTGTACACCTGCTTACCAACTTAAATAGCGAATTTGTAGGAATTTATAGCGAAATGAACTTTCCCAGCCAACTTATATTCCTTGCTTTTATGAAAGGCTAATTTAATCATATATTACTTTAAAACAAAAACAAATATGTTACCGTTAGGAACGATAATAGTGAAAAACTTCAAATAACGAAAATCTTTACTTTCTTGTGAAAGTTTACTTTTATTCCGGGAAATCTTTATATTTTTTCTGTGGGGTAGTCAGAGACTGCAGGGATTTCAATGACTGTTCATGAAGATTTCAGAAGAATGGAAATAAGAGATCACAGCCGGAGCTATTGGGGGTTATTTACCAAAATTCCTGCGATCTTTATTTGTCGGTCGGATTTGTGAGAACTATAATTGTAGGGGCGGGCAGGATAGGTTCCCGCAAATTTTTTTGTTTATATATATTATTCATATGAAAACAATATTAATAGAAATGTGTAATGTCCTATATTACAATCTTTATCTCTCCTATAGTACATAAATTATATAGGTGTAATGTCCTATATAAAAATCTCAATCCTAAGTATAGTATATATAATATATAGATATGATGTCCTATCTATCCCTCTTATATATAATATATAGATATGATGTCCTATCTATCCCTCTTATAGTATATATATAGATATGATGTCCTATCTATCCCTCTTATAGTATATATAATATAATGATGTGATCTCCTATCTATCCCTCTTATATATAATATATAGATGTGATCTCCTATCTATCCCTCTTATATATAATATATAGATATGATGTCCTATCTATCCCTCTTATGGTATTTATAATATATAGATGTGATGTCCTATCTATCCCTCTTATAGTATATATAGTATATAGATATGATGTCCTATCTATCCCTCTTATAGTATATATAATATATAGATGTGATGTCCTATCTATCCCTCTTATAGTATATATAATATAAAGATGTGATTTCCTATCTATCCCTATATATAATATATAGATGTGATCTCCTATCTATCCCTCTTATATATAATATATAGATATGATGTCCTATCTATACCTCTTATAGTATATATCATATATAGATGTGATGTCCTATCTATCCCTCTTATAGTATATATAATATAAAGATGTCATCTATCTATCTATCCTTCTTATAGTGTAAATATTATATAGATTATATATGGCTGTGTGTGTATTATGTATATATATTTATATATTTATATATAATATATATATATATATATATATATATATATATATATATATATATATATACTTCACACGCTCTCTAGATATAAATATGTATATATATATATATATACATATATATACATATATTCATATATATAGAGAGAGATGTGATATTATAGAATTCAATATAATTTTATGCTATTTTTTAAATTTGATTAATTCGTTTTGACTATAATGATTTTTTTTTTGCAATGTGTATTTTATTTTTGCATTAGTCAACAATTAGATTGAATTTAATTTACATGGAATGTTTATATCCTTTTCTTTTGCAATGGCAGTTATATTTCAGGTCCCGTATCATTGTAGATCAGGCAGTAGGAGTCGACCTGACAGGTCGTGTCTGATCGGCCCCTGTGTTGGGACACCTCTCTGGCCATGTATTAGGTTGAAATCTGATGCTATGTCTTTGCCCCCCCCCCGGGCTGTGTGTGTGGGTGGTGGGGGGTGCTGGGGAGGGTAAGGGGTTAATCGGTGGGGGAGCTGGGAGTAAATCCTGTTTACTGATTGTGGCAGATTGTTGTTCTCTAGATAACAGGACAAGCCACTGAATGACAGTGTTTGAGCAGAGGCGCCACCAACACAAACTGAGCCGCTAACATTGTCCCGGAGCCTAATGGGGATCTCTCTGCACCTCCCGGGGACTTCATAGTGTAGACAGAGGAGGACCAGGACCGAGGAAGGGACTACTGATATGTGATCACCTTCCTGTCTCATATACTGCACTCATTTCTTTCATTCTAGTCATTGCCTTATTGTTTTATAGTCCCTTTATGACAATGGGAAATAATGCAATCCAGAGTCACAGGAAATATCCAGCCCTATAAAACTATCCACCGAACTAAAGGAGTTCATTTATAGTACAGACACTATGTAATAGTAGAGTCATTGTATAAAGCATCCTGCATCTGAAATTATACATATTTATATATAGTATATGTTGAATGCCACCCCCTTCCCTGTCCTTTATCATTCACACATAATGTTATATATATATTAAGGGTTAATTACTACATTGATGATCCCCAAACATGACATTATGCGTGAATTAATATTCACTCCAGTCATCCAATCCTATAATAATGATATGAGTAATCAGGAATTTGCTTTTCCCAGATTTGATAAATGAAGTGGATGTTTGTACTATATTGTGAGAACATTCCCAACTTCTATCATAAATCAGGGACAAGGCATTAGTGGATTATGGAAATGCCATCCCTCTCTCTCTTCCTCACACTACTTTAGTATTATATATATATATATCATATAGTATACCATTGCAGTGGAAAACACTGTATATAATACTTACATAATTGTGTGTGTCTCTTTTATACATAAATATGCACACACATATATACAAATTATAATACATGGAGGGAAAATCATTTGACTTTTTCAGTCTTAAAATTTTTAGCTCCTTACAATATGTATAAATAATCCACAATTGTATATATGTGTATATGCACAAACACACACACACACATTATGCGTGTAGATATAGTTATATATTGGTGAAATATTAATTCTCACTCTCTTTAGTACATAGGGATATATAGTTAAAATGCCCTTTATGACAATCTCTATGTCTTATCCAGTATATAATATAATATATAGGTGGGGTTTCCTATATTCCAATCTTTATTTCTCCAATGTGATGCCCTATGTTCTAATATCTATCTCTCCTACAGTATATCCCGGTCTCCTATAGTACATTGATTATATAGGTGTTATGTCCTATATTCCAATCTCTATCTCTCCTATAGTACATACAATTTATAAGTGTAATGGCTGATATTCCAATCTCTATCTCTCATATAGTACATACAATATATAAGTGTAATGGCTGATATTCCAATCTCTATCTCTCCTATAGTACATACAATATATAAGTGTAATGGCTGATATTCCAATCTCTATCTCTCCTATAGTACATAGAAGATATAGTTGTGATGTTTTAAGTTCCAGTCTCTATCTCTGCTATAGTACATAGAATATATAGGTGTAATGTCCAATATTCCAATCTCTTTATCCCCCATAGTACAAAGATTATATAGGTGTGATGTCCAATATTCCAATCTCTCTCTACCCTTTAGTACATAGAGTACTTAAATCATATATTCCAATCTCTCTATATCCTTTCTCTCCTGTAGTACATACGTAATGTAGGTGTAATATTCTATAGTCTAATCTCTATCTTTCCTATTGTACATAGATAATAATGCTGCGATGTTCCATATTCCAACCCCTAGCTCCCTCTCCTATAGTACATAGAATATTTAAGTGTAATGTCCTATGTTCCAATCTCTATATCTCCTATAGTACCTATAGTATATAGAATATATAAGTGCATTGCCCTATTACAATCTCTCTCTCTCCTATAGTACATAGAATATATAGATGTGATGTTGTTTATTCCAATCTCTATCTCTCTCTCCTATAGTACATAGAATATATAGGTGTCATGTACTATATTCCCATCTCTATTTCTCCTATAGTTCATTGGTTAAATAGGTGTGATGTCCTATATTCAATTATCTCTCTCTCCTATGGTACATACAATATATGGATGTGATATCCTATATTCCAATCTCTCTATCCTATAGTACATAGAATATATAGGTGTGATGTCCTATATTCAATGCTCTCTCTCTCCTATGGTATATACAATATATAAGTGTAATGCCCTATATTCCAATCTCTATCTCTCTGATAGTACTTAGAATATATATTTGTATATATAGGTATATATAGGTTTCAGGACTCTCCAGTTCAGTCTCTGTTCCCTCTCTAGAGAATTATAATTTATAATATATAGATGTCATGCCATATATTTTTATCCCAGCCTGTCCCTGTAATACTCCTGCCTCTCCATGTATAGGACTCACAGTCCCGGCTCCAGGCCTACAATCTGATCTCCCTGCCCTAGCCCTGAATTCTTCTAATCCCAGCTCTCTTCAGCTGAAGTGATGGTATCAGCACAGTGTGATTTGCACACAGGAATGGTGTTGATGGTGAGAAGCTGCAGAGCTGAGGATTTTGTCCTTGTAGTAATCCATTCCTGGGGGAGAGGAACATAGGGTGTCAGCCAGTGTCTTCTGCCTTCCTCTGCCTGGGCTGATCAGTTGGGAGATCTTGAAGACTAATCCAAACAAGTTTGACTTGTGAGGTCCGCAGTCTAGACAGTGCTGGGGACTAGGCGGCTTCTTATCTGTGTTTGGGATCAGCCTAAAGAGAGACTCTTTAAATGGCCACAGCTATAAGATGTACCATGCCTGGGAGAGGAGGCCTGGAGACACCACTCCTAAGCCTCACACAACACAAAATAAGCCCCTACAATTTATACACAACTGTCCCAGCTGATAACATTTTATAGTAAATAGCTAAAACTGCAGAGAGGTGATGGAAGTCTATGGAGAACTCATCACAGATCCTTGTCAGACCCATGCCTGCCACTATCACCTATACGTTATCATCTCTTATCATAGATAATCAAGTCTGATTGCCTGGAAGATCCGCTCTGTGGAATTAAATATATACACCTGCGACCCGCGGTTGATCGCAGCGTGTTGATGCAAAGAATCACTGTCAATCAATCACAATTGATCCCTTGCGATATTCTGGAAGGGGACCCTCGTTCGCGTTTAAACAAGGATGAAAGGCCCCTATATATGGATCGATTTTCATTTGATTCCCTAACAATCGATCGCCATGTGCATTCAAGGTGATCCTTCAAGGATTTTAATGCAGCACGGACGAGGATTCAACATGTTGGTAAATCCCTGGTCGATCGGCATTACTTACCGAAGGTCCCCATCCAAAGAACTGGTCAGGAATCAATTGTGTAAAATGGTGCACATTGATTCACGATCGGTGATCATTCAAATGATTTTTTGCATCACCAGGCCGCGATTGTGCACGGATTGCACAGGTATAGATTTGTGTATGGGCGGATTTACCAACATGTTGGATCCCTGTTCAATCGAAATTTTCTTGGAGTGGGCAGCATTCGACTCCCGATTGATTATTTGGGAATCGAGCGCTAAATCGGCCCACGTATGCCCAGCTTAAATATTTCTCTCTAAGCCATAGGGCTGGGGGCTGGCCATTGACATGTAACTGTTTACTGATGTGACCACCATCATCGTTATGGAGGGTCGTCAGACAGATGTGAAATACACAAACTT
>CM070032.1:20178083-20193994 GCA_036250615.1 Ptychadena robeensis
TTGCATGTGCAGGGCAAAGTAGATTCATATGTTTGGGTTGCATGTGCAGGTCAGAGTAGGCTCATATGTTTGGGGGAAAAGTTCCAAATCAAATTCAGCATGAGAAAAAAAATCAATCCAGAGAGCACCTCAAAGATTTACTGAGAATGGGCTTCCTGGAGTCTGCTCTATGTCCTTGCTATGCTTCCTTTATCACCAATTCTATCATCTTAGTAAGTGAATAAAATGAAGAAAAGATGACCACTAGCAGCACTCCAGGCTATGGTACATGGTTTGTTCCAGCCATTGGGACTTGGCTAGACAGGCTAGACAGGTTGATCTATATGTGAAATGAAAGAATAAATGTGGAATAAAACAAGGAATTCTTATTCTGAATAATTATATAACAGATATTAATCTAATAAAAGTAAAATAATTTTTTTGAAACTGATAGAACACAACAATACTAAATAGAAAACAACTATTAAAAGCAGTAGCTGGGTTTGATTGTATTGGGTGTTTAAGATTCCCATGCTTTCAAAATTCTATCTGAAGCTTCAAAACAAATGTACCATGTCAAATCTGAAATCTAAATGTCTGACATCTATTTTTTTCTTATTCAGTTTTTTTTTACAACCTGCCGGAAAAGTTCCAAATCAAATTCAGCATGAGAAAAAAAATCAATCCAGAGAGCACCTCAGAGATTTACTGAGAATGGGCTTCCTGGAGTCTGCTCTATGTCCTTGCTATGCTTCCTTTATCACCAATTCTATGACAAGGAGGATTTGAATATGATGGCTGTTTGTGAGAAACTTTTTTTACTCATCGTCTTACTCTGAATTCACTGCGCATGGTCAGAGTGTGCAAAAGAAGCAAAATATAGCATACTTAATTTTCTGGCTAAAGGACAACTTATAGGTCTTTAGTTTTCTTTATGTGGCTCCCTTTTTAAGTCTCCATCCTCTGACCAATGCAGACACTCATAGTTCCAGCCAACTGGAGGGGAGCTTCCCCTTCCTCTCTCACCTCCTCTCTCACTCAACTGCAGAGGGTAGGGGACTTCCGAAAAGCTGGAGCAGAAGTCATTGAGGGACAGAGCCTACAGTGAGGAGAAGATGTGTGTAGGGTTGGATGTGTGTAAGGCTCGATGTATGATACAGTATGTACTGTCATGAGATGTTAGGAAATGCTGTACCATGGTTGCCATTCTCTCCCATTGAAATGCATACTGCTGTCATGTCTGCCCCTCCATCTCAGAGATACATACTTATGTCATGTCTGTCCCACACACTCAGAGATACATACTGCTGTTGTGTCTATCCTCATTCTAAGAGATACATACTGCAGTCATGTCTGTCCCTCATTCTCAGAGATACATACTGCTGTTATGTGTGTTCCTCATTTCCATAGAGATACATACTGCTGTCATGTCTGTCACTCATTCTAATAGAGATGCATTCCATTCTCTCTCATGCTGCTGTTAATGTGAGGAACTATCTATAAGGGGGGCTCTCTGGATACCTACAGGGGTTCTCACTGGCCCTCTACCTATAGGGAGGGGGGCTCTATTACTACCTATAAGGGGGGTCTCTCTGGCTACCTATAACGAGGGCTCTCTGGCTACCTACAGGGGGTCTCTCTGCCTCTCTACCTATAAGGCAGGCCCTCTGGCAACCTATAAAGGGCACCCTCTGGCTACCTACAAGGGAGGCTCTCTGGATACCTACAGGGGGGCTCATTGGCTCTTTACCTATAAGGGGCTACCCACAAACATTGTCAGACCTCAGATTCAGACTCCACAGGCCGGTGGTGAAATTAGTATTTGTGTATTTCATATGTGGGTTAATTTCTGCATGTTATTCATGGAGTGATTGCTGCATTTCATACCTGAGGCATTTGCTTCACTTCATATGTGGGGTGTTTGCTGAATTTTATATTTGCATTGTGTCTATTTAGATGCATGTAAAGTAAGGGACCCCCCCCCCCCCCCAGGTGACATTAGTGGCCCCTTATTTGCTGCAAAATTTTCCTTGGTTTTGGAACTTTTCTGAAATGAATCAGCATTTATTATGGTTTTCTGCTTTAACCAAGGGTATAGTGTTTGAGAATTAAGGGTCTTTCTCTGAACGGCAGGGATTGGAGTGGCAGATCGGGGGGGGGTAGAAAAACAATTTGCTACAGAGCCCAGTGAATTCTAGCTACGCCCCTGCTTGAGAGCTTTGCTATAACACTCACCCAGCATTTTTAGTGTTGAGCTTGAATTGGGAATATTTTTGACAAATATGGGCTATTTGAGAATTCGCACATTTCGTGAATATGGCAGTGGCAATGCATGGCCATTCACACAAATTTTATATTTATGAATTTAGAATCAAATATTAGTAGAATGATTCACAAAATATCGCAAATTCAAATATTGTCTATGCTGCTCATCACTAGTCATTTTTACATTTAAAAGAAAATTTGGCCATCTTTATTTTCCATGCATGATTCCTGTATCACAAGTAGAGATGGTCAAATTTTTTTTTAAAAAAATTGACGATTTTGAGTTAATTGCAAAACCCCTAAACATGGTATCATCACCAAACTTGCTGGAGATGTAGAGAAGGGTTGGGGGTATACTACAAAAAAGTAAGTCTCTAACACAATTAGTTTTTGCATAAATTAAGTTAAAATCCAAGTCAAATTTTTGAAAATCAGAATTTCGACTTTGTTTTTTTAACTTAATGTATGCAAAAACTACATGTGCTAGAGCAAAACTTTTTCTTTTCAAATGTTCCCACAACCCTTCTCTACATCTCCAGAAATTTTGGTGGAGAGAGGCTTTGCAATCAGCTCACAAAGTGAGCAAGTCCAAAAATTCGACCATCTCTAATCACAAGCAGGAGTTCCCAGATCACCAGATTACCTAGAGCGCTCCTTGTGTACATTTTAAGGCCCCCACACACATACCGAGTGGGGGCCGACAGAGCAGCACAGATCAGCGATGGAGTGCAGCTTGATGACGTCATCACGCTGCTCTCCATCGCTGACAGCATCGGCGGGCACCCTTTGTGCACCGGCCGTTAGCTTCAATGGAGACTCTGGTCTCCATTGAAACTAACGGCATTGGCCAGAGATTATCGGACATGTCCGTTCTCTGGCCGATGGAGATGTGGGGCAAAATCATCTGCTGCTCGGTGCGTGTGTGGCAGTCTTTAGACTTGTTTTTTTTTTTCTTCAACTAGAGTATAACTGAAAAGCCAAAGATGCTTTGTATCAGTAATGCTAGCCATACACTCTGAGATAAAAATTAGGATCCATTAAAACAGACCAATGTATCCCGACGGCGGTATCGGTTTGGATCGTAATATTTGGCAAAACCGCTACCACATTGAAAATCCAATTTACGATCGTAATTTTTTTTTTTTACGAGGATGTCATCGAAATTCATTGCCGTTTATATCGGCCATTGTGATGTATTTTTTTTTTTTAAAGGGGAAGCCTCGGCAGTAATTGGTCGGTAAACACTATGAAAACAGTATGAAGTTTCCCGATGTTGCCAGACCAATTAAAATTTTTGAACATGTCCAATAAATTACGATTGTAAAAAAACGGCAATTACGATCGTAATATATCGGTTGTACCATGTGGACATGTGCGGATTTCAGGACGATAAAATGCATTCATTGGTCGGTTTTAATGAATCCTAATTTTTTAGCTCAGAGTGTATGGCCTGCTTAAGACACATTTCACACAGAAGGAAATTAATTATAAATGCAGCTTTCCTTGAAGAAAAACAAAGGATCAATGATATCTATCTTGTTATCTTGTCGCTGGATTTAATGATGCCTAAACAGTAAACATTTTCAAGTATGGAAATAAAGCAGAATTTGAAGAATGAGCCTGCCGCACTGAACTCCAAGATCTCTTCTATTGAAAATCATTTGGGTTCGTATTTGCCTCATTAATATTAACTTAGGTTGGAAGAAATAGTTAATAAAAAGTTTTTAGATGTGATTAAAGCAGGGCACACACATATAGATATGGGCCAGATTGATGGCCGCTTCGAGCACCGTGCACGCTCATGGCCATCTATTTGGCCCATAACTAATGCGGTCATTCCTGTTTTCGAGTGGGATTGATCAATCCCGCTCAAAAACAGGGATATCGGACATGACCATAAACCACGGTTGATGTCCATTTCTTTGCATGGGGACCGTGGGTCTCCATGCAAAGCATAGTCAGAGCTCCTCCGATATCGGACTGCAGCACACTGCTGCAGGAAGCCTTGAACAGCTCCTATATAGTGTTGAGCAGCATATGGTATATTCGAATTCGCATAATTTCGCGAATATACAAAGAAATATTCTAAATTTTAAAAATTTGATTTGTCTGTATTGTATTGCCTTACATTGCGTGTGGTCGTACAAAGATTCGCAAAGATTCGCAATGCAGCTTTACAGCTTCTCCTCTTTATTCTGTGATCTTAGCCAGTACGAGCGATGTGTGTATTGCGCATATCCATGCGCAATGCGCACACATATGCGCGATGTATGCCGGTAAACAATGTTGAAGCATAATATGACAAATATCCACCATTGTGAATATCTGCGCGCACATTCACAAAATATTACGAATTCTCGAATGACGGATATTTTTCGAATATATTCGAATTTCAAATATTCTCGCTCAACGCTACTCCTATATTGAGCCGTGTGTTTCCTGCTTTAGAGAAATAAGATATCTGCAAGAAAAGGTAATGCTAGCCATACACAGCCCGATAAATAGCCCGATCAACCAAGCCCGATCAAAGTTTTTCGTTAATCGGGCATAAATCGGGTTTTGCCCACATGGTCCGACAGAGCTTTCCCGATCAAAATTTAGCAGAAAATCGGGCATCACATGATCGGACATGTTGGAAAATTTTTATCGGTCCGGTTACATCGTTCTACTTTTCTTGTAGCGCACGACTAAATGAACAATCATCCCCAATATTACTATTACTTCCCATTGAATGAAAAATTGGATGACAAAAATGACGATAAACTCCGACTATGATGTACGATCAAAACTGTTAGATCGTTAAAAAATAATTTTTTCTATGTGGGGGTTTTTTGTTAGATCATCCGAGAATGCGCCGATTTTTTTATCGGCAAACTTCGATCGGGCTTGGTTGATCGGGCTATTTATCGGGTTGTGTATGGCTAGCATAAGGAAGTAAATGTCTCTGCTGGCTCTGCTCAAGTGCCGTTATTTCTTATGATGACTAGTTAATGGAAACTAGAGATGGTCAAATTTTTTCGACTAGCTAATTTTGTGAGCTGATTGCAAAGCCTCTGAAAATCATCACCAAAATAGCTGGAGATGTACAGAAGAGTTGTGGGAACATGTAGTTTTTGCATAAATTAAGTTCAAAGTCAAAGTTTAAATTTCGACTTGACTTTGACATGACTTTGAACTTTATTTATGCAAAAACTATTCATGTTAGAGCAATACTTTTTTGTAGTGTACCCCCAACCCTTCTCTACATCTCCAGCAAGTTTGGTGATGATACCATGTTCTGGGGCTTTGCAATTAACTCAAAATCGTCGAAATGGTTGAATGTTCGAGAAAAAATTCGCCCATCTCTAATGCGGCATCTGGCTTCAAAATAATCAGTAAGCAGTCTTAGTGTTGTAATAAGAGACGCTCAATCTGTTATTCAATGTGAAAAGATTCCTCAGAAAAATGAATCGGACCACCTGGTAAGAGCAGCAAGCCAATCAAATGAGTGTCAAATGTTTGAGACCTCTGTGCTTCCAGTTTGCCACTTGGTAAGGAAGAAAGGGTTAATGGAAATCCACAGTGGCCTGCAGATTGAAATAAAAAAGAAATATGTATTATTTTTAGGGACAAAAGTTTTTTTTAAGCAACTCAATTTCTTTACTCTTGATGTATAGGTTAGGTTCATCCATAAGGTTCATAGACATGTCCCAGATGAATGCTCTATCTTTTCCTTTATAGTGATGAGCGGCATAGGCAATATTCGAATTCGTGATATTTCGCAAATAATTCTACTAATATTCGATTCTATATATTTGGAAATTCGAATATTCGCGGTAATACCAGGGATTGCGAAAATAATATGCGCAATTGCGAAAATCATATTCGCATCGCTAAAATCTTTAAAATGAATGGTCACATGCTATGTTTATTTTCGCAATGCGAATATTATTTTCGCAATACATGGCCATATTGCGAATATTCTGAATTGCGAATATCCGTTGAGATATTCGAGATATTGGCGAATTCTCGAATTGCCGATATTCGCGAAAAATATTCGTCATTCGAATATTCAAGCTCAACACTATTCCTTTAAAGTATTGCTCTAGCACATGTACTTTTAAGTCAAGGTACTTGTACTTTAATATTTTTCTAGCCCAAATTTTCTCTTAACTTGACTGAACTTTCAACTTCCCATAATCCTTCTCCAGCTATTTTGGTGTTGACACCTTGTCCTGGGTAGTGACAGTTTGCAGTTCGCTGGCACAAGCAAACACTTCTGCTGTTTGGTCCGCCTCCCATACATTATGATGGAGGCAAACTTTGACCTGCCTTCCCAGTCAGATGGTGCAGTACAACCAAATATGTATTAACTTTCATTTTAAAAAATTACATAAAAAAGGGTGGGGTTACCCACTGCCAATTGGTGTAAGTACTGGAACCCTTTATTGATGTCTTCTTGGAACAGCAATCACTTCCATGCCAGCCATGTGGGAGCAGCCATTGCCACCTTGTTCAGTCTCTTGCCTAGCCCTCAATACACCCGGTGACAACTCCTCAGGACTGTTGCTCCTAGTTGGGGACAAGGGGGATGTCTTCAGCTACATCTCTGCAGATTCCTGGTCTTCCACCTCACGGACTGACAGTGTCCAATACCCACGGGGGCTAGTGTCTAGCATGACACTCCTGACCACAACCGGTCACTTGCTTAGGCACCCAGGAAAGTTACCTCCCATCTGGAAACTGGTCCTTTTATCACCTATTCCCAGGTCACATTATCACAATATTAAAGGCATATTCATCACTGTAACTATTAACTCTTCACTTATGATGGCAGAACTGTCCGCAAGGCCGACAGTTCTGTCATTAACATGGGTGCACTCCTTCTAGCCGGCCAGAAGTACGCGTGTTCGACCTCCTAAGAGATGGAGCTCTCTATTCTTCCTCCGGCAGGGTCAGGAGCAGTAAGATCCCGCCAGAGGAAGAATCTTTTCACTGAAGACCTGGTAGAGAAGCCTTCTAGTGAAAAGCTGGCTCCGGAAACCGGAAGTGACGTCACTGACGTCACATTCGGAAATCGGAACCAGGAACTATGCGTTCCAGGTACCGGAGGTGACGTCACTGACATCACTTCCCTATTTTCCCGATTCCAATTTGAATCTGAAGTTCGTGCATCACTACTCTTCACATATTTGTTTTAATGATACAATACATAGGTCACTCCACTACAATTTTAGCAGCACAGTTAGGTCACCACCCTGCACCTATGAAGGAGCAGCAGAGGATTAACAAGTGATCCCTCTTCTCTCTTCTAGCCACTAAAATGTAGGTTGCGTGAAATTTCTTGTAACAAAGTGCATTCAATGTTTGTTCTCAGCGTCCTTGTGGAGTTCAGCTTTAAATGCAAAGCAGGAATGGGAAGTACAAATATCAGCTAGTGGAGCATGCTGCTGTTTACACAGAAAGCGTGCACAGTCTACCTGCTCCAGAACAATGCAATTCATAACAAAGCACACGGCGCTCTGCTCGCTCGGCCAGACAAAGGAGCGCGCTGCATTTACCTCAAATATTTGGAGAAACAATGATATTCACAGCCCGGCTCTCTCTGACACGTTAATGTACAGGCTTCACTACAGCTGACTCAAGGGGCTGGCAGCCAGGAAACGGCCCATTGTAATGAACTGGAGATAAATTGCAGGGCCGCCGAGGCCCCATCAATCTCAGGCTTTGCAGAGTATGGAGCGCGGGGTGTCATAATGAGTGAAGCATTGTTATGAGCTCCTGGAATTTCTTCCTCTTCTTTCTAGACCTCGGTAACAAGTGATGCAGAAAACTCGGGTTACCTATAATAAAGGTAAGAAAAGAAAGTTGTATTAATATAAAATCAAATACTAATCGGCAGTTTAATTATAGACGGGTGTGCTAATATTTTCTTTCTTCATCATTACTGTGCTAATAGCCTATTTAATTAAAGCTCTCTGATTTCATTTCATACCCATTTGTCGACCCACTGACTCTCTATGCAATGCAGGTAGATTGTAGCTGGTGGGAGGAGCTGACTGGGTGCTATACATAGCTTCATGAGGGAAAAGACTCAAATCCAATGAATGATATTGCACATTTTTCACCTAATATTCACAATAAACCCCTTAGCAGTACGAGCGATCAAAGTAGAGTACTCTGCACTCTGCTTGTGAGCCACGCCCTTCCCTTTACACATCACCGCCGTCATCGCTGACGCCAGCGATGTGGGCTTAGAAAGTGATGTCCTTCCTTTAACATGGAGGTCCATGGCTCCACCCCCGCCCCATCATTTGGACAGTTCTTGGAATGATCGGCAGGTTGTCGCAGGTCTCACTGTGAGTAGATACGTTTGCACAAGCCCAATTCGTAAAGAGTTTGTACCCCCGGTGTACAGTTCGGGTGTTGGACCCGACCCTGTTCACCGGTGGGAAGAAGGTGACTATCCTTCTGCTGGCCGGATCAGGAGCAGAAAGATCCGGACAGTGGAAAAATTCTTTCACCAGAGACCGGGTAGAGAAGCTGGTCTCGGCTTAAACAGAAATCAAAACCGAGAACTGTGCGTTTTAAATGTTTTCGATTCAAATTTCTCGCAAACAGGCAGGGAATTCTTCCCGCGAACAGGTGGACATCTGACTTTTTTAACCTTCGTAGCACAAACGGCGCGATACGGGCGATCGAGGCAGTGTACACAGTACACTGCCGGTCGTTTTCGGCTTCCCGCCGGAGCTCTACTCGCAGCTGTTGTCATTACTGACAACATCTGTGTGTGAGAGAAAGCCGGCGCTCCTCCATTAACATGGAGGTCTATGGCGCCGGCCCCCCCGCCCCCTTCCGCGTCACCGTGACGCGATCGGGGCGGTGCCGCCAACCCGGAAATGCTGCAGCGATGAAGACTATCGCTGCAGCTTTCCGGGGAGGCATAGGCTCTCCCCGCCACCGGCTTCCCCGGCGGTTGAGAGGACCCTGTTCACCGAATGAACAGGGTTTGTCTCAACCGCTAGGGAGGTTAAAACTCTGATCCGCCTGTTTGCGGACAGACCTGGCCAAAGTTCGGCCATCACTACTAAGGGCATACATGTGTAGAATTTTTGATGATCGACCATAGATTCAATCAGAGTTTTTCATAATTTGATCAAACATCTAACGCAATAGAATATACCACATTGAATGTTCGATATTTGCCTGATTTTGATGGAAAAAAAATGATGCATGATACAGAAGATCCAAAAATGATGCATGATACAGAAGATCCAAAAATGATGCATGATACAGAAGATCCACGCAAATTTATTTGATCTCACAAAAAAGATTTTTGGTATTTAAAACACTTTAAATTCATCCCAGATTTTATAAAAAAAATTTGGATGATCGAAACAGGTTAGGTGCCATGGATTTCCATTGGATTGATTTAAAATTGATCGAAGTTGATCAAATGACAATTCAAACTGTTTGCCCAGCTTAACTGCTGAAAAATAAATCCACCTGGTTAATTGATCATCAGCATATGTAATTGCCTACATGGTAATTATACAGTTCGATATTTCCATTCAATTGATTTCAAACGATCGATTCATTAAGTCAATCATTTGGAAATCCGCACACACTTGGGGATTGACCAAAAGTATAATCAAACAAAATATATTTCAAAAAGAGATTGGACATGTCGATTTTTCTAGGTATTTCGATCGATTAGTTTTTATCGGTTTTATCATCTAAATTTGGATCATACAATGCATGTGCTCCATAGAACAATCATAAATCGATCGTGTTTAGCTTGATCACACTGTGTGGTGGTACAATCGATCAACGTCAGACTGGCGCACGATCATATAATCTAAATCAGGGTACAGACGTGGAGATATGGGTCAAATTGATGGCCGTTTCGAGCGCCGTGCACGCTCACGGCCATCTATCTGACCCATATAATCTGCCCCATCGCTGTTTTCGAGCGGGGCAAATCAATCCTGCTCAAAAACAGCCTTATCGGACATGACCGTTAATACGGCGATGTCCGATGCTTTGCCTGGCTCTCCAGGCAAAGCTCGGCTAAGGAGGAGGAGCCGGGGAGAGACAGTTCTGCTCTCCCGGGCTCTCCAATATCTGACAGCAGCGTGATGACGTCATCACGCTGCTAGAGGAAACATCGGACAGCTCAAATATCGAGCCGTCTCTACCCTGCTTAAGACTGATCTTATAATCATCCTACCACGTATGGCTAGCTTAAGTCGTTTTTCATCTCCGTCACCTATCATAAATTTTTATATACACTGTTGCCTAATAGAGAGGGTCGAATTTTTCGACTTGCTAACTTTGTAAGCTGATTGCAAAGCTTCCTAACATGGTATCATCACCAAAATTGCTGGAGATGTAGAAAAGGGTTGTGGGAATATTTACAAAACTTTTGCTCTAGCACATGACGTTTTTACATAAATAAAGTTCAAAAATAAAGTCGAAATTCCAATTTTCGAAATTTTGACTTGAATTTGAACTTCATTTGTGCAAAAACTGTTTATGTTAGAGACGTACTTTTTTTTTGTAGTATACCCCTACATCTCCAGTAGTGTTGAGCTCGAATATTCGAATGCCAAATATTTTTTGCGAATATCGGCAATTCGAGAATTCGCCAATATCTCGAATATGTTGGCGAATATTCGCAATTTCGAATATTCGCAATATGAGCATGTATCGCGAAAATAATATTCGCATTGCGAAAACAAACATAGCATGTGACCATTCATTTTAAAGATTTTTGCGATGCGAATATAATTTTCGCAATACATGGTCATACAGCGAATATTCGAATTTCCGAATATAGAATCGAATATTAGTACAATTATTCGTGAAATATCACGAATTCGAATATTGACTATGCCGCTCATCACTAATCTCCAGCAAGTTTGATGTTGATACTATGTTCAGGGGCTTTGCAATTAACTCGAAATTGTCGAAATTGTCGAATTTAAAAAAAAAAATTCGACCATCTCTATTGCCTAACCTTTTAGATTGGAAGCTCAATTGGACAGGGACATTTTCTTCTACTTTGCCAGAGTCTTTATCTTTATGTTAACTTGTTTTGTATGTGAATGTGCTGACAACAAAATGACACAAAAATTATCAATGGAAATCAAATCTATCAGTCCATGAAGGTCTGGATTTGGAGTCACACTCAAAATAAAGTGTAAAAAATTGATTTATAATAGATAAAACAAAAAAAAAATACATATGAACAAGTTTAAAACATATCCGTTTACAATTACAACAAAACATAAAATATAGGGAGGGTGGCCCATCCATCCTGCCCACACCTCCTATTTTATCCCCTAATCAACCTGCACCTTTACCAGTACCCCTTGATAAGTTGCCCTCCGACCTATACTTTCAGTCCAGTTATGGGCAAGCAATCTGAAAACTGTAGTCACCATACAACTTACAGCTTACAGCTAGTGATGAGCCCGCATAGCAAAATATTGATTATCGCCAGTAACCGACATTCGAAAATTCATAATAATTCGCAATGGCAGATATTCGTCTTATGCTTCAACATTGTTTACCAACATACATTGCGCATATTTGTGCGCATTGCGAATGGATATATGCAATACAACCAGTGTTCTTACTGGCTAAGATCAAAGAATTAAGAAGAGAAGCTTGTTTTTGAATCTTTATGAATAATTGCGCACAGCTACGTTAATACAGTCAAATCTAATTTTATGAATTTCGAATATTCCTTAATATACTCACGAAATTATGCAAATTCGAATACACCATATGTCGCTCAACACTAGTTATCGCAAAATATTGAAAATGTTTTGTCTAATATTCACAAATACATAAATGAGTCAATTCTAGAATTTGTGATCTCCAGTCATTATTACGTTCACTGTGAAAATCGGCACTTGTACATGCGCATATTGCAAACGCAATGCACGGTAGTTCTGGGTACTGATGTAAATTTTTTTTAATATTTACCATTTCGAAGATAAAGCACTATATTTAAGATCTTATGAATTCTTGAAGTGCCGTTATTTGTACTAGAATTCAGCATTAGAATTAACACTACTTACAACTGCACTGAGAATGGAGACTTTTCACGTAATTTTAGTACACGGCAGGAATAGGTGGATCCTGGCAGACATCATCAATGTTATCCTTTTCATTAACATAATTTCTTTCCCATGTTTCAGCCCTGTAGCTGGAGTTACCCTTTAGGAAAAAAAAAACTATTCTCCGTTGTTTCAGTTTGCATGATCTTGCTTCACACAAGGCAGATTCCTTAATACCACACTCTGAAAGAATAATAATTTTTAGAGATTAAGTGTTTTCAATAAAAGGTCGAGAAACAAACCATTGAACGCGGTGTGGAATGGTATTCACGTAAGAACTTGGTAGGAAGCGCTTTGCATGAATGACACAAATACCGGCGTAAAAGACAGGCACGAGCGTTTGCATTTTAAAAATGGGATTCCTTTTAATGAAGGACAGAGAAAGCATTGCAAGCTTCAAGGACTCATGATGACCGCATTGTTAGGCAAACATCTTACAAATAGACACAATCCTTGACTTCATCTAAAATATTGAAAAAATGGGGAGTATTCCTAATGGGTCCATCGTGGGTCATGTGTCAGAGTCCCAGCATTGTTCTCTTTGAAATGTTTAAATTTAACGTGAGTACCTTGGTGGTGCTTTCAAGATCTGGTCACATAAACGTATTATTCCATATGCTTTGTTCATAAAGAGACCTCATTCCCAGATTTCACTTTAAATGTTAAGCCCCCCATACACCACATACAATTACCATGCAACTTCTGTACAACCAACTTTTCTTTTACCAAAACCATGTAATAGGAGGACCTTTCTACACCTTCCAAGCACTATGTATTCTATCAGGGAGGTCACTATACTACATAGTTGTTGGTAGGTCTCATGAAAGTTGTATGGAGGAATCTGAAGGTGTATGGGGGGCTTTAAACAATGGAAAGAATCATAAAACACCTACATTTTATAAAGAATCTACAATATATGACAAAAGTGAGTACACCCCTGACATTGTGTTTAAAGTTTATAATATATATTTTTAGCTAAGTTGTTCGCAAAGCTCCTGAACATGATATCACTACTAGTGATTAGAGATGGTCAAATTTTTCGACTTGCTAACTTTGTGAGCTGATTGCAAAGCCTCTGAAAGTTTTGCTCTAGCACATGGAGTTTTTGCATAAATAAAGTGTAAAATTAACCTGACTTTGAACTTAATTTGTGCAAAAACTATTTGTGTTAAGCCCCCCATAGACAGGCAGACTCCTCCATACAACTTTCATGAGACCTACCAACAACTATGTAGTATAGTGACCTCCCTGATAGAATACATAGTGATTGGAAGGTGTAGAAAGGTCCTCCTATTACATGGTTTTGGTAGAAAAAAAGTTGGTTGTACAGAAGTTGCATGGAGGAGTCTGCCTGTCTATGGGGGGCTTTAGAGACATACTTTTTGTTTTGTCGTGTACCCACAACCCTTCTCTACATCTCCAGCAAGCTTAGTGTTGATACCATGTTCGGGGGCTTTGCAATCAACTCAAAATCTTCGAAAAGGTCAAATTTTTGAAAAAAAATTTCAACCATCTCTACTAGTGATGTCCAAATTACGGTCTGGTCTGTCCGCGAACAGGGGAGGATTCAAAATCCCCGCCTGTTCACGGGGAATCTGAATGAAAAAAAATGGAAGTCAATGTCACTGAGTTCTCTTAAGCCCCCCATACACCTTCAGATTCCTCCATACAACTTTCATGAGACCTACCAACAACTATGTAGTATAGTGACCTCCCTGATAGAATACATAGTGATTAGAAGGTGTAGAAAGGTCCTCCTATTACATGGTTTTGGTAGAACAAAAGTTGGTTGTACAGAAGTTGCATGGTAATTGTATGTGGTGTATGGGGGGCTTTAGGAGTCTGCTCTACTACAACTTGCTTGTTTCTACGCATCCGATTAATTTTGAATGTGCGTGTAACTGCGATGAGAGAGATTTTGGCTGCTCTACTCCTAGCCACCTAAGGGGTGAAATGACGTCCACAAGAACATTGTATCAAAGTATCATATCTTCAGTGTTTGTCCCATGGAAAAGATGGGAATTGGTTATGAAATTTCATTATTTGGGAGTTAATTGCAAAGACTCAGAATGAGGAATTATCAACATTACCATCGATTTGTGAAATGTAAACATATATTGGAACAAACTGCTTAGACTCTGATAAAACTCACAATATTTGGCTAAATTTACACGGTTGTTTCCTGTGTGGAAATGACTGTGTAAATTTAGCCTAATATTGTGAGTGGCAAACTTGTGCAGGTGCACGCAGGTTGTCTCAATAAGGACTCTATGACAGTTCTATTGGGTGAAAGCCTGAAAACCGCAACATTACATTTGTCGTTTACAGGGTGGTTAAAAACCACCTGTGTAAATGAGCTCTAAGACGCACTCCTAGCTGTATACAGAGGTGAGGGCTCTGTGACAGCCATGGGTGGCTGGCTGTGACTACTACAGAAGGAAGTGATTGCTAAACAGCCAACAGAGGAATGCTGGCTGCTCTTCCCATCATGTCTGGCAATGTGACCAGCTAAGCTTACGTTCCAGGAGGTGAAGAAGCAGACTCAGAATAATGAACTACCCACAAGCTCTTGCCTTTGACACCACAGGCTAAGCTCAGTGCTCTCAGCTGCGGGTCAAATAGTCTTTTGCCTGTGGGTTGTTGTGCCTTCGATCTATAAGACACACATTTGTCCACTACTGATTGGGGGAAAAAGTGTTTCTTATAGACCAAAAACTGTAATTTATGCTACACGAACATCACACATTTTTGTAATGTTCCCTCAAACCTTCTCTACCTCTCCAGCTATTTCGGTAGTGATTAGTGATGGCCGAACTGTCCGCAAGGTGTTCGACCCGTCCTGTATACCAACGGGAAGAAAGTTACTATTCTTCCGCTGGCCGGATCAGGAGCAGAACTATCCGGCCAGTGGAAGAAAACCGACATCAGTGTCGTGATTAAAACCAGGAACTGTGCATTCCGGGTACCGGAAGTGACGTCAGAGAGCATATAATGAATTTGATTAGCTGATTAATTAGTGCAACTCTGATGATCTGCAAATCAGGAAAGATCAAGGTGATCAAATGGGCTGTGTGCTTCTCTATGTTCTCTTGCAGGAGAACCTCTTCTAAAGCCAGCCATACACTGCTCGATTCCCTGGTGAAGGTTGTGTGATAGAGTGCAATGGGGTGACGCAAAAATCGCCTAATGATTGCATAGCAAAAGTTTTGGGAATTGATGCGCACCAGCAGGGGCAGTGGTGGTTTTAGACATGGCAAACCTGGGTGGTTGCCCAGGGCAGCATCATGTTGGGGGCGGCGTGTGGGCATGAGAAATGTTTTTCTGACACCCAGATGTCTTCTCCCCTATCTGCGCACTCATCTGGGGAGAGAGTAGAGAAGACTCACCTCCCTCTCTCTCCCCGGGAGTGGAGATATTTGCCGGGGGTAGGCGAGGATGTGGATAAGAGGTGATATAGACCTCATGAGCCACTCTAAACCTGCCCCCAACCCTGCGAGTGAGGGGAGACAAGACTCAGAGATCCAGAGTCTCACAAGTTTTCACCCCATGGGGGGGGGGGGG
>CM070032.1:20200146-20210156 GCA_036250615.1 Ptychadena robeensis
CCCCAACCCACACACACACCACACACCATCCGCGCCCCTCCAAGGTCATCTTCCTTGTTCCCTCCTTTTGTCCTTCCCTTCGGCCCCCCCTTCGCCTTCGTCCCCTTCCGCTCCCCCTGTGAATATACCATACAACTCCCACTTACTCCGACCCCCCCCAAAAAGACCACACAGGTGCCACCAGACACTCCAATGTCTAAGCCAAAGATTGACACGATATAACACCCCCAGCACTCTCTGCTTCGATCCACAGCACTGTACGGCACTCTCGACACACTCCCCGCGACCGCCCTCACAGGCTGACAGACAGAGCCCTTACCGTGACCTCCCCCCCCCGACACCAGAGATCAAATAACTCGACAATCAGACCACCGCAACCCACACCACACCACCGCGTGCAGAGACAAGTTTGTATGAAGTAAACCAATGTGTAGCATAAATATGATGAAATATCCATCATTGGGACTATTCTGAGCGGCTTGCAACGAATCTAAAGGAGATGGAAGCAGAGCGCTGCATCCAGCTCCGCGATGCCACCCTGGACCTCGTCAGGTGCTGTCCGGTCCTGTCTCCGCTCGTTCAATCCAACAAACCCTGTCCTCCCCCCCCTCCTGCTCCCGCCCCCCGGGCTGGCCCCTTCCCTGGCCCCCGATCGCTGGCCGTTTGCACCCCACCGCGTGGCCCGGTGTCCCACCACCGTCTGGCCCCCCCCTCCTCCCAACCAACAACC
The DNA here is from genome assembly GCA_036250615.1 of Ptychadena robeensis. NCBI lineage: Eukaryota > Metazoa > Chordata > Amphibia > Anura > Ptychadenidae > Ptychadena > Ptychadena robeensis. The sequence continues at coordinate 20,200,877 of CM070032.1, forward strand.
CGCACACATCTCTCATCCCCAACGACGACAACAACGTTCACCTGTCCCACTCCCCTCCCATCCACTGTTGAACACCGGGATTCTAATGCACACCCCACCAGCAACAGCCCGCCCTTGCCGGCAAGGGGGCTATGACCACGGGCTGCCCTACCACAGCCACCATAGCCCCCATCATCGGTTCCAAGCCCCATTGCCACTCTAATGGCGAGGTGGAGCACCAACCTCGCACAACTTCCACGGAGGCTTACTGTGGATGTGCGACCAACCAACCACAACTGCACCCCCCCCCTCACTACCATTGATCATCCCGGCCTTTGTTATCGGCTGCGCTATGAGGCCCGTACAGAGCTAATGGGGAGGGCTTGCTCTCTTGGATGTCTGAAATCAGTGCATCAAGCACACAGTGTAGCTCTAACCTTTAGAACTTAGTAATGCATATACGTGCGCTTGAAAGATGTGAACACCTCAAGTGGGGTAGATGTTTTGTGTATTAACCAGATTGTCTCATTCTATCATCACCAGTGTTTATTCATGAAAGGTCAGATATATGTTCATCAAGTGCATGTACTTGTTAGAGGTTTTGTTTAAGTGCCCAAAAACACATGAAACATGACTTAGTGTATGTGCAAAAGTAAGTGAACCCAAACGCATTGGTTAGTCGAGCAGTAAAAACGCAGGGGAAAACCACCATTGGGTCTTAATCACTCCACTTAAGCAGACAATGAAATGAGACATCCTGGAAAATTGTGTTGGCCTGCAACTAATTAAAAGAGAGAGGAAACCAAACTGAAACCACTAGACCCGACCCACCCTCAAGACTAAGGGTCCCATACAAACACAATGCCAAGAGCAAAGGATATCCGAGGACATGAAGAAGAGGGTAGTGAAGCCATTCAGTCTGCGGAACGGGCTACTTAAGACCCTCTCCAAAGATTCCAGTCATCCATCCCCGGTACGACAGATAATTTACAAATGGAGCCTTCCCCCCCCTGCCGCCCTTGCCTCGGCCGTTGGACGCCCCCCCCCCTCGCCCCGCCGCCCCAGCCCCCTCCTCCCCCCGGTCACCGGCCCCCCCCCATCACCTTCGCGCGTGCCGGCCCTCTCTGGCCCGCCTCTGCGCCCCTGTGCCTGCCGTCTTCCCCAAACATACACCAGCAAAAACAGGAAACAGACACCCCACCACCATGCCTCGCCCTGCCCTTCACGAGAACTGTCCACTGGGTTGAGAAGGACGCCTCTGGCTTCTCACTCACCGCCCCCCCTGCCCGTTTCCCCCTTGCCCCCGCGCCCTTTTTTTCTAGAGTCAGCCCCCCCCGGCCTTCTGGCCGTCACACCATTAGCTCTGGCCCCGCCCCGTCTCCCCGTCGCATTCTTTGCCAACACTCCTCCACCCCCGCCTGTTTGGCTACCGCCCCCATCCCCCCCTCGGCCTCTGGCCGCCCATCTAAAAGACCCAACACAATCACATCGCCCCCCCCCCGTGCCGTATGGCGGTGGCATGTGAAAGTCTGGGGCGCTTTTCTGCTGGGGGCCTGGACGACTCCTATTGTCCAAGGACCATCATGAATTCTCCCTGGCGTATCAAAAGATTTCTCGACCAGAATCTCAATGCCATCAAGTTTCAGGGAGTTGAAGCTCGCGGACGAACCGATCGCGCAAGTCATGCAACAAATCCAGCCACCAAAAGCATTCCACGCAACGAGTTACAAAGGAATGGTTTCAGAGGCAAAGAGGATCGCCACTCTGGATTGGCACCAGTCAAAGTCCGGACCTTAACCCAATTGACCGTGTGGAGGAAGAGACCTGAAAAAAGTTGGTACAGCAAGATGTACTCCAAGTCTCCAATGGCTGCAATGGAGGAGTGGGCAAAAATAATCCACTAAGCACGATTGAGAGATGGTTAGTGGTTACAGGACGACGTTTAGTGGCCCAGTATCCCACTGATGGCTGCAAAAGGGAGGACCGCCCACAAGCACTCATAATTTTTTTTTGTCTTTGTTTTTTTTGGTTTAAAAGGTTTTCACATAATTATGCACATGTAAGATTTTCAGTTTTTGGGACATAAACCTCCGTTGTTTATTAAATATGAAAATATATCTATTTTTGTGTGTGTGGTGTTAGATGTATGTTAATAAGGTTTTTAAATTGTTTTTTGTGTCACCACTTTGTATTGGCCTTTCACGTGGAATTCCAATAAAATTGATTCATGTTTGTAATGTGACAAGATGTGGAAATACTTTTGCAAGCCACTGTATAATTGTGTATTCAGAGTGAACACAACTAACCCAATGTGCTAAGCTCATTGACTTATCACTTTGATAAGCCAATGGTCTCTATACTTTCAGTAATTCCACCTAATTGCACAGTGCTGCTAGACAATGGAACTGTTATTAGATTGATTGAGAACAGGTTACCATGGACTTTTATCTGGTGGCTTCAGGGCGGTGGACAGTCGGCAGCCATCCAGGAGCCTCCACTACAGATCTCATTGATGGATGGTTAACATTTGCATAGCTTTACTGGGAGGTCATTTAATGTTCTCTTCACTCCCATTCATTCTCTATGGGCAGCCTTGGTCGGGAAGCTTTTACTAAGCTGCAGGTGTGACAGCAGGCAGGTACCTCTGCAGAAAGTCCACTACTTCCATACAGAAAGCAAAGGTCCTTATACAAACCATGCTGGCAGCAGACATGCTCTTCTACAGAGGATGTGGCTGCTTTATTAAAATAATGATTTGGTACACTGACTATTTCTTCTATTTTTTGCAGCAGAAAGCTTTGTTGGTCTTTAATCCCCTGGGTGTGTGTGTTCTAAAAATGCCACGCCTCCTCCATTACATGGAGGTCAATGGCGTCATCTACCCCTGACCTTTCGGCATCATATGTGACGTCATTGGGGCAGACCCGGTAGGATCAATGTGTACGCCAATACAAGGAAACGCCATGAGATTTCAGAAGAAAGGTAAGTTTGCACACAGTTATCTCAGGATGAGTTTTATGAACAAAGAAGCTAACTCTCAGGTAACTCGGGCTAAACACCCAGGAGGTTAATGGAGCCGATTTGCCATTGAAACGGATAAAAAATGTACTGTATATAAATTTGACTTTAATATAAATAATAAGCAGAGGTACTTCATTTTTACACTCGAGTATTAGTGTTGATCGTGATTATTCTAATCACAAATTTTTTATATCAGTATCTGGATCTACCATGCATTGCCTTCGCAATAGGCGTATGTACAAATGCCGACACAAGGAAGGTAATAATGACTGGAGATTAGAGATGGTCGAATTGTTCGAATAGCTGACTTTGTGAGCTGATTGCAAAGCCTCTGAACATGGTATCATCACCAAAATTGCTGGAGATGTAGAGAAGGGTTCTGGAAATATTTGAAAAAAAGTTTTGCTCTAGCACATGTAGTATTTGCATAAATTAAGTTCAAAATCAAAGTCGAAATTTCCATTTTTGAAATGTTTACTTGACTTTGAACTTAATTTATGCAAAAACCATTTGTGTTAGAGCAATATTTTTCTTTGTAATATACCCCCAACCCTTATCTACATCTCCAGCAAGTTTAGTGATGATACCATGCTCAGGGGCTTCGCAATGAACTCAAAATGGTCAAAATTGAGAAGAAAAATGTGACCACCTCTAATATGAATGTTTTCTATGCTGCTCATTACTATCGAGTATAAGCAGCACAAAAAACCCAGCTTTTGTTTCTGGATGTCCTTGTTAGAGATGGTTAGAAATATAATCTAGCTGATTTTTGAGTCAATTGCAAAGCTAATGAACAGGACCCCCGGCCCCTTCGTCGTCACCGATGACGCAGAGCCGGAGGGGATCAAGGAGCCTGCAGCAATGCAGAAAAAATGCAGGTTCGCACAACACAGCATGTTTGCCAGATCCCCATATGGGCACAGTCTAAAGCTAGCCACACATGGTTTGATTTTAGCGTGATTTAACGATTTTCAATGAAAAAAAAGATTGATTGTACGTTTATTGATATACTGCCCACATAGTACAATCGGCGATCGTTGAACGATTTTTGTAAAATCGTCGATTGAAAAGTGATCGGACAAGTTGGAAAATTTTGCTCGATTGGTCGATTTTTATGGCTCCATTTTTTTGGCTTAACTTCCGATTGAAACTAAATCGTAAGAGGAATTCAATCGACGATTTTGGATTACTTCGATTAACTTTTCAGTCGTAATTGAACAATAATCGTACTCCCCATGTGGTGTACATCGATTAAAATAAAATCGAGGTTCAATTTGTTTGATTGAACTACAAAATCTAATTGAACCTCGATTAAACGCTAAATTGAACCATGTGTGGCTAGCTTAAAGAACACACTGTGCACGTACTGGGTTTAGGCATAACAGCAAGGAGGTAATGTTAAAAGTTAAAAAATATGTATATTTTTGTAAAAATTACCAGTGCTAGAGCAATAATTATTTTTAAAAATGTTCTCACAACCCTTCTCTACATCTCCAGCAATTTTGGTGATGATGCCAAAGGGCTTTGCAATTTACTTAGAGTCCGCAGTGTGCAGATTTTCCTCATTGTACTTATACAATACATATATACGTATATACAGTAAATCCCCAAAACATTTATAGATAAAACATAATTGGACTCCCCATTGGGCACTGCCAACTCACCTCTTGCACAACACAGAGAAGGTGAAGCTGTAGTGGCCCGAGACACGGTCACTAAACTGTAATATATGCATTATGTATTATATGCTGTATATGCTTATATGTTATGCTGTTACTTAGTGTGTCCCACTAAGGGTCACACTTGCTGTGTACGTGCTGCTCTAACCATGAGTCATGGCTGGGTGTTTACTCTCTAGTTTTCCCTCCAAAATGTATCAGAGTTAGTCCTGCCCAGTAACAGGCCTTATGCCAGCCCATGTCTGAGGACATAAATAGGCACACCTCAGAATGTTCTGGGCTCTCTCTTGGTCTCCTGCTCTCTATTGACCAATTGCATCAACAACTCCCTGGAGTACCACAGCTTCCAGCCCTGGACCCAGAGGAAAAGTCCTTAACAACACCCAGCCGAATGGTTTCAGCACCACGGCCGTGGCGCAGCAACGTAGATTCCCCATGTGTGAACCCCATCCCTGCCTCTGGGTGATGGTGCCAAGCGTGTAAATATCCCTAATAAACTGCAAATAGCCCCTACTGGCCTGCGTGGACCTTCGATTATTGGGGTGTGAGCGGAACCTGAAAAGTGGACAGAGGACATCCAAGCTTAAAGAACCTGGTGTCATAAGTACTTGTACACAACATACTTGCACGGCACTACAAAGCTAATCCAATGGTTATCAATCTGGGGAGCGTAAAGGAATTCCAGAGGGGCGCGCACCCTTATTCTTAACATGCGTTTGAAAAAGGAGGGGGGGATCTATAATGTTTCTAAATAGAAAAGGGGGGCCCTGCAAGGACAGTTTGGGAACCACTGAGCTGAGCTGAGTTGCTTGATAATGAGACGTGTTGAGGCTCCCTACATGCACTCAGATGGAGATGAAGATCTGATAAAAAGTTCGATTTTGCATACAAATAATGACGCTCAGGCGGCGTGTGTTCTGAGCTCACATTAAACAGCTGATGGAGAAATTTATGAATGTTCCACTATGTTTGTATGCTCGGGAAGTGGAAAGGATTACTCTTTAAGTGCAAACTTCCTGCTATACACATGGCCACTATATATCTGTGTAAAATGGGTAACAGAATGAGCAGCAAGCGCACAAAGGCCAGATAAAAAAAAGTTCAAATACAAATTGTGAAATTAAGGCAAGCTGTATAACTTTGTACACACAGAATGTTCAATATTCAATAAATAGAAATCTGCTTAAACTATTTCCTTTTTCTTTTCTTTCTAGGTATTTGCATTAGAATTTTTGGATCTAATGAAATGCAATCTATGAGTCTTACCAAAGAGAAGTCTCAGTAAAGGTGGGCATGTCAATTATAATGGTGAATAAAACATTTTATTCACCATTTATCTATTTATAGAAATAAAAGCATGCAAAATACAAAATGTTTGTGCTTTTACCTCTATTTTCTTAAGTTAAAGTACTTTAAGTTTAACATTTTTAACCTCCCTAGCGGTTGAGACGAACCCTGTTCGTTCGCTGAACAGGGTCGTCTCAACCGCAGGGGAAGCCGGCATCGGGGAGACCCGATGCCTCCCCGGAAAGCTGCAGCGATTGTCTTAATCGCTGCAGCATTTCCGGGGTTTCGGCACCGCCCCGATTGCGTCACGGTGACGTGGAAGGGGGCGGGGGCTGGCGCCATAGACCTCCATGTTAATGGAGGAGCGCCGGCTTTCCCTCTCACGCAGCTGGTGTCAATAATGACACCAGCTGTGTGAAGAGCAGCGGCGCGAGGCCGGAAATGACAGGCAGGTACTGTGTACTGTGTACTGTGATACGGGCAGTGCGCTAGGAAGGTTAAAGTAAAATATGAACATTCTTTTACATACACTGATCTACATTTTTCTGTTACAAAAGTTTTATTGATTTTCAGAGTATACAATACAAAATCAAGCAAAGAGTAAGAAAAATAAAAGCACATGTGAAACAATCTTGATCAAATGAATTGTCAAACTAAATACATAGTATAGAGAAAGAAAGAAACTAGAAGCGAAAAGGCAAGCACAAAGAGAGGAGAGAAGGACAGGGGAAAGGGGAAAGGGGGGACTCGGGACCATTAGAAGCGCACAAAATCTAAGGGCAGGCCACTGGCCTTCAGGTACTCCATCCAGGGAGACCAAATTTTCAGGAAGCGTTTATGAGTGTCAGACAGAACCGAGGTTAGGTGCTCGTTGATCATGATTCCCACCAATCGTTGCTTTACCTCAGAAAACGACAGGGTTGGTTGCCTCCAGGACCTCGCAATCACTAGCCGAGTGTTTCACAAGAGAGAAATACCACAGTGTCCCCGTAAGGATGTGGCCCACATCCTGAATAAATGCAATAGAAATTATTGGTTGATGGGTGGAGCGACCAGTGTCCCAGTCTATCCACCCATCGGTTTTTCTCCCTGCCGAGGCTTGGACGAGGGGACTTTATTAGGCCAACCTTACGTCAATACAGCAGCCCTAATCAAAGGGCTCAAATGATAGGTTCTAATCCACAAAGTAGGGAGAACACACGGGTGTGATATAGTAATATAAGTTTATCAAAACAAAAGTCCATGTATCTCATTAACAAAAATAAAGTTTCATTTATTCTTCAAAAATTATTCGCAAAGACAATAAAGATAGTCTGATGCTTTTCCGAAGTAGAAAGTGCCCGTATGATCAAAGTCATTGATAGATGTAGATCGGTTTTGATAACCTTTTGATAACCTTAGAGGTTTTGATAACCTTATATTACTATATCACACCCGTGTGTTCTCCCTACTTTTTGGATTAGAACCTATCATTTGAACCCTTTGATTAGGGCTGCTGTATTGACGTAAGGTTGGCCTATTAAAGTCCCATCGTCCCAGCCTCGGCAGGGAGAAAAACCGATGGTTGATAGACTGGGACACTGGTCGCTCCACCCATCCTCCAATATTTTCTATCACTAGCCGAGTGGCTAGAAACACATATGATGCCAGCCTGGCGGCCGATCGTTGCAGTTGAGGCGGGCGTCTATTGAGCAGATCTACATTTTTCTTAGAAGTTTTTCAATTTAAAATCACAAAAAATGAACTTCCCATGTATTACTTTCAGTGGAGTTTTCTTTTCTATATAAATGCAATATGTTTTTTACTTAGTAAAGTGCGTGTTATCAAATAAAAGAGATGGGGACATTTTCACAAAATTTCGATTAGCTGACTTTGTGAGTTAATTGAATTGTCCCTGGAAGTATCATCACCAAAATTGTTGTAGAGAAGGGCTGTGGTAACAGCCAATTGTGGGTATTTGGATGGATTTGTAATAAGGAGCACTAACACAGGGCTAAGGGAAGGAATCGATCTGTTTTGAATCTATCAGTTATTGTGACGGTATACCTATTGAGATGTAAATCTATTAATACTGAATAAATTTGAAGCCTATCGGACCAAAAAATCAAACCATGTATGCTCTGTTTAAGAGCTAAACTTAGGTCTCATTAACAACTGCCCAGTAAACGACCAATAAGCACAACCAACCAGTGAAAGCGCCATGAGGCGTCAGCCAACCGGTGTTCGGCTTTCGTCCGATAGACCTTATCCAATCTAATCTAACTCCTTATCTAATTAACCCCAAGAACCTGCCCAAGTTTGCAATCCTCTGCACCCTGGCAAACAGCAGTGTAAAGGTAGCCATACACGGCCTGATTTTCACCAGATTGTTTAGCTCATTGACTGCTGTGCATGCTCCCACCAATCGCCTGGCAGAAAATCGTGTGGGTCCACCTGGTGAGATTGACCAGGAATCTCCCGCATGTTGGACCGCAAGGATCAGACATGCCAGTAAATTCTCTGCCGATACCATTACTTTGAATGGGGGTCGCAAGTCCCCATTCAAAGTAATGGCTGGCCCACAAAGGGTGCCCGCCAATCAGCTGAGGGGCCGGCTGCAGCAGGATGGCATCATAATGCTGCAGTCGATCCCTCATCTATCAAGGAGAATCACCTAGCATATGGCTACCTTAAATGTACGCTTAGAGATAACCAGAGTGTGGAACAATGGGTTGGACAGAGTAGCCTATATGTTGAGGGAAGTTAATTAAAAATTGTAAAAAGATATTTGCCAAAAAAAAGTTAAAGTATTGCCCTAGTACAGTCATGGGCAAAATACAGGCCACGGCCATATCAGGCCCATTTAGCTTTTAAATCTGCTCCCCATACACGCTTCGAAATTCTTTCGATTTGGTGGCAGATCGACCATGCGTGATGATGTCATCATCCGGTTGTGCCGAGAATAAGCCACGCACCCTTTGTGTGCTGGCATTAACTTACTAAGCAGATCGATCTAAACATTATAGACATGTCCGTAATGTATTAGATCTATTTGTGGGCCGACTTATTGGCTTATTTTAAGGAGGGTGCTTTTAATTTGCATTCCGATTTCGCAGCAGATCAATCATGGTTAGCGCGCATGGCGGTCGAGTTAGAGAATCAGTGTGTTAGAACAAACCCCTCTCCAGCATTTTTGTGATGATGCCACATTTGGAGGCTTTGCAATTAACTCACAAATCAACTTTCATGACCTTTGCTACCAAAAAGAATCTGAAGGGTCTTTGTTCCATATTTTTTGGCAATGTCCGTCGATAGTCCCGTATTGGCGCTCGGTG
>CM070032.1:20224366-20249338 GCA_036250615.1 Ptychadena robeensis
TTGGGAAACTCGAAATTTAAGTAGAATCGAATTTTATTCATTTCGACCATCTCTACTGGGGACAAATGCCCTACTGCTCTCCGTCTTACCTACCTTGCTCATCATTTTATAACATTCTTAATATGTCTAAAGGCCCTAATACACCTTACAATCTTTCCAAACAATTTCTGTACAATCAACTTTTGTTCTACCAAAACCATGTAATATGAGGAGCTTTCTAATCCTTCCAATCACTATGTATTCTATCAGGGAGGACCCGGCACTACATAGTTGTTGGTATAGCTAAAGAAAATTGTATGGAGTGATCTAAAGGTGTATGGGGGGCTTTAAGCATTAAACTAACATACTACCAAAATGTTATCTTTTATTTTACAAAGCTACTCTTTTACAAAAAAACAGGAATGCATAAATTCTACCCCTGTGCCACCTTACTGTTACCAGAATATTAGAAGTCAAAGTAGGAAGGTTACAAGTTCACGGTATTGATTCAAACCAATGCAGAACAACATTCCTGAGCTCTTTTTCATTCACAGACTTCTCACCATCCATTGATTTAAAAGGGAGATTGTGGCAACTGCGATGGTGTTTTAGCACTATAATCCTCAGCAGGGCAATAATATAAGAGAGAAGAACTTTCAAGGTCTCAACTGTCCTTCTGTGGTGGCTTCAGACATAGACAATCATTTTATCGGCTATCTCTTTCGCAAGCTATTTTATTCAAAGTGTTTTAACACATTTAAAAAGCCATCGTCCTTATTTTGCGAACACCTTAATCTCTGTAAATATGTGTAAGAAAAGAACTTTGGTTGTCTGTAAAGATACAGGACAGATTCACAGCTACGGCTCGAAACGGTGAAAAAATAATGGCCGCTTAAATGTGCGTCCACATTAGCAGCTGATGAACAGCTGATTGTTCTGGCTGGGAAAGACACCGTCCTATGCTTTGCTAGTAGCACAATTTGTTGATTCAGACTGGGAAGGAAAAGGAATTCCTCTCCAGACAGACCCAAGCTATTGATGGACAAGCCTACTGCTGATAACATGACAGCTAGCGGGTTTCATTGAGCTGTCTGGAGTTTTTTTTACTGTATGTCTTATCTGATGGTGTACTGCTGAGGAATAATGTGTGTGATGTTTGCAGTGAATGTACACAAGCCAACTTCATATGATGGTAATGCTAGCCATACACAGCTAGCCATAAATAGCCCGATCAACCAAGCCCGATCGAAGTTTGCCGATAAAAAAATTGGCGTTTTTTCGGATGATCTAACAAAAACCCCCCACATAGGAAAAATGATTCTTGAACGATGTAACAGTTTTGATCGTACATCATAGTCGGAGTTTATCATCATTTTTATTGTCCAATTTTTCATTCAATGGGAAGTAATAGTAATGTCGGGGATGATTGGTGTTCATTTAGTCAGGCGCTACAAGAAAACTAGAACGATGTAACCTGACCGATTAAAATTTTACAACATGTCCGATCATGTGATGGCCGATTTTCTGCTAAATTTTGATCGGGAAAGCTCTGTCATGTGGGCCAAACCCGATTTATGCGCGATTAACGTGAAATTTCGATCGGGCTTGGTTGATCGGGCTATTTATTGGGCTGTGTATGGCTAGCATAAAAAGGAAAAGGAGGCAAAGCTTATTATCATACCTAGTTATGGGCACCAGGAAAAAACATATGGAAGAGTGGTTGGGTAGATATTTCTTTTTTCTAAAAGTTGCATGAATTATGAGTTTAGATCAAGTCAATGAAGAAAAACATGTCTATGACTGGAAAATTTAACAATAAAAAAGGGGGACAGACAGATTTGTGTCAAAATTGAAGACAGTCCCACCAAATGAGTGGCAGTTTGGAACTATGTATATAATGATCTCAGGCTAAAGGCCCCCATACATGTCTAGAACTTATTTCAATCATATATTTTGTTGTTGATTGATTGAAAATCTACGGCAGCCCACATGGTCAGATCGACCTAAAACTATTAAAATTGGGAAAATTGTCGATCGAAAAATTATCAGACATGCTGGAAAATTTTAATCGGTTGTATTGAAATTCAATTTTAGTTGATCCGAAAAATCTGATCAAAAATTTGTTACTACAGTTGGTATAGATTACAATCAATCACCGATTTCCCTGATCCAAAAAGTTTATCTTTTTAAGTTGATTAAAAGGAAAATCTAGACGTGCATGGCCTTAGATCAGAATACACGTGGATACAGTGACCAGGATACGATATGGTATAGAATACGAAACAGGAACCTATTAAGATAAGTGTTGATCCTGAGTATTCTAAGATCTCAAATATAGTGCTATATCTTCCTAATTGCTAATATTCAAGATTTTTTACATCAGTACCCAAACTACCATGCATTGCGTTAACAATATGCACAAGTGCTTATTTGCACAATGAAGGTAATCTATGGAATTTACTAATTTATTGTTATATATTTATTGTTAAATTATTGTGAAGAAAAATTTGCAATATTTTGCAAATATGAATATTACCTGTACTGCTCAATTTTCAGAATAACAAAACAACATTGAAAGATCAATTCAGTTCAATATTTCCGTTTGATTACCTTAAAACAATCGATTTTTAAGTCAATCGGAAATGGATTCCCAAGGCATTTCGATCGACTGTTATACGATCGTACTATGAAGCATGTGAAGTACTATATATGGGGTATGGGGGGGGGGGGGGGGGGGGGGGGGGTGATGTAGGCCCTTGACTAAAAGGTGGACAGACAATTTTCTTTAGCTGTATACAGACCTAATGTTACACATCAATGTTTTCATTAGCACTGCTATGACCAATCAGACTGATCATGGGACAGCCTTGCATTTGGTGAAATCCTCCCATGCAGCAAAGATGAGCCGAATGCCATAGAAAAAATTGGAAACCACCAGACCCCTTGCAATGCTATCACAGGTTTCCCAAGGATTATTGATAAAATCGATCATGTAAACGGGCATGTAAATTTTAGCCGGTCTAAAGGGTTTTTTAGGCATTTCAATCGACTTGTATACGATCGGACTATGTAGCATGTGCATCTAATGCCTGCCATACACACCCCGACGGGTGCAGACAGACCAGCTCCGATATGCACTGGAATGCAAACGTGATGACGTCATCACTTTGCACCCTGGTGCATTATGGGGCCCCTTCAGCTGGTCTTCATTGCAGCTAATGCCATTGGCTTACATCGGCCAGAGATTATCGGACATGTCCGTTCTCTGGCCGGCGGAGATGTGGGGCGAAAGGGATAAGCGGCCGATTTTTCCGCTGACCGACCGCGCGATCGCGCACGCCCGTCGGTGAAAAATCGTCCGCTTGTCGGCATATGTATGCCAGGCATAAGTAAAGGAATCGGTCATATTTAAATCAATCACACTGTATGGTGGTACAATGGTTTCATGTTAGACTGACTAATGATATTTAAATCGCACAAGCCCATTGAATCTGAGATAGATTGTGCACAAGTCAAACTGTGTATGGCTAGCTTTAGACATATGAATTGTAAGAAGGAAGTCTAGATGACCCAATAGTTTGGTTGGAACACCCTGGGGCCCATGACCCATATTATCCTCCATTCTTCTTATATTCTCTGGCCTTTCCTGTGACTACTACATTTGGTTTTATCTCCTCCCTCCATCTTTTCCTCGATTTAGAGAATGTAAAAGGGTATACATGAGAAATACAGTATAGCTGCTGCTTTTTTTATGTATTATTTTATATTTGTATATATATTTTTTTTTTGTATTATTATTTTTCTACTTATTTAAACCCTCCTGTGGAAGTGATTTGTTGTCATTAATGTCAACTAGGAAATAAATATAATATAAATAAGCATCATGAATGTAATTTGTCTATTATGTACATGTAACGGAGTATGTACTATTTTTTGTGTATGTTAGTTCTAAACAAAAAACAAATGCTTATTTCATGATGTTTGAATGCTGTAAAAAAAAACTCCCTTTGGTTAATGCTAGACTACATTTTGTGGGTGCCATTGCAGGGTTATGCATCCATTATGTCCAACCCCAGCCATGGCACGATTTGCCAATGCTTTAGGTCCCTATTAAATTGAATGGGCAAAATGCACCCTAAAAACATTTTCTGCATTTTGTATGTGTTATTGCCTGTGGCAGTCCGCATCACAGCAATGATGATGCAGGTCCTCGTGTTGTAATGGCATATTACAGGCCTATAGGAGGTAATAAGCTGCGTCTGCACTGTACCCCTCCTCCTACATTCAGTATGCGCCAAACCTAGGAAAGAAATGTAGTGTAGACAAGCCCTTAGTCCAATACTATTGGAAAAAATTTTGGCCTGACCCCTTTTTTTAACATGATATGGGATGTGACATCAATACTTTGCATATGGGGGGAGGGGGGTTGTAGGCCCTTGACTAAAGCAGGGAACACACGGCTCAATATTGGAGCCATTCGAGGTTCCCTGCAGCAGCGCGATGAGGTCATCTTGTTGCTGCCCCATAGTCTCCATGCAAAGCAATGGACATCCACCATGGTTTACGGTCATATCCAATATCCCTGTTTTCGAGCGTGATTGATTGGTCCCACACGAAAACATGGATCGCCGCATTAGATATGGACCAGATGGATTGCTGTCAGCGCACAGGGCACTCCAACTGACCATCGATCTGGCCCATATCTACACATGTGTTCCCAGCTTAAAAACTGGACTGACAATTTTCTTAAGCTGTATACAGACCTAATGTCACACATCAATGTTTTCATTGGCACTGTTGTGGCCAATTAGACTAATGACCCCCATACATGTATAGATATTAGTGGCCGACCGATTCAAAACTATTAATTTTTAGATCGTCGACTGAAAATTGGTGCATGCCCACATGGTCCGATCAACTAAATTTGATCGTAATTATGAAAAAAATTGATCAAAACATGATCGGACATGTCGGAAAATTTTGATCGGTTGAGTACAAATTGAGTACAAAGTGAGTACAAATTACGATAAAAAAAAAGATCGATCAAAAATAAAATATAAATCGATCAAAAATTGGTTATTCCATGTGGAGTATATTCTATTTTCCTTCAATCAATCTCCAATTGTACGATTGAAAAAAATAGATCGTTTTTAGTCTGTCGGACGCTAAAATCTGTGTATGTATGGGGGGCATTACCATGAGACAACCTGGCATTGTAGGAAATCTTCCCATGTAGCATTAAAGGGGGAATGTGGAAATATCTCCTATCACCATTGCTTTATCAGCAAAGATGAGCCGAATGTCATATGAAAACCTGAAAACCACCAGACCCCTGGCAATGCTATCACAGGTTTCCCAAGGTTCATTGATAAGATAGTTAGGCCAAAAGATGTTGTTGTATCATGTCATATTACCCTTGTGAAGCATATTTTTAAGAATTGGCTTGTTTTTGTTGGTGTTGAAAACTACAGAGCTGCAACATCTTAATTCAGAATAATGTATTGTTGAGGTTGTAGGGTGAAATGTATTTCTATTTTGCTTTATTTAGATCTCTTGGGGACTCCAGCAGTGAGATCTTTGCAGTCTGAAGTTGGTAGACTGAACACCTGCTGAAGCTCATGTGAAAAGCTTTCACTTTCCTGCTAGAACGTATTATTTTATAATATTGATTATGCAGCAGAAAACATTAATGACAAAGTGGTCACAAAACTCGAGAACTTCAAGCTTAGTGGGAAAAGAACTAAGAAATATGGTGGGAAGGACTTAGAATATGCAAAAATGCAATAATCATAATTCTGGATTGAATAATAAATACATAAAGCTAGTCATGCAAACGTCAACTGTTGATTGATCTTTGATTTGATAGACTTGTGCAATTTAAATGTCGACTATTAGTCGATTGCACAAGAACACAATTCAAAATCAATTCAAAACTATTAATTTAAGAATGTTTGATTCCTTTCCAAAGACCTGTGCATGCTCCATATGACGACAGGACTTAAACCCATCAAAATACCTAGATACAATCAACTGAAATTAACCAACATGACCAGTTAAGGTCCCCACACACATAACGAGCAGGGACCAACAGATGAGCCATGGAGAGCAACGTGATGCCATCATCATGCTGCTCTTCATCACTCACAGTATCGGCGGGCACCCTTTGTGTGCCGGACACTAGCTTTGTGTTTGGACATTCAAACTAATGGTACCGGCCAGAGATTTACGGACATGTCTGTTCTCTGGCCGACCAAGCTTTGGGCACCCAACTAATGGCACCGGCCAGAGATTTACAGACATGTCTGTTCTCTGGCTGACCGAGCTGTGGGCACCCAACTAATGGCACCGGCCAGAGATTTACAGACAAGTCTGTTCTCTGGCCGACCAAGCTTTGGGCACCCAACTAATGGCACTGGCCAGAGATTTACAGACATGTCTGTTCTCTGGCTGACCGAGCTGTGGGCACCTGCCATCCAAGGCTGGCTTGTTACGTGTGTTGGGACCCTTATATCTCTTTCTATTTTCATCTATTTTCCATCACTTTTGTTTGATCAATTCAGGTAAAAAGGAATTGTTTGTTAAAGGATGGGCTGAAACAATAGATTTTTTCAAACTATCCAATGTAAATATTCTACCAGTTGTGCCCACCGTAAGACACTATATGAGTGGCCGGTCATGGATAATGGAGGCAACCTTCTTTGAACTTCGTTACATCTTGTTAAGGTTGCATCTGTACCATATTGTGAATTTGTGAGATCAGTTGGCCGTTATCAGTCACCCGCCAACCAACCCCATGTGGTCCCTAAAAGACAGCATATCATGTCCACCAGGCAGTTGAGTTCCCAGGGTGGTCAGAAGTGGCTTCATTCTTGGTGAGCTATATGTAATGTTTGGTAGACCCAATGTCTGTACTAAAAAAGCCGTCTGTTTACATTAAATGTTTGTTTGTGGCTTCCACTGTCTTTCAGGATTAGGGACAGACCAGCTAAATCACCTACTGTGCCATACGTGTTACACCAGACCAGAAAACAATGCATGTGACAGCTACTAATTGCCTAATGATCTCCTGATCACAATGAGACTGGTTGGTGACAATAGTAGCAATTAAATAGAGTCAACAATACATTAGGAACTAAATTGTTTTTTTTTCTCTGCTTGGGATGGGAAGGTAGGTGTAAAATTTACAGAATTGGTTGTGCCCTTCAGTAAAGCTGGCCATAAGCGGTTCGACTTTAGCACATTCAATCTTCAATATGATTTTAGATCTTTATCGTAATATTAATCGAACATCAATCGTAATCGTAATATTAATCGCAACAAACACAATGCTACAATTTTAGTTTCATTGTTGTACAATCGACAAAATTTTTCCAACATGTTGGATCACTTTTCAATCTATGTTTTGATCATTATCGAACAATGTTTGTCGATCAATCCATCTGTGCAGTAAACTATTTAAGTTCGATGTAAACTTTGATCATTTTAGGTCAATGAAATGCTTAAATCTAACCATGTATGGCCAGCTTAAAGCAGGGAACACCTGGCTCAATATTGCAGCCGTCCGATGTTCCCTGCAGCAGCGTGATGACGTCATTGATTGGTCCTGCTCGAAAACAGGGATGTTTCCGGGTCTACCCTCAATTGCATCACCGGTGACGCGAAGGGGGCGGGGGTAGGCGACGCCATAGACCTCCATGTAAATGGAGGGGCATCGCCTTTTTGCAGCATAACTCCAGCGTATCCAGTGACGCCAGATTTATGCACTGAACCTCCGGCCGGGCAGGCAATCAGGGCGGAGCACAACATGCCACATGTGCGACGCTCAGAAGGTAAAGAATACACGATCAGCTGAGCTTTCAAATATTATTTTTTTATTGGCAAACATTGATGATGAATTGTATTGATGTAAATGGTTATGAAGGTAAGTTATACTAGTTTTCATTATTTTGGCTTCTGGAACAAAGTTGTAAACTTGGTGAGGACCAATGGAAAGGCAGCTGGATCCAAGAAACCAATGTCTTTTAAGCATCTTGGGGACCTCTGTTTTAGGAATCGGAGCCAGTGGGTTAGTTGATATAGTAAGTTGATATTGGAACTCAGTTGGAAAAGGCTGAAGCTCTTTTGTTCGATTTGGAATCGAACACAGCCCACCTGGAGCAATCTATCCCACTCCCAGAAACTGGGGGTCCCCATCCAAATTTTAGGCAAGGGATCGATTCCCTCAAACGGTGCATTGATTCCTCGAACAATCGTTGTGAGCAACGATCGTTGTAGAATAAAACGGTGTATGGACGGCTTTAGTGAAATCCCATACAGTGAATTTCAACAAAAAAGAAGGTGGCCCATTTGTTTGATCACCTGTAGAGGCTCAATAATCACTATCCATATAGAATCCCTACCTCCAGTTTAAATTGCTGATTAGACTGCTATTATATAAATATGTATTATTCTGTGGATGATCAATGACAATTTTCACCAATGAAGGAGGATCAAGTTGGCTGATTAACAGAACATATGATGATGATATCAGCATCTTTGAGCATCTTCAAGAAAAAGTGTCCTACATCAGTTTACAAATTTAAAGTCAGTTAGTGGTAAAAATGCTCAATAAGAATTGAGATCAAGCAAAAGAAACATCCTAAATTGGGTTTTCTATTTTGAGGTGTCATAATCATCCCGAGTGGGGTGAAACCTTCAACAGAAAGTTACTATTATGATGGATTAGTAGCTGCACATTTTCAATATTTGAAATGATGCTGTCAAGCAGCGCCTGCCTGGTAAAGCATTCAAGGGATATGACTCATTGAGAGGGGTACACGGCCGCCTGTAATCACATATGAGCTATTGTGCGCCATGACAAACCTTTTCTTAAAGCCACATGGTGTCAGCCAGTGATTAATGGTACCCTGGCCCCTTGCCAAGAAAATGGATGCATTTCATTCTCCTGCATCCAAAGATGGTCATGTGCACCTCCCTGCCCACCATGCCAATGTGTTACAAAATAAACACCATTAGAGTTTAATGAATCTCAGCTCATTAGGGGAGAATATAGGCTTATTTATATTTAAAAAGGCATATTTATATTTTATAAAGCATCTTTCATGCAACTATAGTGTTAGATTGCTTTATTTATGAGAAGCATGTAACAATGTGCAATTAGGTTCCCCTTGCCACCTAAGTTGATTGTAATGTGTTAAAATATGATTGTGTAGCTCATAACACAATCTGATATTACAGTATAATTAGCTTAATTAACTGAAGCTGTCAGGGGAGGATGACTACACCTGAAACTAGAAGTTCTGCAAAGGCTGTTAGCATCATAGTTGTGAGGGTTGGTGGAGTTTAGGTGCCACTCACAGATTCCTGACCATACAGACACATAGCTAAGGTAGAAAACGCTAATGTAGTAATCCTCAATATGTCTCTTTGCCTTACACACATACTGTACATCAAAATTCTGCTGTCGCTGTCATCCTCAGAAGCTCAATCTGTGGCTGTAAATTGGCCTGTTGGTCATCCATCAGCCTCTAGGACCCAGGTTACTGTTGGACAATTCTGCTCTGCATTGCTCAGCACAAACTCAATTACTTATTTTTGTTATCTAATGGCTCACTTACAGGGGCAGTATACAACCACCCATCCAAAACACCTGATAGAGATTTCATGGGGGCATTATCGCAACATCCATCAAACGCGTGTACAAGTGTGCTTATACTTAGATATAGTATAAAAAGCAAGACTAAAGGTACCCATACACGGGCCGTGTTTATGTTTATTTCCCGAACGATCGATTGCTGTGCACATTCACAACGATTATTTGGTGAACGATCATATTATAATCGAAGGTGATAACTCTTGTTTGATTGATCCTGCATGAAGATATGTCGATCAAACAGGGAACCAACATGCTGGTAAATCCCTGTTTGATTGCCATTACTTTGGATGGCAATCAGTCGCATAAAGTGGTGCGCATCAATTCGCCAAACGATTGTTAGATGATCTGTTGGGTCATCACGCCACGATTGGTCACTCAATGATCGAACGGTTATCAACCAGTGTATGGGCAATTTAAGGGTGTGTGTCTACAGGACATCAAGGACAAGTCGGCGTTATGCGTTCCCCATAGTTTGACTGCATTGGCAATAATACTCCCTATTCATTTGAATAGAAAAACACCAGAGTTGGCACAATAACAACGTGAGAACCCAGATTTTAAAAAGTAGTGGGGTGGCACACCACTTTGTTGTTGCACCAGTGGATCTCATCTCATTCATTCATTGTGCCAGTGTCTTTTTCCCTGCGGCCACCGAAGCACTACATGTTAGAAAAAAGTTGCAGAGGATACAAGACCTAAGGGGGTGCTACCATTACAGTTCTGGTGGCTATGACTCCTAGATTGCCACTTTGAGTTAAGTTCAGTTAGGTTATTAAAGCATTAAAAAAATCCCTCCTTTTATCAATCAGACATGATAAAAACTTTTATTACAGAGTATACCTTTAACACTGATAATATTTCCATAATAATAATAATTAATGTAGAATATATTGATGGGTAAAGTTGAGCTTTAGATATCCACCTCTTTTTTTAAACTGAGATTAATCAGATGAAAACCTTATATATATTTTCCACATCCCATTGGCCACATTATCATATATAATAGAGAGCTAGGGGACACCACTAATCCTAGATTGTACATGATAACTTAAGGTAGGCATACACAGGCCGATTTTTCAGCCGATCGACCACCATGCGTGTTCCTACCGATCGCTCGGCCGCAAATCAGATGAGTCCACTGTGTCTTCGCAGTCTTTGGTGTACGAGTGAATACTGTTCTTTACCCTCTCGAGTGGCCTGTTTTTTGTTGTCTAAAGGTGTTCATATGCGGGTTTCGATTTTTCGTTCGATAGATTAATGATCGATAGCCATGCACGTTCGTTCGCTCGTTGATCGGACAGAAAACCGAACCCAAAAAAATTACAGATCCCGCTCCAAAAAGGTTTTTCGATAAATCCCAGTCAATCGTGGATGGGGACCACACAGACCCATCACAGCCAGCACTGTGTATTCCTGATGTGAGAACATTATCTGGGAGCTGCTGACAGGCAGAGCTCAGAGCAGAACAAGGGAAGAGCTGTGCACAGGCTGCTGTGCACAGTGCAGGGGGAGCCCACCTCCTTTGCAGCCATCTTGTGTCCTGCTCTCAGCTCTGCCTCTCAGCAGCTCCCAGACGGTGATGTGAAATATTTTCCATTTAGAAATATTTCACAACACCGGGTGTACACAGGACAGGGTCCCCATCTAACGTGTCATTCGAATGGGTATGGACACCTTTAAATGGCACAAAAATGTAAATAGATTACCAAGTCATTTCCAGCCCATTCTCAACAACCTGCTTGTCGTTGATAACACCTATGTCTATTGGATAATACAGGAAACTGGCGCTGGGTAAACCCGCATCCTCGGTGTCAGTGAGTGAACATGGGACTTCCCACAGTTTGCCTGTATTATCCGACAAGCATAGGCCATCCAGGAAGCAAACAGGAAGAAGCAATCGCCAGACAAACATCGCTGGAGGACACCTCTGGATCACCCCTTTAAGATTCCCTTTTATTCTGGTGACAACTTTAACATTTTGCATTTCCCATCACTGTCTGTTTTGGGAAACTGAGAGGAAGAATCTTATCAACAGGAACACAGACAACAAAAACAACCAGACAACATACCTCTGCCCAAAGTTTGCTCACAACATTTCAATGGCTGAAATTCTTGACATTTTTTATAGAAACAGATTTCAGCTGAACTGAGAAATAATTTCATACCTTCTGAAGAAAGCCATAATTGGACTAAAGATTCCTTTAGTGTACTTTGCTGGAGTTGTACTTTAATTGGCAATCTTGTCACGCCGCAATATGTATTTATCAGTAGGGTTCTGTTAAGTGTCACTGAGTGCCAACGGTTGAGTGGTAAACATGAAGTCACACTTTGAACCTGCGAGATAGACGAGCTCCTTCTAACAGAGCTAGTTTGTGACACGGGAGATACACTGGACTTTATGTTACTTTAGAAAACTATAAAAATAGCCCCCATTGTCTGCTATAGATACAGTACAAATGCACGGGCCGCACACATGATGGCATAAAAGGCTTTTCTGCAGGCTATTTCTGATGGTGTTTGAACTGTGTCTGGTACAGTGATATTCACAACCCATCAATGTAATCACGAAAAGTGAAATAGATGATCATTTCCAAGAATCCTCCTGAAGAAAAACTGATAGATACACAGAGTGTTGAAGGCCATACAAATAGGAACCAATTTTATACATTTCTCCTTGCTTTCTGTGGTTCCATTTGGGTGATTACACTCCATGCTCCCCTTCAATAGAGATGGTCGAATTCTTCGAATTGCTAACTTTGTGACCTGATTACAAAGCCCCTGAATATGGTATCATTACCACAATCTCTGAATATGTAGAGACCAGTTGTGGGAACATTTGAAAAAAAGAAGTTTTGCTCTAGCACATGCAGTTTTTGCATAAATTAAGTTCAAAAATAAAGTAGAAATTCCCAATTTTCGCAATTTTTACTTGATTTTGAACCTAATTTGTGCAAAAACTATTTCTGTTAGAGACATACTTTCTTTTTTGTAGTATACCCCCAACCCTTCTCTATATCTCCAGCAAGTCTGGTGAAGATACCATGTTTAGGGGCTTTGCAATTAACTCAAAATTGGCGAAATTGGCGAATTTCATCTCTACCCTTCAATAACACACAGATTGATTTGCAAATGCAATAGGCATTAAAGATTTACAAAGATTAGATTATTTTAAAATTAGAAGTTGAAATTACTCTGGACATAGAAAGTTTTTCTTTGCACATGTATCCCTCGGGCCACTAAAGATAAATGATCTAATTTTCAGAAACAGGTTATGTAATACAGTCCTTAGAACATTCTTTGCATGTGTAAGATTATCAGAATACAAGGTGGACGTGCCTAAAAAGATCAGAAGACAGCAGAATTACATACATATCAAACATTTAATTGTTTGAAAGAGTTATCATTAAAGGGGAACTCTATTAAAAAATAAAGCCTATATAACTTCTACACTAGATATTTTGTAATGAATATTACAGTATCAGTACAGTATCCCTCCCAAACATTATTTAATTAAAAATGTATTATTTATTATTTACATTCAATTGATTCCCTGCGTTTGGGTATCATTACAAGTCTTCACTTGAAACTAAGCACTAAGTCAACATTTAGGTTACTCCTGCAATAGGAATCTAACTTTTGGTGAGAAGTGATGGCCGAACTGTCCACAAGGCGGGCAGTTTGGCCGCGAACATAACATAGTTGCTTTTCTTTCCCCCCCGACCTGTCCTGTTCACCGGCGGGAAGAAGATGACTATTCTTCCACTGGCCAGACAAGAAGCAGAAACATCCGGCCAGTGGAAGAATTCTTTGACGATAGACCGCAGAGAGAAGCCGGTCTCTAGTGAAAGAAAACCGGCTTAAACTGGAAGTGACGTCAGTAATGTCACATTCGGATATCAAAACCGTGAACTGTGCATTCCATGTACCGGAAGTCATGTCAGTGACATCCCTTTCCACTTCTTCCGATTCAAATTCCCCATGAACAGGCTTTTTTAAAAGTCTGATCCACCTGTTTGCGGACAGACCTGACCATCACTATTTGGTGAGATGTCTCTATGGGTTTCATCAGGTTGACATTTAATTCATGCTTCACACAAATACTCCATAGATTTGCTCTTGGTCAGGTCCCTCTGTCATATTTACAACCCATTATGGCCCAATGTGTCAATAGGTTTGCCCACCCCTGGCCTGGGCTGAACTAGTTTGTCAATAGTGTTGAGCTTGAATATTCGAATTGCGAAAATATTTGGTGAATATCGGCTATTTGGAAATCCGCACATTTTGCAAATATGGCGTCGTATATTCGCAATCTCGAATATTTGAGAAATTGTGCATTGGGAAGCTTTTAGCTATGCATTGCGAAAATAAATACAACAAATGTGACCATCCATTTTGAAGGCAATTGCAATGTTATTATAATTGCGAATATATGTTCGCAATGCATGGCCATAAGCTCAAATTGTGAATATTCATGAACATCAAATCTAATATTAGTAAACAAGTTTGAATGTTGCCATCCTCAACACCCTCAAACTGAGCTGCAGTATTGGTGCCAAGATCATACAGCCATAACAATTTTGAAGATTAGGCAAAAAAATCAAATGCACACAACAGTTTAGTTAAAGCAAATAGTAGTTTGGTAGAATATATTATTTCTTCTAAGTACAGGAATATCGTCCAAAAATTCCTAATTTAACTTAAAAGGTGAAACTAATATATGAAATTGACTAATTGCATGGAGAGTGACATATTTCAGCCTTTATTTGTTATAATTTTGATGATTAGGGCTTACATCTTATGAAAACCCCAAAATGTACATTTTCGAAATCCCCAAAATCAAAATCTCATGCATATGTGCTTAGTACTTTGGGCCCTTATTTCATTATTCCTCCCTCAATGCGGCATGACATGGATACTATCAGCCTGTGGTACTGCTGAGGTGTTATGGAAGACCAGGATGCTTCAATAACGGCCTTCAGCATTGTTCCTTCTCATGTCTCTCATCTTTCTCTTGGCAATGTCCCAGAGATTCTCTATGGGGTTCATGTCAGGAGAGTTTGCTTGCCAATCCAGCACAGTAATCCCATGGTCATTGAATCAGGGTTTGGTACTTTTGGCAGTGTGGCAGGTGCCAGGTCTCCATAAAGTTTTGTGCCTGCAGAAGGAAACATGAAATTCTTCTGGAAGATGTCTTTGTTGACTTTGGACTTAATGAAGTACAGTTGACCAACACCAGCAGTAAACCAACACCATTGAAAGGCTCAGGAACCCTTTGCAGGGGTTTTTGGAATAATAAGCTGACACTTTGAACCTAGAATATTGAACCTTTTTACAATACTAAAATTTTCTGAGATTTTTATTATGGGGTTTTCATAAGCTATAAGCCATACTCATCAAAAGTATAACAAATAAAAGCTTGAAATGTCTGCCTTTGCAAGTAATCAGTCTATTTCATATATTGGTTTCACCTTTTAAGTTGAATTACCTAAACACAGGAATTTTTCGGACGATATTCAAATATTTCGCAAATATCCTGTATAGAAATTTGCCTAGAACAAGCCGTCGGCTTTAGTTTCAATGCAGCCTATTCCTTAAGATATTTAAACCGTACTTACTTGTTGTGTTTTGTTAGAAGAAGCCTCTCGGCTGCCCACTTCCCAGCAGGCGCACTTTCTCAAATGACAATGACAAACAAAAATGTACAAAAGGGCACAGGAAAAATGACTGCACTGCCAGGGAACTTTAATACAGTCCCTTCAGCAAATAGGCACATGCTTCCTCTTCATTATTTCACTAAAGGTCAAAATCAATAGCTGCTGAAGAAATGTGTTGGGAAAGGAGCAGAGAACATGTGGAGTATGCAATTTCTTGACTTCTTTCCTTTTTTATCATTAGGGCCCATATACGTGGACATCAAAATGGCATATTTTTTCTTGTTTTCTCAGTTGGCTTCTTCAACTCCTGGGCTGAAAGCCATAATACACAAGATAGCATGGCCGTGTGTATTTGTTGCATGTTGTTTCTCATCCGAAATATCAGTACCAGCAGTTTTTTGTACCTGATGTACTATATACTTGAGTTGGTAAAGTTGGACACGCATGATGTTGGTGTATGTTGGTCCCCTAACGCGGATCTATGCAGGGAACAACTTGCTTGACACCCAACATAATATCCAATATAAAAACATAAATGTGCCATGTTGTAGGGAGCTGGTAAAGAAAGTTTTTTTGGTACATAGACCTATTGGAAAATGAATAGGCTTGGGGCAAAAACACACCAGCTTGTCAACACTTAAAGCAATGTATGTAGAGACTGATGCAAGGGGGGGCTAATATTACACTAAATCTCTCCCCAAAATAACCCTTCTAAGCTATCACAATGTGACAAATCATCCACTTTAGTTCTCCCCACTAATTAAACAGAGGTGATAATTTAAAAAAAACAATGAACTGGCTGAAGATGAACAATGAACAATGGCTCCTGTATATACAGGGCTATAAAAAAATTTGTTTACCTTGGTTCCTGTCTTACCACCTTGACTCGGTCTCAGTAGCTGCAACCACTGTGAAGTAATGTATCATTTAAGTTCACAGCTTAAGTCCTTCTCTGATAAACTTAGATTTCTTCCATAAATTCAGTGCATTTATACTTAATATTAAATGGCTGGAAATCTGGTGAAGTCAGAAGACTGGACAACAAAAAATCTAGTGAGTCAAAGTATTAGCTGATGAGGGAACCACTTGGCTCTTCTGCTTTAAATTATGGAAATGAAGCCAGGGCCATCAAAAATTTCGGGGCCCCATACACTACCCCCCACCTGAGGGCTCCTGAGGATGCTTACTACTACACTACCCCTAGCTGCTGTGAGGAGGTGGCGTGCAGGATGGGGAACATATCGATAAACTGCGTGTATAATGATATTACTGAGCTTATAATCCAATGCCTCCCACCATAGTTATGTCTCCATCACTACATGGAGTGGTCCAATGCCAATTCTTTGGGGGCAAGCCAATATACCTACCAGTATGAATAGTTGAATGTGAATAGCCTGGCCTTAGGTTGACTTTAGATTCGTTATAAGCTTGGATTCCTAGGATATTCTTAAACTAGGTACACACCTGTAGATATGTGACAGATCGATGGCCGCTTCGATCGATGGTAGCTTTGATTCAGCTACTAATATCAGACAGATACGGCCATTGCCATCCATATTGTGCCAGAAACAATAGACAGTTGCAGAAAAGTTGCCAATGCGGCCTTTGAGCAATTAAAATAGACAAACAGGAACTTCAGAATACAGTGGACAAAGATCTGTCCGACTATGGCTGTCATCAAATCATTGTTCTGTAAAATGAAACCATCAGCAGCCATATTTCATTCATGATTTCGGAAGGTATGGGAATCTGCAATAAATGTCTCATAATTGTTACATGGGGAAAATAGATATTGAATAAATAGCTCCGTCTCTCATGATTCTCAGGCAGATCATGAAATGTCTCACTGTGTAGGCAACGAAGACAAGCAATTATCTCCAGAGGAAACTTGATGAGCATTTATTTCTCACTGCTTATCTTGTCTTCACATTGTTCCCAAGCCCAACCATCTGCTCTATTTATGTCTTCTCGTCTTTGTCACTTCTAGAAAGAATACAGCCAATCTACTGCCCCATATCTGTTTTGTAGTCCAGTTTATACATTTTGGTTGCCAAAGTTTGTGATATAGAACTGTATTCTTTAAAAAAATTTTTTATAAAAGGTACCCATGCACAAATGATACAAAGCTATCAGTTTATTGGTTGAATAGGGTTATATTTATAGAATTTTTTTCAAGTAAGGTAGATCTTAATCCTAAAAGGATAATATAGATCTTTATTTTAGAACCATTTTCTATCCTATTTACATGAGAGTGTTGAGGAATTTACTCACACCCTTTCAAAACTGTTTCCGGGATTGTGTTGGATAACAACAGTGGCCCATGTTCATACAACATGTAGCGCCACAACCACTTGTAGCTAGAGATGGCCGAATTTTTCTACTAGCTGACTTTGTGAGCTGATTGCAAATCCCCTGAACATGATATCCTCACCAACATTGCTTGAGATGTAGGTTGAGGTTGGAGATGAAGGGTTGTGGGAAAAAAAATGTTTTGTTCAAGCACATGTAGTTTGAGTCAGAGGTTGACCCCCAGGGGTCTTGTATTTCATCATTTCCTTTATGTGTTGTGGATTTACACATGGAAAATAATGTAATTGCGAATATCTTATCTGGAGTGCAGAACTTCTATCTTTTAGACGAATCCTGAACCACACTTGGAAATGCTTACCTGCTTCAAACAAGCCCACGTGGCATCCTGTGCTTGTCATTGGATCCACAGCCACTCACATCCCCTCAGACATTGATGATGGCAGGAACGTGCAGGGATGGGGATAGGTTCAGAGCAGACAGGAAATACAAACTATGCAATATGCTTTAGGGATGCAAAACCTAAAATACCTGGTACCACCAGAGAAGTTAAAGCTGAATCCAACCTTACATTCCATCTTGTATCCTTCATTCCAATTGCTTAGAATCTGTACCAAAAGATCCAATCCAATGCTGCCCATCACCTGGTCCAGGGATGTGAAGCTCAGGAATGCGCGCTAACTCTTGTCCATATTTTATTAAATTTGGTCTGTAAGATGTTATTTAAATTGTTAAAATAATTGACACAGATGTGTTATGCTTTGCTTGTTCCAAATTTGATGTTTAAGCAAGATGTTTCCTTATGAAAATATTCATTGTTATATCTGATAAAAAGGATAATAAATATCAAGGTTGGCCAGGACTTTGTTTTTTTTCTAGTATGGGTGTCCCTGTCCCACCACTTACATTCATTGGAGGTCGATCATCACACATGGGTGTTACCTTAATCTCCTATTTTCATGTACAACACCCTGCTTGCCTCTTCAACCAGCTATGATCTTACAAAAGTAAAATACACACAGCCACTGGATGTAAAATAAATCTGGGAACACATGTATATATATATAGGGGGGCTTTAGACTGGCGCAGGATTGGACACGATTAAACCTAAGATCGATCATGCAAAATTCGACCCATGTATGACTAGTTTTAGCTTTGTCAGCTCAGTAACTATGAATAAGAATGGCGTGCTCCAATACTAGCATCACATGGAGATGAATTCGAGATGGAAAGCTGGTTGGACTAAGCATTGTGAACTCCATGTAGGCACACTCACTTTTTAGAACTTGTTTCTTTTTTTGTTTTTCGCAAACTTTGACTTTTTATTACCAACAACGTTTCCTAGATAATGAATGTCATAGGATGGCTTGCCATTATTTTCACTTTGTTGCATGCAGCTATTTATCTGTCTTATCAATTATCTTTGTTCCTGTTTATACAGCTCACTTTAGTTATGCTCGGCATACACATACCGAGCAGGTCAGACCGACCTGCTCCGATGTATGCCAAGATGCTAACGTGATGACGTCATCACGTTAGCATCCCATTGCATTATGGGGCCCCTTCTATCGGCCGGCCACAAGCTGCATGAAGACACCGTCTTCATTGCAGCTTATGGCATCGGCTTGCCTCGGCTTGCATCGGCCAGAGAAGATCGGACATGTCCGTTCTCTGGCCGGCCGAGCTGTGGGGCGACGCCCCATGTGGGCACATGCCGATTAGCCGCCAATTTTTAACCTGACCGACGGCGTGAGCGCACACGCCCGTCGTTCAGATTAAAAATCGGCCGCTTATCGGCATGTGTATGCCTAGCCTTAAGTGACGAGGGAGTCACAAAATGACTTAGTACTAGTTAAATAAAGTTTATTTTCTTCACCTCTAATTGGTATCGCATCTTAGTGGCTTGGGCACCCCCGCAGCACTTGCTTCTCAAAGGGGAAAGAGAAAGTAGTAATTTTATAACACTCTGACCTTCCTAACGCCCACTGCATTAACACAGTGAGAGAGAAAGATGGTTATACAGTCTGAGAGTCACAAATACATTCTTACAGCTTCTCAGCCATCAGATATCAAGTGTACATGCTTTCACGTTACAAGCTGAGAGTATACGGCATTGAGTTTATTAAATAGGATGGGTGTGCAAGTCAAATATTTCCTTACCTGCCTGTTACTGCATGTGACAGTCTGAGCGGTAACAGAGTCATTAAAAATGTAGTCTTCAAAATGTTACAACATTTTTATAGATTTTAAGTTTAAACTTAGGCTGTACAAACACAGAGCAAATAGGAGATGTTTTAAAATAACTGTATATAAATGGGTGGGGGGGGGGGTATTTAAATTATTACAGCTTATTAATTGTAGAATAATTCAAAATGTACTTGAAACACAGGTAACCTTCATATTATCTAGCAATTCAATATATATACAGATATTCAAGGAGTTTACTACATTTGTACCCCTAGAGTAATCAAAGAAATACAGCAGAAGTCTAAGGGTGGGTTTACACATGTACATTTTTTCGTTTGATCAACAAAGAATGAACGATTTTTTGATTGATTGAACAAAAATGTTGTTGTCATTTCGAATGTATTTTCATTTGATATCGGAGATGAATGAACAAAAGATCTAATGTTACATTAGATAAATAAACAAATGATGTTCAACAAACGACATCAAACTAAATATTTCTTATCCTGTTTTTTTACAGGCAGAACGGCCAGCCCATTAAAAAAAATGTAATTGGCAATTGATTGAAGAATTGAAGAAAAAATCCACGTGTGTAAACCCACCTTAAGCTAGCCACACATGGTTCAATTTTACCTTTAGATTTTGTAGTTAGATGAAAAAAACATGTAATCGATGTACACCACATGGGGGGTACGATTATTGTTCAATATCGACTGAAAAGTTAATCGAAGTAATCAAAATCGACAATTGAATTCCGCTTACGATTTTAGTTTCAATCAGAAGTGATATGTTAAAGGGAAGTAGCCACACACATCGAGTATCATTGACTCGACCAAAAGAAAGCTGCAAGGAATGTAGTTCGATAATTGTACAATCGAAAAAATTTTCCAACCTGTCCAATCACGATTCAATCGACAATTCGACAAAAATCGATCAATAATCGTCGATTGTACTATGTGGGCAGAAAAACTATTTTCTTTCTTTCAATCAATCAAATTTTGCATCGAAAAACATTGTTTGAGCGCTTAAATCAAACCATGTGTGGCTAGCTTTAAATCTGTGCACCTCACTGTGTCTTAAACTGAGTTCGGTATTTGAAATGAATACTTCAAGACTTTTGGCAGTTCAGGGCCATTATACTAAACATTTTTAGCTCAATATCAATAATTTAATCTTTAAATTTATATAATTGAAAGCCTCTGTTAAGAAATTATTGAAATACAGTGGACCCTTGAGTTACAACTTTTTGGTTGTAAGTTACAATTTTAGTTTTACTTACCACCAGAATTATGGCCGAGGCCAGAGCATGTTTTTCCTTGCGTGTTGGTGTTCATGTGACCTGATGCCACTTATAAGTACAGCACATAAAAATGGACCCTCTCACCAATCTACAAATGACTACAAGGCCGGATTCCTGATGTTCTTATGGAAGGGGACTCTTCTTCCCAAAGATTACCACCTTCCATTTCATCCTCTCTTCCTGAAAGCCAAAGATGTCACCTTGAATGGGGATTACAAGTTCTGGTTTCTGGCTTGTTAGCTTTTTGGTGAGAACACCAGGGAAATTATTATTGGTGTTTCTTGTAAATTACACATATTATACAACACTGTTTATTATGAAAAGGAGTTTCAGAATACATAATGGGTGTTTTCATTACTTCTTATGACTTACAACCAACTTGGCTTACAACTAACCCTTGAGTACAAATTACCCACTGTAGATAAATAAATATTTCACACTTCTTTTTTTTCCCAAAAATTTTTATGTATTCTAAAATTTCTATAAACTTAACAAAATACAAGAATATAAGTATATAACCACATCATACCATGACGAGCCATGTAAAACATAGGAACAAAATATTGTAGTAGGGGGAAACCTCCAAATGAGGATAAACTATATCCATGTATTACAGAGTGAACTGAAAGTAGCTTCAATGGAGACTTTTAGTTGGCAGACCCAACCCACAACAAATCAATAAAACTACCAGATAGAAAAACATAATCACATGTATTAAGTATAAAGGTATACAATACTAGTAATGCCCAATGTGGACAAAGTTTTTCCAGTTTATGCTGTGAAGCGGATGTTTCGTGTTACAGGTTAACAAAATGTTTCGCCGTATATCCAGATGATGATTTGCACTTCCTCATGAGCGAATAATGAAACATGCAGGGGACACGAAGAGCAAAGGGGCAGAGAGTGGGGCGGGCCCCAATTGGACTCCCCAGCCCAATAGGGCAAGCCACAATAGCCGGGAAGAGGGGGAGAGGAAGACGGAAAAAACCACACCTATTCAGTCCACACCACTGACTAGGATTTAAACCTGAAGGTCTTTTGACCCTCAGGCCACTATCTGGTTAAACTCTCATAGGATATACAAGCCATTTGTTGCTCTTGGCGCTGTGTAAGATTAAACTTCTTTGTCCATCCAGTAGTGTTGGTGAAACAAATTGTGCGTCCACCATCCCTCCGGATGAGAGGTGGAGTTTTTTTGTACCCTGAAATTCTGAGAAGATTTAAAGATTTGGACATAACTCATTATACAAATATGACAAAGTTATGGCAAAATTAGGCTCCCTGTTGGGGGTTTGTAAAAGTCCACTGAATACTAGAAAGAAGCTTCTTTCCATTATCTTTTGCCAAAAATATGATCCCAAAATTAATCTAATTATTTTACACTTTTTAACAGAGGAAAAAAATAAACAGACAATAAATTGGGTAAAATAAAAGCAATCAAATACACAAATGAGAATACATTTAAAAAAATAAATCCAGAAAAAGTAGGGTACTTTACTATTTTTGTGCAAATTTTGCTTCAGCAACTCCTGGGCTCCCACAAATTTGTAATTGTACAAGTAAATGACTTTCGCTGAAATTACTCCACTCATCCCTAATTATAAATAGTTGAGTCAGAAAATTTCAACTAGATGTAGTGCCTCTCTATCTGCCATTGAGTCTTGTGTTCTCCCGCTGTGTAGTTCAGGTTTCAGAGTTGTTCTCTTTGCCGAGTCTTGGCATGTAAGAGGACTGTTGAAATGTTTCCCTGTTTCACCCTGAGGTATCTCTCCTTCTGTCTTGTTTGTTGTGGTCTCGTGCTTTGTTCTTACACTCAAATCTCTCTGTGTCAGACATAATAAAGATGACAAATTTATAGCCGAGGAAAAGCATGAAAGAGTCTTTAAACAAGAAAAATGAGATGTTGATATTTGGTTATTGAACAGTCTTCACATGACCATTATATCGGTGATATTAAGCATACACTTTTCTCAGCGGAGTTAAGCTTCATTTTTTTGTTATGGGGATGAGCCAATATTTGCAAGGATAAAAGGAAAAGGTAGGATTCACATGAGAGATAATAAGTTATATTCAAACTTCTGTAAAGGTGAGCAGGGTCAGGGAACCCTATATACTCAATGAAGTTAGGCAGGTATACAATACACATGTTTTAGGCATTCATTAAAACAAAATTACCATAACTGTAATGCTAACATTACAATGCATTGTGAGTCTAGTAGTTTAGGTGCTCCTATTTGACTTGGTATTAGCCTCAGGTATAGAAAGGTGAATCTGCATTGGGTTGGTTTGTTGAATTAGGATAGAAAAATTAACAACCCAGAACATAGTATTGAATCCCATTGATGTCTACTATGTGTCGGTAAATAATGATCATACCTATCAAGTTTTTCACCAATAAATAAGGAAAAATTTTCAGGAAGTGACTTCACAGAGTGCCACATCTGTATTCCAAATACAGGAAATGATGCCGAAATGATGCCTGTGATGTCACCTCCAGCATTGAGAGGTTTACTTTACCTTCTGTCCCATGCACAAGCAGGGTATAAACTAAGGAGGTAAAGTAAGGAGGGAACTGATTATATCTATGGCGGACCAGTGACAATACTCAAACTGAACCCTTTTATTTTTAAAAAACAACAGTGTTGATCGCAATATTCAAATCGCTAATTTTTATTGTGAATATTGGCACTTTGAGAACTCGTGAATATAATGCTATATCTTCCTAATCGAGAATATTCAAGATATTTTACATCAGTACCTAGGACAACCGTGCATTGCATTCCCAATATGTGCATGTACAAGTGCTGATTGGCGCAATGAAGGTAATAATGACTGGAGATCACAAACTTTTGTATTTATTAATTTATTGTGAATATCAGGAGAACAATTTGTGATATTTTGCAAATACGAATATTCCCCATGGTGCTTATCACTAGTTACAAACTGCCTTTCTTGTAAGTAGCCATTTACAATCCACTTAACCTCCTGGGTGTTCTGCCTGAGTTATCTCGGGGTGAGTTTCTCAGCTGATAAAACTCACCCAGAGATAACTGGACTAAAACTCAACTGTTCACCGAATTCCGCACATAGGCATACCTGCCGATGCTTCTGTGCTCACCCTGATGACATCAGATATTAAGCTTGGGGGGGGGGGTAGGTAGGTAGCGCTTTTTCCGAGCACATCATGCCACATGCATAACACTCTGGAGTTTGAATCTGACCTCTCATGCCTAGAAGTAAACTTTCCATCTTAAAATAATAGCATTACAGTGTTGTTTTTGCAATTTTGTCCTCCTGCTTACCTCCTCCTCCTCCATCCTCCTGCTTACCACACTCATATTTGCAAGCAAGGCTCTATATTTAGTAATAAAGGAATGTGAGGCACCACCATACATGTACTTTTCTGTTTGGGGTTTCAATAGAGGTAGTGGATCCAAATATATTAAAGGATCTGCACACATAGAAAACAATACATAGCCTCAGGTATGTACCTGTAATTACCCTGGAACTCCTTCAATTCACTGCGTCTCATCGCATTTAATAAAACTTTAATGTCAGTTTCCTGGCAGAAGAGACATGCACCATCTATTTTCAATAGATCATTTTCCCTGGTTCCAGATTACATTTTGTTTTCCTGTGTACATGTTTCACAAAGTACCTAATTTCTTCCTCTGCTGGACACTGCAAAGGAATGATATAATTACTGGTCCTTGAATGGTGAAGATGATCACTATGGTACCCAGAAGAAATAGTAGAGGTGGGGGACATTGGAATTACAGGTTCTTGTAACCTTTCATGAGTGCTGCTGGCTCTGGGGAGCTACAGTCTACTTAGGGATAGAGATGTCCCGAACTGTTCGCCGCCGAACTGTTCGCGGCGAATATCGCATG
>CM070032.1:20249438-20267431 GCA_036250615.1 Ptychadena robeensis
TGTACTTCCGGCGGGGACCGGAAGTGCGCCGCGATTATGCGTATCGTCGGCGCCCTCATATTTTTTTTAATGAAACAAGTGTGCCTTTGCCCAAAAAAGGTTGAAAAACACTGGTCTAAACTATGTCATTGAAGTTTAGTTTGTTATATCTGTTAAAAAAAATTGTGTTATGAGATTTTTATGGTTATCAAAATAATTAATTTAATAGAACAAAGGCACACCAGGCAAAATATTTCGACTCTTTTTTAAATGTTTTCTTGGTATTTACCAGTATTGTAAGTTATGGAGAATGCCCCAGGTCAAGTTGAAATGCATATATACTGTATGGGGAGGTACACTAAAAAGTATGGCAGCAAGATCTCTCTGTTAGGCTATGTTCCCACATAGCGAATAATCACCTTGCGCTTGCGATTTTAATCGTGCGTGGTAATCACTGTTGATCACGTCAATTCAGTTGAATGGGCTTTTTGATCGCGCCAATAGACATGAATGAACATGATTTTTGATTGTGTGTGGACGATTTCTTTTAAAAATCGTGGGTGAAGATTACCTGGTCAATAGTGCCCCATTGAGTGAGCAATCACACGCGATCGCAGCACGCTAATAAAATCATGTCCACCCCGTGGCTGATCGCCTATCTGGAAACCCAAGCTTTATAGGAAACATAATAAGAGCTGATTCAGGCTACTTGGCACCAAATAAAACCAATATATCACTATGGGTGGACTGATTTTTTATATCCAGAACTTTTTTTGAATTTGACATCCAATATGGTTTTGATATAACAGTGTTTTAGTTAACATATGAGATCAGCATGCTCAGTGGCCCAGGATTAGTGATGGCCGAACTGCCCACAAGGTGGACATTTTGGCGCGAACAAGCATGTTCGCCCTACTTCTCGCCGGCGGACAGTACGGGTGTTCGACCCGCCCTGTTCGCCAACGAGAAGGAGCCCTCTATTCTTCCTCCGGTGGGATCATTAGCAGCGAGATCCCGCTGCAGGAAGAATATTTCACTGAAGACCGGGTAGAGAACCTGGTCTGTCAGTGAAATTCCGGCTCGTAAACCCGGATGTGACGTCGCCTAGAGGCGGGGAATTTGAATCTGTTCGTGAACGGGCAGACGGTGGACTTTTTTAAAAGTCCGCTTCGCCCGTTCGCGGACGGACACGGCCGAAGTTCGGCCATCACTACCCAGGATAAATCACTATTGAGACAATTAACATTGACAATTATTCATATTATTTAAGTTTGTTAATTTAATCATGTAAGGCCCATGGTCTGACAATCTCATGTAAGGATTGGACAAATATGTCTTGTAGTTGTTTGAGTATACAGTGAAAATAATTGTTTCTCAGTACCCACATGCGTTGGTCGGTTAGCAGTCGTTCGGCTGCAAATCGGATGTGCCCGCCTGGACGGATCGACCAGGATTACACCGCAAGTCAGATTGCACTGTGATCCAAGTTGTTGGTAAATTCCTGGCCGATGGCATTACTTTGGATAGGGACCAGCCTCCCCATCCAAATGAATGACTGGCACACAAAGGGTGTGCTCTGATCCTCTGAGCTATCGGCTGCTAGAGAATTGGGCAAGCATCGTATCATGTATGGCTACCTTTAGAATAAGATTATGATGTATTGTAGACACTTAATGCACAGATTTGTTGGTTAACTTAGCTGTTATACATTATACTTTAGTTAATCGTTTATGTATATTGCTTAATCAAGATAGTTAGCCTGAACAGCTAAAAATGCCAAAAAATATTTACAACTGTTCTCATGAGAAATTGTATCCCAAGGGCAATCTGGACAAACAGATTAAAATATAGAGGGGGTGAAACCAATGGAACTATCATGACAACTAGTAATGGCCGAACTGTCCCCAAGGCAGTTAGTTCGGCCATTAACATGGATGTTCGACCCGCATTCTTAGCCGTCGAAAAAAAGTTTGTTATTCTTCCGGTGGCCGGATCGGAATCAGAAAGATCCGGCCGCAGGAAGAATTCTTCCACAGGCGGGAAATTTGAATGTGCGCGAACAGGCGGACATCAGACTTTTTTAAAAGTCCGATCCGCCTGTTTGTGAATGGACCTGGCCGATGTTTATTTGATTGTTAATTGCAAAGCCCCCGAACAAGGTATCATCACCAAAATTGTTGCAGATGTAGGGAAGGGTTGTGGAACATTTTTTTTAAAAATTATTGTTCTAGCAATTTCTAGCAGGGGTCTGCAATCTCTGGCTCTGGAGTTGCTCTTGAACCTGTTTGTTGTGGCTCCATGGCTGCCAGAAAGCCTCCCCCTCTCTCCTACCAGTGCATATATGCTGGGAGGCATTGAGCAGGTGTAAGGGAAGAGAGAGCTTGACAGCAGCCAAGATACAGGGTATCATCACCAAAATTACTGGAGATGTAGAGAAGGGTTGTGAGAACATTTGAAAAAAAAAAAGTATGGCTCTAGCAGTTTTTGCACTTTGAACTTAATTTGTGCAAAAACTATTTGTGTTAGAGACAAACGTTTTTTGTCTGTAGTATACCCCCAACCCCTCTCTACATCTCCATTTTCAGGGGCTTTGTAATTAACTTGAAATCGTTAAATTGGCAAAATTTTGAAAAAAAATTCAACAGCAGCCACTGCAGGAAATGGTCACAGGGCCACCATTTATATCCTGCCTTTGGGCTCCTATACACACTGCATACTAGTAAGGCATGTGTTAGCGCCAACACACACATTGCAGTGTACGCAGTGTATTGATATTCACAATAAAAATTCACGATTAGAATATTTGTGATCAACACTATAATAGAATACTGCTTTTTTTTTTTAACTAGGAATGAAAATGCAGAAACACATAGGAGATCAATATGCTTTTTTTATGCATGAACTTTTTGGGAAATAAATTTAAAAATACTCAACTGAATCAAATTTTTTTATACCATAATACCCATTTAAACATATATAGATAGGGATAATAATACAAAATGTTCACATGTATCTGTGCGTTTTTATGTCGATATACTTTTATAATGTTTATATACATAATTTTTCTCCTTTAACAGCAATTCCCAAAAAAAACCCGAACACCTTAGTTGTAAGTGGTAGTTGTGAATCACTTTGTCATTGAAGTTTCCTCAGCATGTCACAATGATTAATGTTTCCCTGATCTATGATAAATCCACTGGAAAAAAAATAAAAAAAACAAGGATGAGTTAAAAGTGTTGGTAGCAGAAGGTCACCCATTTGAAAATGACATACTTTATCCTCAGGTATCTTATACCTCCCAAAATTATCAAGGAATTTACAAGGTTCAAAAGACAATGAGCTTGGCTTGGCTAAATTTACAGCCGGGGTGTTAGATGACATTTTAGGTGACTTTTTTTTTCTTCTTCTAAGGTTCACTCAAAAGTCTTCAGTTGTCTGTCATCGGCCCAAAGTAAGACGCCGAAATGCAAAGCTGTTTGGAATGTGTTGATGAAGAGGACACTCTAGAAGTTACTATATACTTGTCTACAAAAGTGAGTGTGAAAAAGGGAGCTGAGAGGTTGCAGAAATATTAATTCTACTTGAAGAAGGTTTAGAAGACTCTTGCCATTCACTTGAAGGGAATCTTGGTGCTGAAAGTGCGCTCTTCAACCTTTCACTGTGTACTATGGATCCGCTGCGTTAAGTCCGCCTTCTCTTGGATAAGTTTCCATTCATAATAAGTGGGATTTGTGTCCCTGATGTTATCCTTAACCTGATAATTACTTGGCCTTCATTGCGGATTCCAGAAGGTGTTGATTTCTACCAAGAATAAGCCTGTAATAGAGAGCAGGAAAAACAGGAAAGTGTAAATTTTTTAGTTTTTTTCGTGATTCTAAATGTTACTTAATTGGTTCATTTAAAGAGTATGTCAACATATTTCAACAATTTATAAATACAGAGAGTTTGGAGTTCATTTATTGGCTACTGTTTATTGGCCAATAAATGGTATCACTTGAACGCCAAACTATCTGTTTTCATCAATGGCTAACAGGGTACAACACTCTGCTATTGCTAAGAACATATGAAGAGCAACTTGTCACTATGGAGTTGCCAATCTTACGCACCAACCATAGCCATATGATACAGACAAATTCTAAGTCAATCTGATCAAAAACGATAAGTATATAAATGAAGAAATCCAAGCAGGTCAACTGCAATAATTTCTGTTTCAAATTTCCTACTGATCAGCAAGGAAAAACAAACACCAGGTAGATGGTATCTGGGGCTAAGAATTTAAACAAGTCCCTGTCCTTATTAATGAAATTTCCAAACCTCTGTCCCCACCATCCTCTGTGTGATGCCGCTAACTCTAAGCATGGAAAAGAGAAGAGGAAAAGAAGAAGTGGCTGTTACATATACATATGACATTTGTAGTGTAAGAATTGGGTGCACATAGGGCTCACAAAGCTACATTTTATTTATCTTTATTATGAAAAGAGAACGAAAGGGTCAAGTCTTCCGTTTTTTCATGGAAAATTCCCCTGAACTAGTGAAGCCCCAACCTCTCTTTTCTTGATTCTTTGGTTCATAGAAAATTCCCCTTACCTCCAGGAAGTGACATGCAACTTCCCTCCAAGGCCACAGGTAAAAACATGTTTTGTACAACTGGAAAATTGTAAATCTTCTGAAAATATTTCCATTTGCCTTTTTGTTGTTAAACTAGTGAGGCCCCAACTTATCTTTTTTTGGGCATCAGAGAAAGAGTCAGGGCTACATTGCATTATCATTAACTATGCATTTAGCTATGGTGTGTACCTTTCCCATGCATTTTTGTAGTGCAGAGCATGTCTCCTATACACTATTATGGACATTACCAGGAGCGGGTCCGTTGCTGGTAAGCTGCAATCTCAGCACGTGTAGTGTGCTAGGTAGGTAGGGAAATCCTACCATAGTGAGACACAGATATCTGTAGAGGTTCAGGAATCAACCGATAACAAGAGGTGACTTATTTTGCAATAAACTTTATTCTAAATAAGACCAAGTGGGGTCGCACTACAAACACAGCAAACTTGTAACTGAATAGAGTTCAAAAAGGAGAAATACAGAAGCAGGGTAACCCCATTTACACTAGGGAACTCAAACTGCTCAATGCCTAAATGGGGCCAGGGAAAATAGGGCCAGCATTGGCTGGTACTTGTGTGTCCAGAGGGTGTGTACAGCGGATTGGCAGGATCACGGCATAGGTAGTACCCCTAGTAGCGTTCAGGTCTGCTACATACGGTCTGGACCACTCGCCACCCCACTGGAAACCTGGCACATATCTGTGGCTGGAAAGGTAGCAACTCCTGGTAACTGGGTCTAAGCAGATGGCGTGCTATTGTGCCCCCCAGTTGCCCGCACACTAGACTGTGGTGAG
Source organism: Ptychadena robeensis (assembly GCA_036250615.1). Lineage (NCBI taxonomy): Eukaryota > Metazoa > Chordata > Amphibia > Anura > Ptychadenidae > Ptychadena > Ptychadena robeensis. The sequence goes on from CM070032.1 coordinate 20,254,816, forward strand.
TAACAGGTCAGAGTGGACAGTGTGCCCAGTTACTCCAACGTCATCAGACCCATTCTCACAGAGCCTCTTCCTGAAGGCAGATCCCTCCCTTATATCTGCCTGGAGCCCAGGAGAATCATGGCCAATAATCTTAAGCTGGTAACACATGTACAGATAAAGGCCAGATCGATGGCCACTTGGAGCACTGTGCGCGCTCACGGCCATCTATCTGGCACATATCTAATATCTATCGAATGCCATTCCTGTTTTCAAGCAGGAACAATCAATCCCGCTCGAAAACAGAGAAATTGGACATGACCATAAACCACGGTCGATGTCCATTAATTTGTATCTGCTGCGGGGGCATTCATGCAAAGCAGTGTTGTGTCTCCAGCTCCTTCGATATATCGGGCAGCAGTGCGATGGCGATATCGCACTGCTGCAGAGAACCTTGAACAGCTCCTATATCGAGCCGTGTGTCCCTCACTACCCTGATTCTGCTGGTGCATGTCAATACATGTCAACAACATACTAAGGAGTTAAGCCGAAAATACTTAAGATAAACTTTAAACACAATGGTTGTCTCTGGAGTGCTTTTTTATTAATACATATTTGTACCAGCCATTAGAAAGTGTTTTATTTTGTGTGTATGAAAACATCTTATCCATGTATTGTCCTATTCAGCCAATGTGTGTCAGAAGTGAATGATAACAATCATAATGTATAAAGTGACAAAAATTTAAGAGAAATACTAGACATAGGTGAGGTTAGGAGAATCCCCCCTCTTGGTTGTGTAGACTATATCACTGCTGCTGTTCCATCTGCCAGCAATGCATCTTTGACAGCACCTTGGGCCACAGGATATTGCCACAAGGCAAACAGATACTTAAACTGCTCATCAGTCAAGTAGAACAAAATGAGGTGTAGAAATCACCGTCTGACAATCAGGCAACATGTTTGGGCTGAGTATGGCTCTTTCCTGTATATTTTCCTGAATACTACGGGCTGTTTATGTAACTAATAACTTACTGTTACCTAATGTAGGACTTTATCAACAGATTCCTCAATACACAGCTTCATTTACTAAGAGCTGCATTCATTGAACTGCATTTTTCAAACTTCTACCATTTTCAAGTGTGCTAGTTGGTGAATATATTATTTATATATTTCTAAGACAGTAAGAAAAAACAAGCTGCTTGTAATGTAAAAAATTTATTCTCAATCCTCAAAGATCACAATACTGATTTTAGTCAGTTTCTTTTGAACACTAATTTTAATTTGATGTCTATCCAATGTAAAGGGCACATTGGTATTGCCATATACTTGCTCTCTCTTCTGGAGCATGTATGTAAATAGCAGCACATAGGTCTATGAAGGTCCCTTATAAGAGTATTATTTGCCCCAGTCACGCCACAAGCTGTTACCCCCAGGTACCCAAGAAGAGCTGAACATGGTTGTTTAAGTGTAACAACCTAGTATTAGACCTGATATCTACATTCACAGCCCTACAAGATGATCTTCAGAGGGTTATGCGAGAACATACTTCTAACTATAGTACGCACAATGATAGTGATTGCCATGGTTGTCGTGAATGGGATATTTGGGTCTTGTTGTGGGTCCCGTGTGCACCGTTCGTAATGAACAGTCATCACATATTTAAAAGATTCTAGAGATGCCCTGGTGAACATATTGCTGCTGGTAAAAGGTTAAACAGCATGACTAGCTGGGGGGCAGTGATGATTTATTGTACAGGGGGGCACATATATTTGAAGAGCCAAACAGACCTCCTTGTGGTAGCTTATAGTACCCTGCCTGCTGTTAGGTACCAAGAAGAATCCTTAGACCCATTACCAGACCTTAAACTGGTGCAAACTTATTTTATCAATGAACATTGGTCAACTGTATGTTGTCAAAGTGTATATGCAGTTCCTGGAAGATATTGATGCCAATAAGTGACCCCCACTTTCTTAGGTCCTGAATCCAGTAGCAAACCTCTGGGATGCTCTGTGGACATATAAGTCTATATAACATCACCAAATAGCACCACTGTCCGATAGCATGATGATACCATTGCCTGGGTCTGGTGAAATCCCTCAGAAAACCATTGTCCTTCTTATTTGGATCTTCTACAGAGTTCATTTAGGCAAAAGGTACCATACACTGTTTACATTTTTTTTTATCCAGTTCTCATTGGGTTAATTATTTTGGTTTCCATAGACTATAGTTATGTCATTTTATTTTCATTGAATTATATCAATTCAACAATGATTTTTCAACTTGAATATTTTGTTCATTGAGATCTGATTGAGTGTGATTTCAGAGTTCCCTTAATTTGTGGGAGCCGTCTATAAATCAAACACTGTTATATTATATTCCCAACTGAGCCAACTGGAATTTAACTGTCATGTGTTGAATATTACAAGAAATCTGATTTTATTTTCATTATTTTATAGGCTACAAACAGAAGGCCCAAATTCCATCAGTCCCCCCACAATGTAATGCATAGCATATGAGTCCGTATTTCTATTTCACTTTGGCTTAATAGGAAGATAACCTTACTTTTACCTCAACCACAATTTTGTTGACAGGCAGCCAGAAGTGTAGTTTTATTCATAACCATAAGCCCCATCCTGGACCTAAGTTATTCTAGGCTCTACCAAACTAAGATCACTAATCCTCCACTTTAAATCTACTACCTGAGCAGTGTAATGGACTTGCTTGTTTTCATTCCAATAACATTGACATGACTACATAGGATGTAACAGGTATGTTGTAACTTGTATTTCTTTGGGAATTTTAATGTTCTGTTTTAAAAGAAACACATATTAAAGGCGGGTGTGGGGTGGGGGTGGAGAAGCAGAATCTAAACAGTTTCTCTTATACAGGATAGAAGCAGGCATTTTATGGGCAAGGAATTAGTACAGTGATGTTGTGCTGGCAACAGTTGGGTCATGCACCGACAATTCAGTCCTTCTTGAAGCCCTAAAGTTCAGAAAAAAGGAGCACATGTGAGGTTAAAAATAAATGTTAGTTTATAAAAGAGAAATATTTCAAATTTCATAATTAAATTCTTTTTAAATGTATGCCTATATTTAAATTACAATAACCTAAATTATATAGACTATAGCAGAGGCCCATGACTTACTTAGTTTCCATCATTGATTTGTTTGCTGGGTTTTTTTTAAATTTACTGCCATGTTTTGTGAACACTTATATATCTTGAGTCTTCTCCCAACAGACGTGGTCAGATAGCTATTAAGTTCTGCCAAGAAATCCACACACCCCTTGAATCCCTAAAAACACAGAGCACTTAGGAGGTTCGACCAACCCACCAACCATCTCTTTGACCTTGTTACCAAGGACATACCTTACTCAACATACTATTATGTTTACGGATTTGATTACATAGAAAGACTCTATAACAAAGGTTGTGTTTGTGGTGCTGGTCGCTGGACCTTTGGGCTTGGCCCCTTGTTCTTCATCCTTAGCTCCCCCTAGTGGGAGCCTTTTGGCTGCTTCTCCAATGTTTGGCATACTTAAACTAACCGGAAAAGACACACCCCTGAAGAAGTACACACAAAACACGCGTTGGGGTAGATTCTGGTGGCACAGGATCCTCACTTTTGTGATCATACTCATCGAATCATACTATTCTATGGTCATTTAATTTATGGACTATATGTACTGAATGGTGGGACAGGACATTATCCCACTCCATGTATTCACAACTATCGGCCAACATTGCAAGGTTTTATATGTTTTTAATTGTGCATTGAATTAAAGATATTATTTATGTTATGGGATTAATGATCTCTATGTTCAGTATCCGTAAAACTATTACATTACGCCAGTGACCGTAAAATTCCTCTTGCCCCCGATTTTTTGGATATGGGGTCTTTTCCTCATTTCTAATTGGGTATGCTATAATCCCTTAAAACAAAACAAAACGTTTTTCAATGCTCTACAGAATGCGTAAAGCTTGGCATACTCGGTCGACCTAATAATATCAAAGTATACATCAATCGAACTTAAATCATGTACTGCACACATGGTTAGATTGTTGGATACCGATCAATTGTTGGAAACCGTTCAAAACCGATAAAAACATCAAAGTGATCATACATGTTGCAAACTTTTTTTCTACAAATACTAAAAATGTGAAAAACTATAAATGGTTTAGCCCCATGCATGTAAGTAAGTAAGTATCCTCTAATGCTGGTCACATTTTTTTCCTTTTATTTTGACTAGTTGACTTTATATGTGAGTTTATAACTGAAGATGTAGAGAAGGGTTGAGGGAATATTATAAAAAAAATATTGATCTAGTATTGAAGTCAAAACTTTGAATGAAATTTAGGCAAAAACTACATGTGCTAGTAAAAAAACTTTTTGTAATATTAACACAGCCCTTCTCTACATCTTCAGGACTTTTAGTGATGATATTTGTGACCACCTCTAGTTAGCAAAGAATAACAATCCTGCGGAAAGCTTGTTATCTTCTACGGAGGAGGACACAGTGGGGTGCCGCTCACTTCTCCTACTTCTCCCATCTCTGTAGAACAGAATGACTACTGCCTGTTCTGTGTAGTTTGTTTATTGGTAGCTGGGATTGACTAAAATTAAAAGTGTGTATGTAGCTTTAGAAAAAACGGTCAATTTGAAAATGTATTTCAGGCAAAAGAACAAAAGGACATCATCTATAAATGTAATATGGTTAGATGTATGGTCAGTAACCATTGTTGTTTCAGGGTATGACAAACTAGATTTCTAAATGTTATTTATACTTGACTGTTACTTTTACCCCAAATCAAAAGAATAACTTGTTACTTGATAGTTGAATTACCACTCAGTATTCCTTCCTACCAAGATGCAAGACCTATGCACCCACTTAATGATGGTGTCCCTACCATCTTCTCTCAGTCTTATCCCAGGTCGAGAGACTTCTGTCTTCACTCATTGGTCAAGCCTTGAAGATGTAATTCCCATATACACTGTACAAAGCAGAAGTCAAATAAATAACATTGTTGGCATGTGCCTATATTATGGTTACTATGGTTCTCAACAGTTTAGTTATATCATTTAAAGTACAAAAAGACTCCAAACTGAGTTCCTTACAATGTTTGTTTCCGAGGGGTGGAGCTGGGAACGCACTAAATCAGCAGGTGATTTTACCTGTTGCGTCTAGTTGGTAAACTGACCTTTTAATTTGCTTCCATTTTGCCTCTGGGACCATGTCAGTGTTTTTTTATTTATCTTATCTAAGCAGGGTATTTATTTCATAAGCTCCCTCCATTACAGAAGCAAGTCTGGTCACCTCAGCTTAAACAATTTGTCACTGCAGCAACCTCTGCCTTCTGTGAAAATCCAGCACAGCAATACCAAGATAATTAGAGAAAGTCTCAGAGTCAGTCTAAGTGCTCTTTAACAATGTTTGTGTTATCTAAATCCTTCCCTAGCCAATCCCAGCCCTGCATATAGAACAATTATCTGTATGTTGACAGACAGCTTATTGGTTTCATTTAGCAGCTCAGTTAGAAGGACTGATTGTGGTACAAATTAGAGAACACATGAAAATAATACCAGCTTCAACAAGGATGGAAAAATGAATAATGGAAATGATATAATTTCTTTAAAGAGTTGGTTTCATCACTTGGGATAATTAGGTTAATTTGGTTAACTGCTGCTACCACTTTAATATATCTGCTTTATGCTTTTAGGGTTGCTTTTAGAAATGTGTCAGGACTAGTGTTAAGGGGCATGAAGTTATGCCGAACACAAGTACAGTAGATGTCTCTTATTCTAGGCATACACGGCTCGCAATTTGAATCGATTAGAGCACAATCAATTGCCTTGTGTGTTTGAAACGATTGCAGCCACCCTTTCTTCGAGCAGGATCAATCGATCCCACTCGAAGAAACCTCAATCGAACAGGGAACCAACATATTGGTAAATCCCTGTTCGACTGCCAATGATTGCCATTACAAAATATCGAATAGGATCAATTGTGCAGAAGTGCTGCACATTGAGTCTCTGTTCAATCGACAAAGCTCCAGTGCAGCGTGGTGATGTCATCATGTTGTGCTTAAGGGTTAGATTGCACGGGTCATCATCCCATGTATGGTCAGCCTTAGTCTATATGATTTGAGTCTTTTTATTAAATCTTTACTTTTCTTAACCCCCCAGCACTCTTCCACCTAAGTTCCCACCCCACTTGTGTAGATGATATGTGGGGTGGGAAGTAGGGAGATTAACACCCCCTTCCTCCTAAGCCATCCTTAGCCATCTACTAAATACTAGAGATGGTCGAATTATTTTAAAGAAATTTGACCATTTTGACGATTTTGAGTTAATTGCAGAGCCCATGGTATCATTGCCAAACTTGCTGGAGATGTAGAGAAGGGTTGGGGGTATACTAAAAAAAAAGTATGTCTCTAACACAAATAGGTTTTGCACAAATTGAGTTCAAAGTCAAGTAAAAAAATTTTAAATTGGAATTTCGACTTTGATTTTGAACTCAATTTATGCAAAAACTACATGTGCTACAGCAAAACATTTTTCCAAAATGTTCCTACAACCCTTCTCTACATCTCCAGCAATTTTGGTGATGATCACTACTAAATAGGAGGGAGGGGAAGTAAACCTTCCAATACCGGAAATGACGTTCATGACATCACTTCCTGTATTTGGAACACAAGTTCAGCACTTCCTATTTCCAAATACCAGAATTGACATTAGTGATGTCACTTCCTGTCAGTTTTGCCTTAATCAAAAAGGAAAAACTTGACAGGTATAACCTCAACTTTATTCTAGTAAAATTGTGAAATCTGGTAGACATGGTGAAGTATTTTGTGATGCTTCAGGACACATTCTGAAAAAAATGAATTTGTATACTCATTTGGGTTGAAAGGTCCATGTACATTTTGCTCTGTAGTGTCTGCTTAAGGCTGAATTTACATTGTTGGACTCCCGCAGCCGTGGGAGAAACGTCTCCCTGCGATCGTCTGCAAAATAGTGCAGGTCGTCTAATTAAGGACCCCATAGAGGTCCTATAAGGCGGCAGCCACGTTAATGGGTCGCTTACATAGTGTAAATGGACGCTATATCTTAGTGCTATGAGAAACACACTAATGAAAATATAAACTTGACAGGAGCTCTACCACTTTCACATTATATCCAAAAATAAAACAGTTTGAGCTATAGATACACTTTACAAACAACTATTTCTATTATTTTTATTTTATATTTTAAATATTTCTTAAGCTCTGCACTTCCAAGTATTAGCAGATAGAGATGGTCGAATTTTTCGACTTGCTAACTTTGTGAGCTGATTGCAAAGCTGTATGAGATGTAGAGAAGGGTTGGGGAAACATTTGAAAGAAAAAGGTATGGCTCTAGCACATGTCGTTTTTGCATAAATTAAGTTTAAAGTTTAAGTCAAAATTCCGATTTTCGAAATTTTTACTTGACTTTGAACTTAATTTGTGAAAAGACTATTTGTGTTAGAGACATACTTTCTTTTTTGGAGTATACCGCCAACCCTTCTCTACATCTCCAGCAAGTTTGGTGATGATACCATGTTCAGGGGCTTTGCAATTACGTCGAAACCGTCGAAATGGTCGAATTTTTAAAAAAAAATTCGACCATCTCTATTAGCAGACACAATACCGTACAACAATTTAAAAACATAACAGTATAATAAAAATCCACACACGAATTCCACAGAGTATGAAGCAACACCTGTTTATCCGCAGGAAAACTGTACTTCCTCTAAGCAAGGAAATGACTGATTTTTTTATGTCCCTAAATTATGTTCCTAAATTTCAGCCGTGTAAGCAGATCATCTGAAGGCCAGAACGGCAGACAGAAATCTTAAAATTAATAATACTCAAATGTTATTTTTTTAGGTTCAAATCTTTTAAATAAAAGAAAAAGAAAAAAAAATATATAAAAAAATAACACCGTGAAGTGAAACATAAAAAAAGTTGACATGAAGCATTCCAGACGGCCGAGGTTTCCAACCTGTGATAGGAAAGCAAATCATAAGTGAAAAAGTCTGTTGAGGTATTTTAAATGAGGACAGGATTTACAGTCATAATTTAAACTCTGGTGCAGCGAGCGGCATAGACAAAGTCAAGGTATCTATCATTATAGGCTGAGATTTACTGCATTATGTACACGAGGATAAAGGTTTGTGGCCAGTAAAAACTACAACTGAAAATAGAGCACAGGTAAAAAGTTGTTGTCACATTAAGAGCATTGCACTAAAGCATAAAGCTGGCCATACACCTTTAGATCTCTCTGTCAGATATCCTTTAGATCTACCAACAACTATGTAGTATAGGGTCCTCTGTGATTGAACACAGGTAGACTTGATGGTTTAGAAAGTCCCTCATATTACATGGTTTTGGTAAAAACAAAAGGAGATCTAAAAGAAATCTGACAGAGAAATCTAACGGTGTTTGGGGACTGTAAAGGCCCCCATACACCTTACAATCTTTCCATACAATTTCTGTACAATCAACTTTTCTTTTACCAAAACCATGTAATATGAGGACCTTTCTAAACCTTCAAATCACTATGTATTCTATCAGGGAGGCCACTATACTACATAGTTGTTGGTAGTTCTAGTGGAAATTGTATTGATCTAAAGGTGTATGGGGGGCTTTAGGCTTCATTTCCATTGCCAGAGTTGATTTAGTAAAGAATAGAGATGGTTGAATTTTTCGACTTGCTAACTTTGTGAGCTGATTGCAAAGCCCCTGAAAACGGTATCATCACCAAAATTGGAAATGTAGAGAAGGGTTGGGGGAACATTTGAAAGAAAAAAGAATGGCACATGTCGTTTTTGCATAAATTAAGTTCAAAGTTAAAGTCGAAATTCCGATTTTCGAAAATTTTACTTGACTTTGAACTTAATTTGTGAAAAGACTATTTGTGTTAGAGACTTACTTCTCTACATCTACAGCAAGTTTGGTGATGATACCATGCTCAGGGGCTTTGCAATTAAGTCGAAACCGTCAAAATGTTCGAATTTTTGAAAAAAATTCAATCATCTCTAGTAAAGAACATTTTTACTTTGTAAAGAATGGGGAAACTACATGATCACAAATGGCAAGTCTATGCATGTGCTCATTACTATGGATTGCAAGTTCATAGGGAAAGAACATGGAACTCAATTTGATCAGCTGATTCATTTGTACTGTTCTTGTTGGCAAATCCAGATTTAGCCTGCACAGGAAGCAGAAACGAGACATGATCAAATGTGGACCTATCAACAAAACTCCTTGACTCCTACCTGGAAAGATGTAATTGACTAAGCCCTACGACTTTCGACCTCTGTAGTGACACCGCACCTTTACCGGGTTGTCAAGCGCAAGGAGACTTGGGAAGAAATATGTCACCGGGACAGCCACCTTCCCAAGTCCCCGTGTGTTGAGCAGTCCACCATTAAGGTCCACCATTTTTTCATTCGTTCTTCATTGATCGAACAAAAAAATCTACACATGTAAACCCACCTTGAACAAAAATCTAGAATGGCGAGTTTGTTCGATGGATAAATTTTGTTTGACCTGGAACAAAAAAGAATTCAAAAGGTCATCGAACATGTTGGTAAATTTGTATCTGTCGTTGTAATTTCAAATATATTTTCATTCGATATCGGGATGGATGGACAAAAAAATCTAATGTTACATTTGATAAATGAACAAATGATGTTCGACAACGACATCAAACAAAAAATTGATTTGGCAGTTGATTGAAGAAAAAAATCTACACGTGTAAACCCACCTATAGTGATAAGTGTCATGTTTTTACCATCATTTCGCAAATCGGCACCTGTACATGAGCATATTGTGAACGCAATGCACGGTAGTTCCGGGTACTGATGTAATAAATCTTGAATATTCAAGAAGATATGGCCATCACAGTGTCTGGGGAGATCGGTTAAAGAAAAGATGGTGGGATCCAGCAAGTAGGGAAGGTTAGTATATGGTTTTCCGTATTGAATACAGATCAGTTAAGATTAACACAGCTTTGCCTCATTTATTAAGCAACATTAAAATGTCCTACACCTCCTGTAACCAGCCAGTGTCAGGTTTGTTAAATTTAAACCCAATAACAGATATATAATTTTTTTAATTAGCAAAGTAGGAAAGAAAGCTAGCCAAAGTCAAGGTTGCAAGTTTGGTATGTCTATGGCAGCACTACCCATGACTTAATACTACTACAACCTCAAGTAAGTGGGTATCACTTTCTCTTAAATCACCCAATAATAACATGTATATTCATCACAAATAGATATTTAACTCCTTTTTTTAGATATTTCTGGTTCAAAGCTTCCGCATTTCGATTATGGAAGTTCAGTGTTTCCTTCAGAGCCAATCCTTTAAGATATCAAATGCTTTGCTGACCCTTTTAACTGTTCCATCTGGTCTTTACGTTCCTGTCATGTCCAAGTCTCCAGTGGATTCCTTTATTTTTTTTTTTATTACTTTTTTATGACAGTTATCATTTATCTAAACTCTTAGAATTCGACCTCATGTGTCATTTAGATGTCAGTTTGGTTATCAGAAAACGTCTGAGAAACATTCGTGTATGTCATGAAATGTCATGAAAACATCTGAGAAACATTCGTGTATGTCATGAAATTATCACCACGTTCACCACGTAGCAAATATCGTTTCCTGAAAATAGAGATATAAATAATTCTGAGTAATGGAAGTTAAGAATATTTTTTGTATATTTCTTTTTTTTTTTTAACAAAGCAAATTATTTTGAAATACCTGTCATGCTCGCATGTATCACTGCTGTACTACTTTAGCTATAGAAAATGACTGAATGGGAGCTCTTTGTAAGAACCAGCGGTAATTCCCGAGTTTCCAAGCAATCACCGCAATAATTAGGTACCCAGCTAATTACACAGCCGCTGTAGGTAACATTAAAGCATTAACATAATAGATTCATTTTGGGTTACAGTGTGTTTTTAGCTTGATCTGTTTTATTACTTTATAATGTAGCATTTATCAATATTACACAAAATAGAGTTTATTTTGAGTCACAAATGGTATGCAGTCAGACATTCTCCATGCAAAAAATAACTTCATTCTTGTGCATTTAATTTCTTTTTTTTTTTACTTTTTGTAAATTCAGGTATAATGGCTATTTTAATTAGTTTTTGCATGTTAATGAATGATCTAAATTTATCATTTGAATTGACCATAAAGTAGGCTGGCAACTGTTCCTTATTAAGAAGTCCCTATATAATAAACGACATCAAAGGTGGGGACTAGAGATGGTCAAATTTTTAGACTTGCTAACTTTGTGAGCTGATTGCAAAGCCTCTGAAAATGGAAATTGCTGAAGATGTAGAGAAGGGTTGTGGGAATATTTGAAAAAAAAAAGTTTTGCTCTAACACATGTAGTTTTTGCATAAATTAAGTTCAAACACTGAAGTCGAAATTCCAATTGTCTAAATTTTTACTTGACTTTGAACTTAATTTATGCAAAAACTATTTGTGTTAGAGACATACTTTCTTTTGTAGTATACCCCCCAACCCTTCTCTACATCTCCAGCAAGTTTGGTGATGACACCATGTTCAGGGGCTTTGACCAACAAAAATTGTGGGGATCTGTTCATGAATCCTGTGTGGGTTTGCTGTAATTCTATGTTCCTCTGATTCTTTTTACATGGTTGTGGTGCTAAACTTTAAATCCTCCTAAAGCTGGGCATAGACGTTTAGTTTCCCCAGCGATCGATCTTTTAAAGGATCGTGCATGCGATTCCGGAATCAATTCCATCGCACACGCACACATGGCACACTGCACCATATGACGTCTTGGATTCTTGGTCGATTCACGATCACGGATCGTGCAATATCCAGCTCGCAGCTGTTGGAAATTATGAAATTAATGTAATGTGGGTTCGACACCAACAGGTCGATCGATAGGGAAGATCGCATGTGTCCATTAACGTTCTGTGATTCCTGAGCAATCGACTAAATTTTACAGACAGGTCCGATTCCTGCTCGATCGATTTTACATGCGATTTAGGGTCAAATCATTTGATTGATCACTTTGTGCATGCGATTTTGTGATCGATTGATCGGGCGATCACAGAATTCGTATGGAAAATCGAGACTTCTATGCCCAGCTTAAAGAATGAAGATGGTCACTAAATATTGACTAGTTTATCTGGTAGTTAATTGCAAAGCCCCTGAACATGGTATCATCACCAAATTGCTGGAGGAAAAGGGTTGTTTTTGCATAAATTAAGTTTGATATTTCGACTTGAAAAAATGCAACTTTATTGAAACCTAAATACATATGCTTTTTGGAAAGTTCCCACAACCCTTCTCTACATCTCCAGCAATTTTGTTGATGAATCCATGTTCAGGGGCTTTGCAACGGCGCTGTACAGTCAATCAAAGCAGTGCAGATGATTTTACCCACCCTCCCTCCTTTCTTGTGCACATCACCGGCATTATAGATGGGTAATTTGGGCTGGGATACCAACGCCCCTCAATTAACATGGAGGTCTATGGCATAACTCATGACCGTTAAGGGGCGGTGCTGGAATCGATGGACAAGTTTAATAATAAAACCCACCTCTTCAGTCTGGCCTATCCATCTTCTCTTTCCTA
>CM070032.1:20268192-20282194 GCA_036250615.1 Ptychadena robeensis
AAATTTGACTGTCTCTAGTAAGGAGAGAGATATAAGGTGCTGTGTTGGCAGATGCCTGTGTTGCTCATCTGTGTTATTTTGAGATTTTGTACTGCTCACTGTTCTAGTTACTGGAGATAAAGCTGTATTGCAAGGATAGCTCTCTTTCTTGAGTTTTGTCTTGTACTTCATTTTAATCTATGCAAAGAAAAGAAGCAACAGTGACAAATCGTTCACTTTCAACATTTACAACATTTCACTTTCAACATTTACAACAACACTCTGTTTACTATAGAATTTGACTATTAAGCAGGGTATAGACGGCTCGACATTAGAGCCGTCTGATGTTCCCTGTTAGATATCGGAGGAGCTGGAGAGACAGCTCTGTTCTCTTCCCAGCGCAGCCAATGCTTTACATGGAGACCCCACGGTTTACTTGTAAAGCAACAGACATTGGCCGTATTTAACAATCATGTGCGATATCGCTGTCTTCGAGCGGGGTTGATTTGTCCCGCTCGAAAACAGCGATGGCCGCATATTATATGGGCCAGATAGATGGCTGTGAGTGAGCACGGCGCTCGAAACAGACATCGATCTGGCCCGTATCTTGGTCTATGGCCCATATATGGTGATGAAACCATGTTAAGGGGCTTTTCAATAAACGGCGCTGCACACATAGGGTGCCGGCCAATACTCTGAGGGCCTGGCTGCAGTATGATCACCACGCTGCAGCCGATCCCTCATCTATCGAGGGAGAATCTGCTCGTGTATGGACAGCTTCAAATGGACTTGATTAGTTGTGTTGAAGATGTTTGTTAGTTACTCCATAAGCTCAAAGTACACTAACCCCCTAAAATTATCCTCCTGAACAAAGCTAATCAACTCTTCCTGTTTACTTACTTGACTAGGACATCCACAGTCTGGATACTGTTTACATCCTCTGTCTTAGCCTGCTCCGATGTTTACATCCTCTGTCTGAAATCTTCCTCACAGGCTATGTCTGGTCAATGAGTCGTCATAGACTTGAACGGATCCTTTTCCCAACTGTCTCCAGTCTTTCGACATCCAATATAAGTCTGTGACAGTGCACTGGGCAGGAGCAACCAGCAATGGGAAGATTTTGGTCAGAGGACTTAAACATCACAACATGACCAGAGCAGGGGTTTATGTATATTAACATATATCGAAAACTAAATCATATTATTTTGTATAGAATGGATAACAGTCAGATCCTCTGCCAGGCTGTACTGCTTTCCAGAGTTTCACTGGTGATGATTTAGACAAGAGGTCCTCCCCACACAACTGCTAAGCAGAAGCTGACTTTGTGAGGTAACTGCAAAGCCCCTAAACATGCTAATATTGCTGGAGAGAAGGGTTGTAGAACATTAACCTCTCTAGTAGTCAGCCTGTGCTGCTTTTTTTTCGGTACAGGCAATCAAAGCAGATTGCAGAGTAGCAGATCTGCTATGATTAACTGATCTCCCTCCTTTACATCCTCGGCATCATCGATGATGGCAGGGATGTGATGAGGAAAAGCTACATTGCTTGGTAACATGGAGGGCAATGGTATGGTTACCCACTTCTTGAACTCACCATACGGCGGGTTTTCCAATGCACTTTCAAGGTTTCAAGGTGACAGATAAGTTACTTGAAATGTATCTTTTGTAAATTTTGTAAAACAACCTTACACTGAGCTACACTCTGGCTGATCACTAGAGAGGTGAAAAAAATTTTTGCACATGAAATTTTTGCATGAAATAAGGTCAAAGTCAAGCCAAAATTATTTTAACAAAGATGTCACTTCATTTTTGCAGAAACTACATGTTAAAGAAGAATTTTATTCCCAAAACCCTTCTCTACATCTCCAGCTATTTTGGTGATGAGGTGATGATGTTTGACCATGTTTAGGGGCTTTGCAAATAACTCGTGGTAAGCCCGAGTCCAGCTCGGGGTAAACAAAACTTGCTGAAATCAGTTACTCTGTGCTGGATTTGGGCTCAGCTGAAATGTAAACAAAGGTCTTCAGGTAAGCTGTTCAGCACGGGATGCCCATCTCTAGCACCATCCTCTTCCTGTCCCCGATCCGGACTACAATGGGGGAGGGGCAGGAAATAAAAAAAGAATCTTCAATTCACAAAACTTTACCACTTTTTGTACAGAAATTGCCACCTCCATAAACACCTAGGTAATTAACAGTTAATTTGAAATTTGGCGACCATCTCTACTGTGTGGCAGCTGACCTGAAAACAAATTCAGCTTGAGAGAGATTTAAGGTGTCTATCTCATGGGCATCGACCCGTGTATGGCAGCCCTTACTCTTATATTTTGTTCTATACTTTTTACTGGGCAATATATTTTGAAGCATGGTGGCAGACAAAAGTCTTCTAGCATTTCTCTACTTTTTATGTGAAGGGATGTCAATAAATCTCTCCAATGTCTCCTCCAACTGCAGAAAAACCTGTCCTAGGAGTTCCAATCCTTACTTTCTTAAAAACAAAAAGGAAGGCATAGTAACCCTTTACCTTTAAAGAAATTTAAGGATATAAGTTAAAGTTGTAGATAAAACATAAAAGATAGCTATTTGTTTGGAATGTCTGGGAGATGTTTGTAGTGTTACAGTTGAGATGTAGATATACTTGCAGGCATAGCTCATTGAAGAACCGGGTAGGAGTTTAAGACCTGCACTGTGAAATCTGATAGCAGCCACTATTTTCCTTTACATACTTACTTGAAAACCTCTGAACCAAATAAAAATGTCAAGGAGATATCACACGCATCCAGCATACTTGACGCTGGGCCTGTGGCCTCATTTCTGTTATGTGTAGAGGAATAGGGGCAGATACGCTCAAGGATTTATATACACTGAAGTTTAAGTTACCTCAAAAACCCATCAAGCTCTGGCAGATTAAAATAGAAAATCTTTATAAATTGAAAGTTTAGCTTTGCCTGTAGGGAGGCCTATAGCATATTTTAATACAAAGCTCCTAAAGCACAAAGAGAACACAATTTGTATATGTATTCATTCATTTCTTATACAATTTTTTTACGTTTTTGGTAAGGATTTACACAATATTTTGTCTTAAGCCATTAGGACATTTTTTTTATTTAATTTTTAATTTTTTTTAATTAAATTTTTTCATTTAGAAATATTAAAACATTATGAAATGTGAAATAGAATAAAAATAAGAATTAAAAAGAAACCTCTCTACAAAAGGAAGTTTTAGTATTATGTTTCTATTAATAACATACCATATTAAAGTTTACATGTTGCATTGGCTTTGGCTGCTATGAGATAAAATGGTGGATGAGTAGATATTAGCTAGTAGTGTAATGTACACAAACAAGAGCAGGTACTGTCCTCTTTAATTCTGTATCCCATGAGACCCCGGATCTGGAAGGGTATAAAGCTGAGGCCCAGGAAGAGGAGGGAAAGTCCAGAGGAGCTAGTGGTGAGATTGGACTGGACTAGAAAGCTGTCTCTGGGCTTGTTATCCTCCACTGTTTATATTGGCAAGTGGGCAGATGATGGACTTGATAGCATGCATTCCGTGGACAAGACTGCACTATCAACCAGGATGCCCAATTCAAGTGGGGTGTAGAGATGGTCGAAAAATTTTACCATTTCGACAATTTCCAGTTAATTGCAAAGCCCCTGAGCATGGTATCATCACCAAATTTGCTGGAGATGTAGAGAAGGGTTGGGGGTATACTACAAAAAAAAGTGTGGCTCTAACACAAATAGTTTTTCCACAAATAAAGTTCAAAGTCAAGCCGAAATTTTGAAAATCGGAGTTTCAACTTTAATTTTGAACTTAATTTATGCAAAAACTACATGTGCTAGAGCAAAACTTTTTTTTTTCAAATAATCCTGCAACCCTTCTCTACATCTGTACGTCTCCAGTATCTCCAGATTACCATTTTCAGAGGCTTTGCAATCAGCTCACAAAGTTAGCTAGTCAAAACATTTGACCATCTCTAGTGGGGTGGCATGACCCATCGGCACCAAGCATGGACTTGTGGCATTATCACCTGACCTACCCTCCTGCACCGAACTCATGCAATAGTTATACCTTCCCCAAGTTGCACCATTTGGTGAAATAAATAAGCGATGCAGTACGCTCGCCTACTGTCATTGGTAGATGCCTGAACCTGTAGAGTAGTACTGTTGCCATGGTCATTGTATGTTAGTTTTTCTTGTGCTGTCTTTAATTTCTTACAGTAAATTAGTTTAAAACTGTACACCCTAATCATTAAAATATATAAACTTTTAAATGTGACTTCAAAAGTAATATTCAGTATGTACTACCTGGTGATGCTGGTTTAGTTATTTTCTCTGATAGGTTGTCAACCTTTACATTTTGATTTTCCTTCACAGGCATATCCCTGTACTTGGGGTATGTATGGTGTTTGTGATGGTGACTACAATTGCGCATTTACATTCAAAACATTATATGACCATGATCCATTGTTACCACTAGCTGGAAGAATCATGCAATCTGAATTACGAGAAATAAATTTTTGGATTTACATACCATTTCATGTTTACTAAACAGTGATAAGTAAGGTTTTACAAGAAGTTAAGTCCCCCATACCTTCACAGAAATCAATTCCACTTGTATGACCGACTAAAATTTACCAACATTAGATGGATTTTTTTTGTTTGATTTTGACCACCTTGGTCGATCATAACAGGAATCAATTCCCGGGTAGGAATCGATTCCCATACGATTGACCAAAAAATCTATCGCTTTAAGACGAAAAATATGGAACTGTGTACGGCCAGTCTAAGACCTAAAACCCTCTTAGCTTCTGTATCGGGTCTGAGCAAGGCGGCAGTTCAGCCACAAACATGGAATGTTCGCTTTTCTTCTCGGCGACGAACAGTAAGGGTGTTCGACTCGCCCCGCTCGCCGGCTAGAAGAAGTTCATTATTCTTCCGCCAGCCAGATCAGGCGCAGAAAGATCTGGCCAGACCCCAGTCTCTAGCGAGAAATCAGCTTTTAAAACCCAGAAGTGATGTCAGTGACGTTGCGTCTGGTAATCATTAAAAGGATCTGGGCGTTCCAGGTTCCCGTTTTTTCCGATTCAAATTTCCTGCATAAAGGCAGGGAATTTGAAGTTCCACGCGAACAGGCGAATGTCGCATCCGCCTGTTCGTGAACGGACGTGGCTGATGTTCGGCCATCACTATTGAGCACTGACAACACTGGATTGCAGTGCTCAACACTGAATTTGCAGATTTCTTGTCCCCTCAGATAATCTTTGTGGTGTGATTAAATTATGCAGCACTGTGTATGTGAAAACCTCCAGGCTGGATACACAGTGGTCAATTTAATTAAAGGGAATTTCAGCTAAAATCTACTTAAAATTTTTTAATGCAATCTATTTTCTGCTGTTTGGTTCGATATCAAGTAATGCTCACATACTGTTTCACCATAAAAAAATGTGTCCGCGAACATGCATGAATGCGATGCAAAACACGTGCAGGCTACCGCCCAAGTGGGGGCAAGCCATTAAGTGGAAGGAAAAGGAGAGATCTGGTAAAAAAAAAGATTACCCCCAGCTCCCAACTGCCCTAGTTTTGAAGGTTTTTATGCATATGTGGTATATCATGCTATTTATCTGATTTCTTATGTTTTTCTGTTGTAGGTTGCACTTTTGTTTGGCGGCATGGCGGGTGCTTAACATTTTTGGTGCAGCAGCTCAAGTATGTCCCAAACACTTGTATAGAAGACGCAAGAGTAGCGCAATGTGGTAACGCAGGGTTTTATTATGCATCTGTTACTGGTAAAAAAAATGCATCTTATTGCGGCTGGTGGGACATGGCTTTCAAAATATTATTAAAAGATATGGAAACCTAAAGGTGACTATTCATGCATAGATCTCTGCTAGATCGATGACCACTTCGAACTCGGTGCACGTTCATGGCCAACTATCTAGTGCCTATCTGATGCGGCCACCCCTGTCTTCGAGCGGGATCAATCAGGGTTATTGCTCATGACCATAAATCACAGTCAACGTCCATTGCTTTCAATGGAGCCAAAGCCTCATCGGAGCAGAATGACACAGCAGTGCTGCGCCCCAAGCTTCTTAAATATTGGGCTCAGCACAATGACGTCAGCACACTGAGCTCGAAGGTTGATCCATCTTATGGGCATCTTCCTGTGTATGGTAGTTTTAACTTCCACAGGCCTAGCTGTGCAGCTATCTATTGAATTTTCTGAGAGGTAAAAAAAACTAGAAGGTAGGAGATGTAGGTCGGGACTCAGAAAAAGTTTCTTAAAACAGCTTTTATTTATATTTGTAGAGTTTCACTAGCACAAGTGAAATACATCTGATTAATAAAGATCCACGGCAATATGTTTTCACTAGTAAAATATGTTGTATAAACTTGAGGTGGACTTCATCATATATTTTTATATCTCTAGAATTAAGTTTATGACATTGCTATAAACTCAATCATCCATAACTCCTCCAGAAACTCGCCCTGTCTCCAATGTTACAGATCAAAAGGATGACAGCTTTCATAGAGAATACCAGACCATAAACGTTAAATTACCTTTACTGGTCTGCCCATTGTCTTTCTGCTCTGCTAACTGTCTAAACATACGGGAGAGTCACCGGCCCATTGCTGTAATTGGTTCCAATAAAATTCAGACTACCTGAACTGATGACGGGGTCCTGTCCTGCATGCTTGCATTTATGGGCCATTCTGTTGTCCTAGGATCTACAAATAAGTAAACATCCATTTTGTATTTTTTAACTCCTCAATTTGAACCTGAGGTTGAACACAAAGGTCTTTTACTACTAAAACCACAATAGAGCAAACATCCATATTCTCTGGTTTATAGGCAGAGCTGCCATTAGTCTGTACAGGCCTTCAACTCATGGAGTCAGCAGAAAAGATGATATTTTCATCATCACAGATGAACCTTGTGAGTTTATGTTCCTCCCAGAAATTTAGCTAGGTAACCCCAAAATGTCTAGAAATTGCCAGACAGGGTACTACATAAAAAATTGAAAATACTGTATTGATAATTATAATTATTGTGTCTGTTCCAAACAAAATATTGAGGAGATCCTTGTGGGTGAATTCCTTACAAAAAAAAAACTTTGGATGTTGAGGAACAATGCTTAGTTGTGCTGTTATAGACATGTTATAGACATGTTTTTGAAGGCCGGGGGCTGTGCCGGGGGCCCATAGACTTCTTTGGATTTTAGCGCAGTTGAGCCAAGCCCTTAAAGAAAACCTGATATATGTTTCCACGGGACTTTCCACGGGTTTACACTTCTAACCTCTTGATCGTTTGGCCTGAACGTATCCCAGACAAGTCTGACACAAATCTGAGTATCGATGGACCCTGAAAGTACTTCAAGTCTTTGTGTGTCAAAGAGCAGTCCAAAAGTTTATTTGGGAGTTAATTGCCAAGCCCCTGAATAAGCCGCTTAAGCATTTTGATTTTGAACTTAATTTATGCAAAAATTACATGTGCTAGAGCTAGAATGTTCACGCAATGCTTATCGCCTGTAATTTTGGTGATGATACCATGTTCAGGAGCTTTGCAATGAAACATTTTTTATCACTTCATTGAGGGCCCTTTCACACTAGTCATGTGAAAAGATGAAAGATGTTATGTGTAAACACACAAACTTAAATTGATGCTTTGCATAGTTTGCTGCTTTACAGTAATAGTAGAGTGTTGTACTGTGCTAGCCATCAATGTATAAAAAACATTTGGAGTTCAAGTCATACCCCTTATTGCTTTAAGCCATGTTAGAACCAAGTGTAGGCTTTCCTCCCGACTTGGGGCAGGTTACTGACATCGTTATCGCATTGTGTTCCCCTTAGGAAGTATAAGCTAATTTTTGGGTTAATGACAAACTGTTTATGTTTCCTGTTTGTTCACATAAAAACTTTAGGAAATGAATACACAACGCACATGCTGATCGCATTACATTTCAGACATAATTACATGTTTTTCTGTTGACAACTGCTGATTTTTATTATTTTAGGTATTACTAATTCGAAGTGCGTTCCAGTTTGCAATCTGAAGGCATTTCATATCAATCTCTTACACTGCAGCTGCTTTAATGGGAGCACATGGTTAAATCCAATAAAAGGTCTAATATTCCTCTGCCGTAGTTAGCGGTGTCCTTTCATAATATTATTTTTATTCAGAAGCTTCTTATGTGGAAGTTAAGGTTTGCCAGGCTGATCCAATTTTCACCTTTGTGAAATGACTTCTGGCCTTCGTTCATTTTTACACCACAAAGACGAGCTTTGTTCAGCTTTTGGAACTCTGGCTGGCGTTGTCCTCTTAATGGATCATTTGTGGCTAAAATAGCATTATGCTCATTACATGAGCTATGACCTGAACTCATTTGTCACTAGCACTCATCCAATGTGCCTGATCCACCTGATAAGAGTCATTTTAAAATGTCTGTAACATGTGCCGTGTTTGTTTATTACCATGTGGTTCTGAGGCTTTCTTTTCTTTCTTTTTTTTTACAGTTTGATTTGTTCTTTGCAAAATGTTACATCATTTCTGGTTTTGAAAACAAATGTTTCATGACTTCTTGGAATTTTAATTTTTTCAAATAGATAACAATTTTGATATTACTCTTTTTACTGAAAAAATAATTGTATAATTAAAAAATCAACCCAGAGAGAGTCCCATTGCTGACCATGAAAAGTTGATAGATTCCAGGGGCTATTAATCCAATGTAGGGCCTTTTGATAGAGATGGTCGAATTTTTTGACTAGCTGACTTTGTGAAATGAAATGAAAATGGTATCATCACCGAAATTGGTGGAGATGTAGAGAAGGGTTGTGGGAACATTGGGGAAAAGGTTTTGCTCTAGCACATGTAGTTTTTGCATAAATGAAGTTCAAAGTCAAAGTCTAAATTTCAACTTTCTAAATTTTGACTGGACTTTGAACTTCATTTATGCAAAAACTAATTGTGTTAGAGCAATGCTTATTTTTAGTATACCCCCAACCCTTCTTTACATTTTAAGCAAATTTTGTGATGATACCATGCTCATGGGCTTTGCAATTAACTCAAAATAGTCAAATTTTGAACATCTCTACTTATGAATATTCACCCAGGACACACTCATTTACATTTTGGCCAGAATATGATAGGGTTTACCCATAAGTTCTTAATTTGTTAACTTTATGTATTTGGTTGAGCTTCTTGTCAGTGTGCCGCAACACTAAATAGGAATAGGAACCCCTGATCTTGTTATTAGATCTCAGGATCCATGATCTGTGTTATTGTATATATGTGTGTATAGTTTCCTGCGCTTTTAGGCATGGACAACATGGGCAGTTGGCCAGGGTGGCTTTGCACTCCAATCATCCAATGGGGGGAGGAGCTCAGTTTTGGGGGTGGTAGCTGAAGAGGGGCAGAAATGTGTCACAGCGGTGCAGTTCATCGGTGTAACCCAGTAAGATGCTGCTACTACCACCCCATCAAATAGTGCTATCACCCCCTCCGGGGTAATTGCCCACAGGTGAGGACCACCCCAGCAGTAAATGTTGAATAATTTTCTCAACTGATGCTTGAACAAATGACTTAAACTAGAAAAACGATCACTGTCTGGGTAGATATAGTAACTTAAAGGCATATGTGATATAGATATAGAGGTAGATATAGTAATTTAAAGGCCCATGTGAAAGTATTATCACCTCATATCTAGGCAATACATTTGTGCTTTTGGGGATCGCTTGGCTAGTGGGGAATGCTAGGTGCAGTGCTTTTATTTTATAATACAAAGTAAATGGTAAAAAAATAAGATTTTATGGCTCTGCTTTTAGGAGTTGGCAATCCTGCCTTCGGGGTTAGAGGGCTATATTCCTCCAAAAGATCCTAATACCTGTATGGTAGCAGTGAACGGCATTGTTTAGGTCTTCTGGATTTGCCTACAAATTGCTCATGGGAATCGCAAACTTTCAGATCACTTTTATTACCTGGAAAAATCTGAAATCGTATACTGGACACATTCTCTGTGCAATATATCTTTTTGAGTTGTGAAACAATGCAAACATTTTTCCTAAACATAATTCCCCTTGTATGCAAAAAGATTTTTCATGTGAAAATTATATTCTCACTAAAAATGTTGCAGATATAAAAAATGGTTATGGGAGCATTATACAAAATATTGTTATAGCACATATTGTATTTGCATAAATTAAGTTTAAAGTTAAAGTAAAATGTTAAACTTTTAACTTTATTTATGCAAAAACTTCATACACTAGAACAGTGGTGGCGAACCTTTTGCACACATGCCAGGGATAGCACTTGAAACCCTCTCTCCGGGCATGCACGCTGTGTTAGACTCAGAGAGAGCAGAGAACTGCAGCTGCCTATTGGCTCTTTGAGCTGTCAGTTCTTTTCCTCCCTCTGCTGAGCGCACACAGTGTCTGACACTTCTTAGAGGAGGGATAAGCCAAATTTAGAAGACTATATGTTGAACAAGGATCACAAAGTAAGTAGAATATGATTGATGTGTGTGTGTATGCGATGCATGTCTCTGCATAATTGGTATGTGTGTGTATATGATTTATATGTGTTTGCAAATCCTGTGTGTGATATATGTGTATGTATGATTCATGTGTGTGTGATTCAGGTAAAATTGCCCTGTTGGCACTTTGAGATGATTTAGTGTTTTACTTTGGGCACTTGGTTTCAATAAGTTTCACCTTCACTGTACTAGATCAATACTTAATTTTTTGTAATGTTCCTACAAGCACCAATTTGGTGAGGTTCAGAGGCTTTTTAAACTTACTCACAAAGCCAGCCAGTTAAAAGTTAAAAAAATAATTTGCCACCTACTTGGGCTATGTCTCCACTGCGTTGAGTGCTCCATCAGAATCCTCTACATTAAGCATGGTTGTCCCTGCGCAGCACATACACATTACCTGCCTGGCGCATCCTCTGTTCATATTGCCATGAGCCGATCCACCCATGCAGTGGTTAGCGTAGTGCAGTATGTTGACCCCTGCATTGGTAGATGTGGGCAGGTAATGTGTATGTGCTCCATTGGGACCCCACCAAGTACTGCATTTGAGTAGGGAGTCCTGACGGAGCACACAATGCAGTGGAGACATAGACATGGAGGCAAAATGAACCTCTGCAGAAAGACCATCACTTACTCACCATGCAGGTAGAAGACCCTGCTACACATAATGTGGCTCATCTTTAAATAAAACAAATTGTAAGATTTTGCATATCTTGCATTTTCATGTTCCTGAGATATTCAGTAGATTTAAGTAGACTTTTTTGTATCATTGTGGTTATTCTATTACATGATTAAGAAGGCAGAGAACAAGCAAGAGGATCTACCAATTCAGCTAAATGGTCATTTTTTTTCTTTGACATAAATGTGAAATTCTTCTCTGTGTTGAGTCTCTATACCGTATATTTTTCAGAGGACCCGATTGGTAATTGGGGGATCACTTAAAATGACACAGGGGGATCAGAGAATGGAACAGAAGACTCAGAGGGTGCCATTTTAGTAACCCATTCTGATCCTCCTGTGTCATTTTGATTGCCCACTTCATGTCTTCATGTAAAGTAAAGGAAAAGCTTTGGCGGAGCGTTCTTCACTGAAGCTGCTGTGAGAGAAACAGGCTGCATGGATTTCTTCCCAGCTTTTATCCCG
The DNA here is from genome assembly GCA_036250615.1 of Ptychadena robeensis. NCBI lineage: Eukaryota > Metazoa > Chordata > Amphibia > Anura > Ptychadenidae > Ptychadena > Ptychadena robeensis. The sequence goes on from CM070032.1 coordinate 20,279,839, forward strand.
TGTGATTGTGGTCTGATTCACACGGGCTAGAGGCTGGGGAGAAACATGTGTCCTGGAGGTCCCCATTGAATGGGAATCGATGTGCCCATGTGGTGCACATTGACTTCCGTTCAATTGATCTCTGATAAATCCCAGCGTGGTGATGTCACCACGCTGCTATTGATCGGGGGTCGATTGCACAGGAATTGACCCGTGTATGACTAGCTTTAAGGCCCCCATACACGTTTAGATTTTCCTAAAACTATATATTTTTATGTCGACCGGAAATCAGTGCCTGTCCACATGGTTCAATTGACCTATTTACCAAAACATCGACTGAAAAGTGATCAAGAATACATTGAATGTATATAGAATATTATTTTGTAGTACCCGTCTGATTTTGGTTCGATTGAAATCATTAGCATACTTATAGATCCAATGGCAGACATTTTGGTCAACTTCCTTTAATTATGCTTTTGATCGATCGAACCAACATTAAATATCGGTTTCTCCATGTGGGGGTATTTTGATCTCAGTTCCATCTATCTAACCAACATCGATCGCACATTACAATCAAATCTTTACGACATCGATTGCACATTACGACATCAAAATGTGTATGTGGGTCTTTACCCACCCAACCTCTGATGTTTGTTGGTTGGGGTTGTTTATTCAGATTAAGATTGTAAAGAATTAAAGTGTTACACTCTCTGGGGTGGGTGTCTGCACACTGCGCAGGCTCTAAGAGCAGTTATTCTTACCTGTAAAGCCTCGCACTTTGGACAGGATGATTATGGGTTCTTAAGGTTACCATTTACAAAATATGGTAATTTCAAGTTACAATATTATATCAAATATCAGTATCTGTATTTATTGAAAATTTGACATACTTTGTGATAAAAAGAACTTTGAAATAACCTTGAATTGTAGACTTTATTTTGGCAATGTGAGCAGTATTCTGAGCCATTCTTCACATCATTGCACAGTACTGTCAATCTTTTTTCCTGATCATGTTAGAGCAGCAAGAGGTAAGAGCAGAAGGCTGACCTTCCCAGTGGGTCTTGGTTCTCCATACTAGCGGCCATTCTGTAAAAAGAAGAAACAGGAAAAAAGAGATAAGCTTCATAAGACAATAGAACAGGGGTGGGCAAACATTTTGACTCTTGGGCCATTTGACAGAAGGGCCTGAGCTAGAGCCTGTAAGGGCTGTGCGGCATGGGTGTCCTCATAGCCCAGACAGGAAATTAAAAAAAGGAAAATATATTTAAAGCAATATTTATAAATAGAGGCTTTTGTAAACATTCTATTGCAGGTAAACTACGGTGATTTGAAGACCCAAAACATCCTCTAGGCATTATCTTTACTTATTCCAGAAAATGAGCGGAGGGGAGCTAGATCATGTTTCCACCAAGATAACAAAGGTTTGAATTAAAAGACTAACAGGCTTTAGTTTGCCCATGGCTGAACTAGAATGTTCTTTACTGGCAAGCGTTTTAATTGATGTTCAGCCAATGAGCCCCTTCATTGGCTCGATCTATAGTACTTTGTCAATCCTGTAGTGAATCAGACCCATTGTCAGAAGAGTGACACAAGTACAAAAAAGAACAGGACATGTAACTCCCTACATATCGTATCAGATATAGGTTATTAAATGTGCCAACACCCCTATGAATTCACTGACAAAACAATATAAGCAAGGGGGAAGAGAGAAAGCAGGGGGGGGGGGGGGGGCTTTTAAGGCACTTCATTAATTTCCAGATTATCAACTGTCTCAGTTAAAATTAATTCTTTATTAATATTAATAGTGACCACAAAATAGAGTTTAAAACAATAAAGTCATACAATATCAACATATATACATAGTTATTTAAAAACAAACGTCACCAAATTATGCATCAAACGGACACATAATTTGGTGACATTTGTTTTTAAATAACTTTACTTTAAATAGTTGTTTTGAATTCTTTTGGAAAAACTGAATTTAACTTTTGCCACCTAGCCCGCCTGTGCCTTCAGCCTCATGGTTGTATGTCTACAATATAACATCATTTAATCTTATTCTGAATCTGACTAGATCTTCCAAGAGATCTTGTGAAGTCAGTCTGTGCTGTTAGAGGAACAACTTGCCATAGAGGAAGCTTTACCTGGGCATCCACAAATTTCCCTTATTCTGTGTAAATTCTTCTGCGGATTTATCCTTACTCTTCTCTTGTTTTTTTCCCCAACATTTTCTCAACAATAAATAGATCGGAAACTATTGGTGGGCTATTGGTGGGGTTTACAGGAGCAAAATCCTGTCTCTACCCAAAAGGCCACCTACATACAGGGAGTGCAGAATTATTAGGCAAATGAGTATTTTGGCCACATCATCCTCTTT
>CM070032.1:20282294-20302655 GCA_036250615.1 Ptychadena robeensis
AATAAAATTATTCCTCAAAAATACCACTTGCCTAATAATTCTGCACTCCCTGTACAGATACACAGTATAAAACAAGGTCTGGTAAGTCAATAGTGGACAACTCTACTGGTAATACTGGTGACTTATTCTTTTCTTGTTGGTACGGATTCCACAGTTCACCGTTTCTTTAGGGGAGCACTAACATGTACACTTTCTGGACTGCTGACAGTTGGGAGCTGAAAAGCCACCTCACCCCCTACTCTTCGGGCTCCTGCTCCTGGGAGCCCCTATTCTATACATATCGGGAGCCCCTACCTGTGTCGCATCTGCTGGGCTTCAGCACTTTTCGGCATAATGCCTTCTATATCTTCATGAACTAGAACAACAGGTTGCATTAACCACACAAACCAATTGCAAATATATTAAGCACACTACTCTACAGATGATACAAATGAATACTTTGCTATAACTCTAGCAACAGCTTGGAATACACAAATGCCATGCTTACTTGCCATTGACTTTGCAGGTTTAAATCACCATCCCTAATGACTAGTATTGGCAATATGTTGACAAAAATTGTCCCCTTGCAAGGCCTTTTTTTCCTTCACGTTGATAGAAAAATAGGATAGCTAGCAAAAGTTTAGGATGAAATATAAAGAGTTCAATTTCAAACAGATTACATTTAAGACAACATACGGTTACCTTGGAGGATATAAAGAAATAGCAGTCAGAAATTTCCGAAGCAGATTGCAGTTGGGAGGTTAAGTTTGGAAAGATATAACTGTGTATTATTTGTGTGTAAGTGATACTTACAGTCAAAGAGAGTAGACAAGATCACTGCCTGCATGGAAAGGCATCAAAGGGATGTCAAGAGAGAAACACAAAATGCTCTTACTACATTACTAGATGGAACAACAGGAAATTAGGCTTAATAGCAAAATAGTAAAGCAGAGATTTCCGCTTTTAAGCAAACTTTTGGGGTGAGTTTAAATAAAATGAAAACTTGAACCTTTAACAGTAAAATGCATTAAAAGTATTGCAGAAGAACATCACAACATGTTGTTCAGATCTACAAGGGCAGGAAAGCACAACAATCCACGTTCACAGAAACAAATCCAATAAAGAGACGTGTATTCTCCCATCAAATGTTGGGATGCTTTGAAATTTCATTAGATAGGTGCTGAAATCTATCACTACTTGAAACAAAGACCAATCTCTGCTCCTCTATCTTCCTGGGCAGGAAAACTTGGTATTCTCGCCTCTTGTACACAGCCTGTAGCAGCAGAGCCTACAGTTGCAATAAAAAGTATGTGAACCCCTGGAGATTACGTGGAGTTTTGCATGAACTTGGTCATAAAATGTGCTCTGATCTTCATCTAAGTCAAATCAATAGAAAAACACAGTCTGCCTAAAATAATACTTTACAAACATTATGTGTTTTCATGTTTTTATTGAACATAAAATTTAAACATTCACACTGTCAGGGTGGAAAAAGTATGTGAACCCCTAGCCTAATGACTCCTAATGACTCCTCCAAGAGCTAAGAGTAATCCAACCTTGAGTTTAATGAGTGTGATGATATTAGACGTGTTGCTGAAAGCTGTCCTGTCCTTTAAAAACACACACCATTTTGGGTTCAGATGTAAACCATGCCTTACAGAAAAGAGCTCTCAGAAGAGCTACGATCAAGAATTGTTGACTTGCATGAAGCTGGAAAGGGTTACAAAAGTGTCTCCAAAACTTTGATGTTCATGTGTCCACAGTAAGACAGACTGCCTACAAATGTAGAGAGATTAGTGTGCTCGGCAACAGATCTTATTAATCAAAGACCCAAACGTTCTTTTAAGGACTATAGTGTGTGTTTGACAGTCTGTATTTTAGACTACATTCATCTAGGCACTAGAGATGGTCGAATTTTTTTTCAAAAATTCGACCATTTCGCCGATTTCGAGTTAATTGCAAAGCCCCTGAACATGGTATCATCACCAAACTTGGAGATGTAGAGAAGGGTTGGGGGTATACTCCAAAAAAGAAAGTATGTCTCTAACATAAATAGTTTTTGCACAAATTAAGTTCAAAGTCAAGTAAAAATTTCGAAAATCGGAATTTCGACTTTAACTTTGAACTTAATTTATGCCAAACGTACATGTGCTAAAGCAACACTTCTTTTTTTCAAATATTCCCACAACCCTTCTCTACATCTCCAGCAAGTTTGGTGATGATACCATGTTCAGGGGCTTTGCAATCAGCTCACAAGTCAAAAAATTCGACCATCTCTACTGGGCACATTATACTGTCCATATTCTGGTGTTTTTGTGACATATAGTGTTCCAAAACAGTGTCTGTAGTTTACTTTACATTCATTTGGGCCTAATATACTGTGTCCATATGCTGGTGTTTTCTGTGACATATACTGTCCATCATTCCAAGATAGAAAATCTGTGGGATGATATGAAAAGGGGTGTGCACAAGAGATGTCCTCGCAATCTGACAGATTTGACAGAGTGGGCAAATCTTGCAAAGTCAAAATAGACTTATCCCCCAAAAGACTGAGTGCTGTAAGAAGAATCAAAAGATGCATCAACAAAGTATTATTACCATATTTTTCCCAAACCCCCTGAAGGGGTAAATCAGAGCCTCCAACCTACATGGAAGAAGCTAACTTTGTCAGTTACCATATATTACAAGTGTCCTCCATGCCTTAGATAATTCTGAATCCCCCAGAATATCAATATATATTTATATATGTAAAATGTAGTGTACTCAACTATTTAAACATCATTGAGTAATTGTAAAGATGCCTGACAAAGACTGATGACTACTTGACAACGTCAAATGCCTATAGTGTAATAATTGTACATTAGCTATTAAAAGGATATCACTTTGACAATTCTTTACCATTTTTCACCACTTTCAAGTATTTATTTTTTTATTCACATATTTGTTCCCGGTGAATACAACACAACACAACATTATTTTCCTACAGGAAATGCAAATCTTTAATAGTTCTCACACATAAGATAAATATTCTGAGCATTACAGTAAGCATATCAAACTGAAATGATACAGAGGGGAATATCAGTAAACAATGTAAGGAGAAGAGCATTAGAAGGAAAGTAGGTATTAGATAAACATTGTTAAGGGATCAGCAGGATGTAAAAAACCTTATTGATGTTTATGAGTTTTTGTAATACTTACTTTTTTTACATATAAATTTTATATAAGAGGCAGTCATGTTTGCTCATTACTGAAAATTGTTGGCTTTGTAAGTTTAAAGTAAAGCCCCTGAAAAGAAGGGTTGTGGGTAACCTACAGTCAAGTCCAAAAAATTTTTAGTTATAGTTTTTACTTTGCTTTGAACCTCATTGGTGATGGTTGTTCAGGGGCATTGCAATTAGTTCCAAATAAAATTTCAGGGAAGGAGAACGAGCATCAGCAGCTTCTTTAGCAACCTGCCATTTTGGCTCTCTCTTCACTCCTACTCTCTTCCTTCCAGCATGTATGTGATGGTGGAAGGGAGGAGACTTGCTGGCAGCCAGGAGGCCATGACAAAGAGGCTTAGGAGTAGTGATGGCCGAGCATCGACCAGGTCTGTCCGCGAACGGGCGGATCAGACTTTTAAGGCGGGGAATTTGAATCAGAAAAACCGGGTCACATCCAGTACTTGAAACGCATAGTTCCTGGTTAAGGGATTCTGATGTGATGTCACAGACGTCACTTCCTGTTCTCAAGCCGGGTTTTAACTAGGAGACCGGCTTCATGCCCGGTCTTCTAGTGAAAAGATTCTTCCTCCGGCACGATCGCGCAGGTACTGCCTGAGGAAGAATAGAGATCTTCTTCTCGCCGGTGGAAGGGGCGGGGCGAACACCCGTACTGCTCACCGGCGAGAAGGAGGGCGAACATCCATGTTCGCCACAGAACTGTCCGCCCTGCGGACAGTTCGGCCATCACTACTTAGGAGTAGTATGTAGCTCTGAAGCTGGGTTGCATACCCCTAGTCAAATGGCTTTAAGAATCAAGTCTATCTTGCACTGGTTACATTGCTGGGGTGCAAAGTTACCTCAAATAATTCTAAATTTCCATTGTAAGATGTCTTTTTTGCCTGAAAACAACCCACACTTTCTTTTTAAATGTATGAGAGTATTCAAAATACCTGTGTCAGGGGCACAGGATGCCGGTACTGGCATTTGCAGGGGCTCACCTGCTTTCACCTCTCCTTTTGTAGCCATTGTGCTGTCAGCCTAGAAGGCGGATTGCATCAACATTACCTTAGTTGTCATCCATTGTCACCCCAGCTTCTGTATCATAATTTATGCCAGGATTTTTAGTCCACCTTCTGCAGGCATGGGGAGATCTAGAATGCATTCACAGGTGGTCTAATGCACTGTACTTGCATGGTGCATGGCTGTCCTGCCCATGATAGTGTCAGTTACCTGGACTGCAGCATTCCTTGCTTTGTGTTTCATTGCTTTGTTTGTTGAATTGAATCGTTGTATATGACCCTCGCTTTGTATCTAGAATACATTTCTCTTTACCCCTTGGATACCATGTCTGGACTGATTTTCTGTGTATGACCCCCGCAGTGTACCTGGACTATTGTACCTTTAAACATTTGGCTCTGTACTTGCACTTTAGGGGTCCCTGAAGGGTTTCATAATGCTCAGCTCTCAGTTGGGATACTTTGTGCCGGAAGTCGGGTAGACGTAACATGTCTCCCATTCAAGCAGGGACTTGGCTTAAGGTAAAGACCATAGCGGAGATTAGGATATCCCACCTGAGCTGCAGACTGGTGATCCCTTTGAGACCCTAACAACCAATCTGTATTTAAACCCTCTCCAAATCTCCTATGTATTTATTACAACATGGTACCCCAAGCTGTACCCTATATAAAAGATATGATAGTTATTGGCCTATTTTTTACATAAATGTTTATGAAAATAATGCAAATGACAAAAGAAAAAAACATGCATTGCAATAATACAGTTCAAGAGTTTCACAACCTAAATTAGCCCAACATGTTTTTAGTTCTCTTTTCTCTAATTATTTAGGTTATGGGATTTTTTTTTCCTTTTTTTCTAATTATATCTACACTTCTTAACTTAACAAGTTAAGGTAAAGTAATTTTCATGTTGTATAAAATACATTTAGATCCCAAATTAGGTTTCAATGGGATTGAAAAAAACAGGTTTTAACGAGATTGAAAAAAATGAGTAAGAAGGATGCAAAGTAGGGCTTCAAAAATTCAGGGTTGACATAAACAAATGTGGTAAATTATAATACTATAGACATCTCAGTTCCTTACATAAACAATATGAGAAAATAATAATAATAAGTAATGATTGGAGTGGAGAATTACACCACATAAAACTGTTACACAGAAATAAGTCTACCAAACTACAATACGGAGAAATATAACTTCTTCAAAGAAAGAGAAAGGTAAGCAGAAGAAAGAAAAAGAAGAGAGAAGCAAAGGGGGGGAAAAAGACATACCTTTGGACCAATTATCTAATAAACTCTAAGTTGGTAAACCCTAAATATAAAACTAGTCAGTAGTGTTGAGCTAGAATATTCCAATTGCGAATATATTCAACGAATATTGTCTATTCGAAAATTTGCTTATTTCGCTAATATAGTGGCAGATATTCGCAATTGCAATTATTCACGATATGATGCATTGGGAAGCTTATGGCCATGCATTTCAATTTTATATTCACAATGCAAAAATAAATAGCACATGTGACCATTAATTTTAAAGTAATTGCGATGTGAATATAATTGTGAATATATTTTGCAATGCATGGTCATACACTTGAATTGCGAATATTCATGAATACCAAATGAAATATTAGTAGAATTATTTGCGTGAATTTGAAGATTGCCTATGCCGCTCATCACTACTAGTCAGGCCCGCTCCTTCCGCGATGACAAATATGCATGGGCATAGGGCCCCCGGTGGCAGGTGCCAAGTGGAAGGGGGAGCAGCACGTTCAATAGCAACGCCCCTGTTGGCTTTTTGTTATTTCAATTCCACCCCCCCACGGTTGACTGCTCATGATTTTCACACCTCCCCTTGTCAACTGCATGTGATTTTAAGAGCAACACCACAACACCACCAACCCCCCCCCCCCCCGTGCGCGTTTCAGCTGCTTGCGATCCCCCACAGACAACAGGGGCTCTATGCAAGTTCATGCTTGGGGCTCCTGCTGTCTGTGGGGGATCGTGGTATTGTGGTGAAAAGCTAGAAACGGCCATGAAACTAGTACATTTACAAAGTGGGCTGATCAACTTTGCCATGAAAGTTTTCACCTTGGTGGCACAAGAGATCAGTGTAAAATTTTAATGGGCTTAATAAAAAAATTAAAATTATGCACAATACCAAAGTTTAAAAAAACATTGTAATGTGAAGTTTTTCTACAGTAAAATTATCTGCCAAATTATAATACAACTACTATATATATATAATACTACTACCATTTACATTTTCATAACATTTGTTTCTAAACCCTAAATAACTATCATTCCGCCTTAAGTTAACAGACATCAAATGATTACAATTTAAAATTTTTCTTGCTTTTCAATTTTATTTTATTCATGTTTTTCACGTGGAGATCATAAAACCAGGGCAATGTAATATACGGCGGAGGAACTGGAGTTTAATCCCTCAGCATTCGAATCTTTAACGTCAATAGCTTTCTGTATTAGGAATCTGTTCGTAAAAAGTTACATTCTGTTTATGTGGATGTTTTGCAGACTTTATTCATAAAGTATACCTCGACACAAAACGAGGAACTGCCAGCCTGCTGTTCAGGAAAACAAACCCTTTTACCATATTTTCATTGCTCCCTGAAACAGCCTTAATGTCAGAATAAAAAAAAAGTGGAAAAAGTGAGTTTGAGCATACTTTTATTCGTTAGCAACAGACTCCAGAAGCAGGATTTAATGTGACTATCCAGAAGCAGGATTTAATGTGACTATCGATTGTGAAGTAATGGGCTAATAAAATTGTGCCACGTTCTGGTTGGACAAAACAGCATCTACTCATAAAGAATTTCTATATGGTTCTGAAAAAAATTGTATCAAGGAGAGCAGGATTTTTTATTCATTTTTTAAAGTAATTATCACAATTACAAAAAAAATTCTCAAAAAATACATCATGTTCCGCACCACGTCAGAAAAAAATTTACTTTTAAAAATGTAGTAGAGGAAGTAATGTTTTATACTCATCCCATTGTTGCGTTATCAAGAATAATGCAAGGTGCTAGGTGAGGCATATGCCCATCCTAGCTCGTCACTTAAATTTAAAGTTTCTTCAAGATAGAATGTAGAGATGGTCGAATTTTTCCACTTGCTATCTTTGTGAGCTGATTGCAAAGCCTCTGAAAATGATATCATCACCAAAATTGCTGGAGATGTAGAGAAGGGATGTGGGAACATTTGAAAAAAAGTTTTGCTCTAGCACATGTCATTTTTTTGACTTGACTTTGAACTTAATTTGTGCAAAAACTATTTGTGTTAGAGCAATACTTTTTTGTTGTATACCCACAACCCTTCTCTACACCTCCAGTTTGTTGATGATACCACGTTCAGGGGCTTTTAAATTAACTCCAAATCACCAAAATCGTAAAAAAAATGTAAACTCTAGTAGAGTGGTGGTAAACCCCACTTTCATGAAATTAAGCCTACAGTTCCAAAATAATTATTTACATTCCTACAACATTAGGCTTTATTGCTTTGTTCCCCCTATGCGCAATGTAAGGCTGTAGAATGTCAACAAATCAAATTATTTCGAATATCAGTGCAAATATTCTCGAAGTTACGCAAACTCGAATTTAGCAAATGCCACTCAACGTCAATATGACCAGCAGAGATTATGACACCTTACCTTGTGGCAAAAATTACAAGATTGTTTTGGCACAGATGTTCAAGATTTGGGTATTTCCTGTCTTGGAGGTATATGGAAATAATCAGGTGAAATGTCTGATGGCTAAATGAAGGTCCGAGGTCTACATGTCAGGGAAAACTGCAGGAGCCTAATAAGTACAACTTCAAGGACAGAAGGGAAAGTGCGGACATGAATGAAATTTCTAAGGCTGTCAAAAAGATTCAGATGAGTATTTTCAGTCTAAGTATAAATCAGGAAGATTAAACACTGCAGGAGGAAAGTTAAAAACTAACCTTAGAAAGTGTTTTTGTGTTTATTTGTGACTTGAGCTTGCAGGAGAATGGTCTTGTGCCTAAATGGCGGCAGGCCTCCCAATCCCGTAACGAGACAGCAGCACATTCAGTATGGACCCATCAACAGGGAAATTAAGAATAACAGTAATCAATATGCTGGGGAAAGCACATTGGGGAGGAGAAGGTTAGTATAGGGCAGTGATGGTGAACCTTTTAGAGAGTGAGTCCCCAAACTGAAACCCAACCCCTAATTATATATCTCAAAGTGCTGGTATGGCAATTTAACCCTGAATTACAGAACTCATATACAAAACAAAACACACACTCTACTTTCCTATAACATAGAATAGGAGAGGGTATGGGGCACTATCTGCAATCAGTAGAGAGGGAAAATTTACTGAAACATTGAGAGCCAATAGGCTGCAGTTCTTGCTGGCTGACAGGTTACATGCCCACAGAGAGGGCTCTGAGTGCCACCTCTTGCACCTTGCACCTCTTGTGCCATAGGTTCGCCATAGGGTGACAGCTCATAGGGGATAGGGGAAAAGCTCATCCTCTTGGATTCTTTCCTTTACTCTAAATTCTATGGCACAGACGTATTCACATTCTTAATTAGACCAAATTAATGATGATAGTGACTATAACGGACAAGGAGCCTATCCTATTCTATGGTCTTTCTAGTGCTACTACTTGCCATGCCCTATAGGTTTAATAGTCCAGAAGCTACCTTTTCTACCTTTATTGTTGCAATAAAATCTGCCTTACTTTATACAGGAAATCTGAAATAATTCAACTAATCAAAACAGAAGGCTCTAGCATTTTCTTTGGTGAAATTATTGCAAATGTAGCCAATCATGATTGGGTTACATGCCAGTCCCCTACCCGTCATTCCTTGTTTGATTCCTTTTGTTGTCATTGTTATTGTCAAAATCTTATTAAAATAAAGTTATGCATTAAAAATGAAATATCAATTTGCAACAGTTGTAAACTTTACAAATGTTCCTAACATTAATGGCAACAGGAACTTTAAAGGTCTTGTAACAAGACTGACTTCTGATGCCGAATTTAGAAGAGCTACAGGCTGATGGACAACGGCAAGAGTAAGTGATACACTGAAGTGCGTGTAATCCTGTATACATTTTCAGGCAACAGAAACTTTACCTATATTTGTATTTCAAGACAGCATTTAGTTGGCCGACGGAAATGCAATTTAATTTAGATGTAAACCCGAGAACCACAATGTAATGTTTGTGTCTCTCCAGTCCTCAGATGTGGTGACTACATTTGGTTTCTTTTCTTTTCCATATTTCAAATGGTTTCTTTATTTTGACATTTACAGCAATACTAGTGGTCCACTTTATCATGGTGAATAGCTTCCATGAGAGAAGCTTTTGCAAAGTTTATCGATCATACTGTACCTTGGAAGGAGCAACCCTAGGCTGCTTTGGTGATTTATGCTACAAACTTTCCTTCTATTGCATAGCTATATTGGTATATATATATAGATATTGATAACATACAGTGATGACCTTTATTTATGGTAATCTTAATTCCTCTCTTCATACTTCCAGATAGATATTGTTGTTTTTCTTTCTCCTGATGAAGTGGTATGTCACCACGAAATGCGCCGAGACTTCGACAAGACATCTGATAAGCTCCAACTAATTGTAATGTTACACCCAAATTGGGTGATATAATAATTTTTTTGTCTTTTTGTTAAATTATCTGTTAATTACATGTTATATTATACTTATATGCCGTTACCTCCCTAGCGCACTGCTGAGGTCCATGTTTCTGTACCAAAAGTACAGCCATAGACTTCGATGGTAAATTTTCCTTTATGTTGTAGGCAAGTAACTTCCCAAAATATGTTTGTACAAGTGTCTAATAGACATCCTGACTATAATAATGTTTGAAACAAACAATTATGTAAAATATATATATTTTTTTTATAAATTTAATGAGAAAACACAAGAATCAGGGCACAAAGCTATGCTGCTATGTACTAAATCTCGTCCAAATAAAGTCTCTGGTGCCCCAGATGTGCCCATTTGCAGTAAACCCTCTCTAACCTGGTGTGATGGATGTGGTAAAATCACACCAGGGTTACTGCAAATGGGCACATCTGGGGCACCAGAGACTTTTTATTTGGCGAGATTTAGTACATAGAAGCATATTGAAACTACAAAGAAAACTGATTTAATGCAATGTACTTTCAAATTTTCCGCCGCCTCCCCGATGTGACGTCACCACGTCACTCGGAGGGGGGGGGTGGGGGGAACTGTAAGTATGCGCTGTCGGTGCCCCGATGTTCACTGGACTGCACCATCTCGTCCAGTGCGATAGTGGGAGTAGCAGCGCTGGACGAGATGGTGCCGACCCGACGTGCCTTATTGGTAGGGTCACGTGTTACCTAACACAGTGACCCAGGGGGTAATAATTGAGATTAGGGTGTATTCCCATCTTGAATATTATCTTGTTTCTTTGATCTTGGGATGTTGGCATATACTTCAGGCAACATGGATGCTCCTTTATTGTTTGAATTAATTTTTTGATCATATGTAATATTTTAATATTTGTCATTTGAAAACTAATACAAATTTTAAGACAAAATGTTGAAAAAAATTGACCCGTGGGTTAGAATGGACAGGGTAAATGTTTTTCCCAGTAATTAAACTCTCTACTTTCTATTCACAGCTCTTGTTGAAGTTCATGTTCAAGTAAACCTGTTCTCAAACAGCCTGTGAAATCTAAGAAACTAGCCGGACATTTTACAAAGCTTCTGAGGAAAATAAAATGTTTAATATGCATTGGCTTTCGCATTTTCAAAGTTTTGCATCCTGCCCTTCTGTTTCCTTGTTTGTCCATGATCTGTGAATTACAGGGCATCTGCCTATGCCACCGTACTCTCCTTAGTTAAGCTGGATAATAAGAACATTCCTGCTACCAAAATAAACTTTAATTGGGGTCTCCTGGATTATTGTTTATTGCAGTCATTCACGATTGTCTCGTGTCCCACTGAGGAAAACCTCACTCTGGGATGCTAATCTAAAAATCCTATGGCTAAGTAGTTTTAACTTTCAAGTGCTGCAGGTCGCTCAATATAAAAGTCTACGAATAAATGAGGAGAAAAAAGAGTTTATATGCGATGGCTTCTTGTTACCAAAAGGCGTGTCTGCAGAAAGGATTTTACGCGTGACTCATAGAAATGTTTGGTCAACAGTACAAACTTACTGCGGATCTGCAACCTTCTATATCTTGATATCCACAGGTCATTCCATAAAAATTATAGACAAATTATATATTTTCTTTAAAAAAGTTTGTAAATACAAATTGCCTTAAAATTGCAAGATAGAAAAAAAAATATTTGATCAGCTCCTCCTCCCCAGCCTTAAATTTGTAACTTTGCAGAGGTCTCCTGATTTGTTGTTCATTTTTGCATAATAATGTAAAACCAAGTGGACCTAAACTCACATTTACAAGAACCAAAACAAAAAAAGTAGTGGGATTAATGTGATTTTCAAGGCAAGGCAGTAATAATAACTTTACATATTGAAATTATTTTTAACATATCTCTTAAGTGTGGGCTTGAAAATCCCATTAACCCCGCTATCCTTACCCAAGGATGGGGTAACTTATTTGTTCTTATATATATTTGGTGGGATGTGATATCCCAGAAAACTGGCATGGCCGCATATGACATGAGCCAGATAGATGGCCGTGAGCGTGCACAGCGCTCAAAGCGGCCATCGATCTGACCCATATCTTCATGTGTGTACGCTGCTTAAAGCTCAGTGTAGTAGGTTCTGTGTCATTCTGGTCATTCTGCCATAATTAGGGATGGTCAAAAAATTTGCTATGCAAATTTTGAAGTCGAAATTTCGACTTTTTCACTGGGAATGTTGCAATTTTTCATAGAAAAAGTCGTAAATCGAACAGAAATTTTGACTAAAATCTAAATTTCGACTAAAAAATATGTTGATGCGTTGATCATGAAAATCAGAATTTTTATTGTTTTCGCATGTTTTTTACGAATATTATATAATGTAATATAGCGAAACTGAACTAAAAATTTGCAATCACAAATTTCGCAATTGTATAAAATTTCTATCAGGAAAGTCAAAATTGAAGTCAATCAGAATTAACTTTATTTCGACTATCTCAAGCCATAATTTCCTGTCCTGAAGACACAAAAGACTAGCTTTATCTCCCAGGGACACTGACTCTCCAACATATACATAACTTAAAATAAAATATTTTTGCCTATTGTATTCTTTAATTTCCTTATGAAAAGGAAAGACCTTTCATTCCTCACTAAGACCCAAAATACAAATAAGATTAAAAATACAACTAGATATTCAACTTTTAATATTTATTTAAATTTGGTGTAAGTTTCTGGCAAACAGAAAACTCACAGAGACTAATAATCTAAATAATTTGTCATCCTACAAAAGTTCCCTGAAAACAGAGGCCGAGGTAAGATGTCAGAATTTAGAGAATAATGTGAAGATTGACATTAACCAGATCCGGCTATAAATACCACACAAAAAGACCAAACAAGATCTTTGCTGCCTGAGCTGCTATTGTAACCATATTCCTGGGACATGCCAGCCTAAACTCACCCCAGAGAGCAGAAACACGACTACCTGTCTTTTCATGCAAAGATTAACAGCTGACTACATAGATGTTTTTCATTTATCTCCAATACTCATGCCTAAGTTCTTATATTTGTTTGGTTGCCCGTCAATACTTTCTAAACTTGGAAAATGTTTTTTTGTGTAAATTTCATGTCAAATATACTAACTCTTTGTGGTGTTTTTTTAGTAAGCTAAGAACGGAACAATACTATTCTGTTTTCCCCAATGTCTGCATGTGGTGTTTGATAGTCATGAGAAGCATAAGCAATATTCGTATTCATGAAATATTGTGAATATTCGCAATCATTTTGTGAATTCGAGAATGTGTGATCTCCAGTCATTATCATCTTCATTGTGCAAATCAGCACGTGTACATGCGCATATTGCGAATGCAATGCATGGTAGTTCTGGGAAGTGATGAGCGGCATAGGCAACATTCGTATTCGCGGCATGCCGCAAATTTTATGGAAAACATTCGGAAAATATTCGCATTCGGCAATATTCGGGGTTTTCTTTTATTGCTAATATCGGCAGTTTTTATTGCAAATTTCGCGCGCGCAATATATGTTTAACATGGCGTGAATTTTTATGCACATTTTTAACGATTTTTGCAATATTCGCATCGCCCCAATATTCAATTAAAAAACTGTTGATGGTGTTGCTAAGCTGTTGTTGCAGCCTTCCCATTCGTTCCCATTTGTCCACTTGCATTGAGAGGCATGTGTAATGGATAAAAAATACTGAATATCCGGAATTGCGAATATACTGCAATATATTCACCATCTTAGCGAATTTCCGAATTGCCGATATTCGCGAATCCGAATATTCGCGATCATCACTAGTTCTGGGTACTGATGTAAACAACATTGACTATACATGATTAAAAAGATATAGCACTTTATTATTTCCCGAATTCTCAAAGTGCCTATATTCGCAATAACATTTTATAAAATAGGATTAGTGATGGCCAAACATCGGCCAGGTCCATTCACGGACAGGCGGATCAGACTTTTAAAAAAAAAGTTTGCGGGAGATTCAAATTCCCCATTTGGAGGAATTTTAATCGTAAAAAACGATACATAGAATGCACAGTTCCTGGTTTTGATTACTGGATGTGACTTCATTGACATCACTTGCGTGTTTCGGAGCCTGAGGCCGAATCTTTCTGCGTCCGATCCGGCAGCCGGAAGAATAACAAACTTCTTCTCGCAGGCTAACAGGGCAGATCAAACACCCGTACTGTTCACCTAGAAGGAAAGTGAACATCCATGTTTGCGCCCATCGCTACTTGTGATGCAAAACAAGAGAAGAAGATGGGTAGGTCAGACTGAAGAGGTGGGTTTTCAAGGCTTGTTTTAACGTGTCAAAAGTGAGAGCAATTCTAAAGGGATGAGTGAAAGAATTCCAGAGAGCAGAGTCAGCACTACTGAAGTATTGAAGAAGTGCTCGAGATAATTCAAATTGTTATTTGCATAATCTCTACCTGTCCTTTTGGAACTTGCTGCCATTGGCAATCAAAGTTTAGCAGAATTCCTCCTAAGAACAATTCCTTAGCATTTGTTTTAAGAAAACTCAGGTCATATAAAGTAGAATAATCACTATGCTAGATGACAATTATTTCTTGTGGTCTTCTTTTTACCACCATATTTGGCACACCATAAATACCTTATTCCACCATAACATATTTCCCCACACTTTGTGTTTTGGAGACTTGATATATTTGTTGATTTGTTGATGCACATTTCAGCCTGGCCTGGATTTTTATCTTTTAGGATTGCCTCTTGCCGAAATACCAATCAATTTTGGACTTTAAAACCTTCAGACATCTGTCAGAAACCTGACGATTAAGGAGACTTTCCTTTCACAACACTACTATGGCCCAAAGAATACATCCAAATGAACCAAATAATGGCTTCAACAGATGAATATGAACATATTAGAGGGGTCCAACAGAGCCCATATCTGAATCCAAATGGAAATTCTGTGTGATGACCAGAATCTCTATACACGAGAAATGCCACCACAATCTGACAACTTATGCAAGAAATAATGGACGAGCATGTCCCACGCTAATAGACCCCCTACCCAAGAAGACTGAATGTTGTAATTAATCAGAATTTCCTGCCCATTCTAGCCCCCCTCTAGAGAGAACTTGAGATGCCTATGCTAACAATACAACAATACAGGCGAATGCTATGGGAAACCCCCACGATGCTGGTGTCATCACTGATGCCAGGGATATGCATCCAGGAAGAGGACACAGGACAGGCATTGCTGGAAAATACTGGAGCAGCAAAGCAATCCCGAGTGTGGGGTAACCCATTTTGGGAGTCAAACCCAGTGGCTTCCCAACATACCTGTGAGGGTGACAAACAGGCTGCTATTTTAGTAACATTAGTCTGTAACTTGACAATGTGATAGAATAACCACTGTTTTAAGAAAACGAACCCTCATATGTATCGTTTATTCTCTTAAAGACCAACGTTTACTTCCTGAGAAAGCCCCATACATAGGGGTGAAACGCGCTGAACATAAGAGCAAAGGGGCAAGTAGCTTTCCTTGGCAGGCCACCACCTAACCAACCAGAACACAAAGGATTTGCAAATGTACAATGCTTAAGTTTTGCCTGACAGGCTTGGTCTAATGTGGATAATTTATGTTGTAAAAAGTGGATGTTTAATTCGAGTTTGTGCACCATTTGTGTACTTTTAAAGTCCCTGTGGGTTGGCTACTCCTCATTTCAGTTGCTTTTGAGCTTAACTCAAGTTTGTTTTTTCTTTTTCGCTTTTGGTATTTCAAATACACCCTAAATACCACTCGAAATAACCACCAGGGAGGTTTAGATTTATTTTTACAAATAAAATCTTGAAGGTTGAAGGACATATTAAAGTTGAGAAAAGATTTTCCAATTATTTTTTTTTGAAATCACAAATACCTACTACCACCTACTACTATTTTAACAGGAGTGTATACATTTTTTTATATCTGCTGTGCTGAAAGCTGGATTTTCACAAATAGTAATATGTAAAAAATTTTTTAGAGGTCTGTTATAGAAATCACTATTTTTAACTACCTAAGAATGTGGATCTACTATGTGCAAAAATTCTTAAGGTAATGGATTCACATCACAGTTCCAAATTAGTTTTGAGCTCGAATATTCGATTTTCTACTATTTAGCTAGAATATCCCCATTTTGCGAATATTCACGAATATATAATCAGGTATCCGACGAGATCGTGATTTTTCAAGATTTATTGTGATTTTCACGATCCCATTCATTGCAATGGATCGCAATTATATAATTGCGATGCAATTGTTTTGAACGGAAATGACGGATATTCTCCCAGTCGAATATCCGAGCTCCATTGCCTTGCATTCATTGCGCATATTTGATCACAATTCTTAATTGATCACGATTTTTAGATCGCAATTCATGACCACAAGTGCGGATATTCGAGATTACGAATATGGAATTGAATATTATGGCAGATATTCGCAAAATTACACGACATCAAATATTGCCTAGTCGCTCATCACTATTCCAAATATGGACATTTAAATATATTCTATATATTTCTATAGTTTCCTTAGTTCTATATATTGTTCAGTGAAATTGTTTTTAACCTTAATGACCCTTTTTTCTCCTCCACTTCCTTGTAGGCATTGTAAAGGGTACCTTCCCAATTTGTTACCTTGTTTTTGCCTAATGCTATACAATTAAATACAATAGGAGATGGTTAGGGTGGGGAGATGTTTACTAATTCTTTTTTCCCACAGGAGTTAATTGTGAAAAGCTGCAACTGAATGGAAGTTTAAGTATTTTTTTTCTATTGCCATAGGGTCAAATCAAAAGAAAACTGATAGTGAAACTAAATAGGGCCCCGAAGGAAAGTTAAGTCAACCTCTGCAGGATTCTAGTGTAGCAGGAATCACTTGATTGACAAGGGCTGAGCCACGGACTGTATTATCTTTGTAGTATATCACATGTCAAAACTTCCCTCCTAAGAATAACAGAAATGACCTCTGTGGTGCCACAAGTCCTTTGTGACCTTTTTAGTAGCCATAACAGCGGCTAAAACAACACAAATACATCAAGCAGTGCTTTTCTTCCCCTTGATAAGATGGTGAAACTTTATTTCAAGCCCGGTAGTTAGTAAAATAAAAAGGAACGTTAACATCAGCCCCCTACCGCTACAGACTGTGGCACTGTAGCCCATGGTAAATGAGACATGAATAATTTTGATTCCCCAAGTTAAGAAGTTTGATGATAAGTGTCAGAGCTGAGAGGTAAAACAAAATAATGACAAAAAAATAACCATACACTGCAAGGGTTAAATGCTTGTTTTTGTCTTTGTTAAAATGTTTTATTTACTGATTATATCAATCCCAAACAGCTTTATGATTAGGGATGGTCAAAAAATTCACAGTGCAAATTTTTAAGTCGAAATTCGCATAGTCGAATTTCAACAGGGTCATTTCGACTTTTCACCGAAAAAGTTGAAAATCTACCTGATATTTCAACGTAAAAAATTACTTAGGAAAAGGTAAAGGGAAAAAAATGTCATGGTTTATTAAAACTTAAACTGGCCATACACGGGTCGTTTTTTCGCTCGATTCACGAACGCTGGCTCACTGTGTGCAGTTGTTGGGATCGCTACGTAATCAAACAATTGCTTTGTATATTATATGTGATGATATCAATAAACATTATATTGTAATTCTCTTCTCATATACAACTGTATATTCTTGTGTAAAGGGCTTCACTATCACCTCTCCATGTGTGATCTGGTTTCTGGCTTTATTTATGGTGACATCACTGTTTGCAGTGTCTCAGCTCTGATCGTAAAGCTACTATTTACAATGATTTCTTCTATTATAGCTGAAGCCCATACAGCAAATCAACATTTTTGACCTTATGCGAATTTGCAAGTGTTTTAATAAAAACATTTAAATGATGTGAATTTTTGAAATTTTAACTTGAAGTTTTGCAGTCGAATCAATTCAAGTTAAATTGAATTTGATTAATTTTGACCATCTCTATTTATGATTATTATTCTATGTATAATGCAACATGAGATGATTACTGAGATACATATAAATGCACATGTATGTAGATTACAGAGTTTTTATAACCTGTAGCTGCTGAGTTTGACTAGGTTGGTTGGAAGTGACTGCAGTCCACATGGACTTCGCATGTTAGCTTTGAATTAAATACATCTAACTGACCATCTTTAAACAGCGCTCCTAATTAACTTTTTCACTTATTATTGGAAAGATCTAGGGGCGGGACTTTGTGGTGGTGTTTGCACTGCTTTGAGATTTGTTAGCCCTTTGAGACCAAGAAACACGTTGCGATTACTCCTGTAATCGCTATACAATTGATCATACCATGTGAGCGCAAAATCCACAATCCATCATACAACAATCACAGCGCAAACCACCTTGAGGACTTGATTTCTGTCTGATACTTTGGATAGGAATCGAGGCTGCCCATCCAAAGTAAGGGCTTATTTTCACTAGTGCGGTCGGCCGCGGACGCACGTGTTTTTAAATGCGCCGTGTCCGTGGCTGACCTCCCCCCGTGTTTTCTGATTGTGTGTGATCACGCCCATAGGTAATGAATGGATGCGGTAAAAAATGATGTTCTTATTCATTGGGGATGCAATTTTTTACCGCATCCATTGACATGAATGGACGGTTTTCCACAAAGGAGAAGTGCAGAAGTGGAACCTGACACATTGATTTCTATGGATGCGTTCAGCCGCGGATGCGTTCGGCAGCAGTGCGGTGGCGAGTTTAAAACCGCATGCGTCCACGCCCGATAGCACTAGTGGAAACAAGCCCTAACAGCAATCTAACAGAAAACACTAGCACTAGAAAAAAGATGAGAGATCTTACCTCAGTTGGAAAAGATGTCCTCTAACTTCCTGTTGTGTTTGCAAAACAGGATGTAAAGGGAAACTTCACGAATGAGGGACAGATGGGAAAATAAACCTTTTAAAGTAACAAAAAATAGGGGTTTGAGTTTCATTTACTCTGGTTAGGTGGATTTAGTTTTAACCTTCATAGCGATTGAGACAAGCCCAGTTCCCCACAGTTTGTTTACAAAACAAACTCTGGACAAACTTGGCTCGCACAAACGAACCTATTCACAGCAAGACCACAGCAATTCTGAATCACGGCGGATGCCCCCCCCCCCATCAATTCCAGGACCACCCCCTTCAGTCACGCTGAATAGGTGTGTGGGGCAGTGCCATAGACCTTCATGTTAATGGAGGGGCATTGCTTTCCAAGCACACATTGCAGGCATTATCCATGATAGAGCAGAGTACTTTGTATGGACTGACCCCAAGGGGGGGTTAATGTAGATCTCTAAATCCATGTTTATAGGGAGGTATGGTATTTTTTATTTCAATATGTGTAGCTGCTGGAGCCCTAGTTCAGAGAAGCTTTATTTCCCTGGCACTATGCTTGAATGCTTCCTAGCATTCTCACACATGTAGCTGTAAATGTACCTATAGTATTAATCTCTCCTTTCTAATAGTGGTGAACATGAATTCTGTTTGCCCTAAGCCCCAAAATGTACCTCAACGATCTTCATCAAAATATTGCAGAAACAAACATTACATTTTGACCATATATATCAGTGATATTAGCTTTGTATTCAATCCTATGGAGGGTGCAGAGTGAACCCCAGATGTCCTCCCTTTGCTTGAACTTATGAGAACATTAAACAGGTGCCCCACAGCAAATAGATGGTTTGGAACTTCTAGAGATTATTAATATGATTCTACATTATCATGAAAATTGTATGGAGACTGAAACTTAGCCAATCATACTCCAATCGTTGTTTTACTTAATTTGCATGCTTATGTTGAATTTCTCTTATTATAAGTGATGAGCGGCATAGGCAATATTTGAATTTGCGATATTTCGCGAATAATTCTACAAATATGCAATTCGATATTTGCAAATATTCGCAATCCATGGCCATAAGCATCCCAATGCAGAATATATTTGCAATTCGAATATTCAAGCTCAACACAACTCATTATTCATCTCTACTGGCCACTACTGAGAAACAAGCAAAACTTGACCATTTCTTAATATAGAAAGCTAAAATTGTTAAGCTGGAAGTTGTCAAGGGTGATATTACCCCAAATCCATCTGGACATTGTACCAGCCCATAGAAAACCTCAGCTAGTTCAGCAAATTGAACTCAGACTCATACCTCTACCAATTGCTAGTATTTCATCAAATTAAATTGCAGTTAATATATGTACACACGTAATATTTAGATTTGGCAGAAATCCTAATGTTTCCCCCTCCTTATATAGAATATTTCCAAAAATATTTTGATGTCTTCCTTTATAACGGCATGAATGTCATTCCATTTGTAATTGTAATACTTTCGCCCTAACAGCTTCAACTCTTCTTGGAAGGCTTTCTGTAAGGTTAAGGAATGTATTTATGGGAGAGTTTGAGCATTTTAAAGCTTAGTTACTGATGTTTAGTGATGGCCGAACATCAGCTTTGGCTGTTCGCAAACAGGCGAATCGAACTTCTGCAA
>CM070032.1:20302755-20315974 GCA_036250615.1 Ptychadena robeensis
CGAACATGCTATGTTCGCTGCGAACTGTCCGCCGGGCGAACTTTTCGGCCATCACTACTGATGTTACACCAGTAGCAGGGATGGTTGAAAATTTTAACTTTTTAATTGAAATTAAAAAAGTTAGGGGCAATTTGGACTTTTCGTAAAAAAAACCTGACTGAAATTTCGACTACAATCAAACTTATTGTGAATATTATATGATTGAAAAATTTGCATGAGAACGCACAAATTTGCAATGGAATCAAATTTTGATCAGGAAAATTGGAATGTAAGTCAAATCGAATTTACTACATTTAGACCATATCTAACCAGTAGGCCTGGTTATCAGACTCCACGTTAATGCATTCCAAAGTACTTAGAAATGGTAGCTAAGGTGAGATAAAGTCATAGCGTATGAAGGCGTGCCCTATCCAAAAAAATTAAGAGAATAAAGCCTTTTTTAACCAAAATCAGATGGACTGAATGTTGATCCTTTGTGCACGCAATGCCATTTGTTTAGTATTTTTCAGGTATTTATTACCTTTGGTTAGGGTTTATCCTTTTCTTTGCATTCCAAAGTACTTCTATTAGGTTGGGGCTCTTTGCAGGCCAGTCAAGTTCCAAAATTGCTAATCCATGTTTCTGTGGGCCTTGCTTGGTCTTGGTCTACTCAATTGAGAATTATTTTCACTGGAACCAAGGGGCCAAGTCCAACCTGAGAAACACAACCCCACACCAAATTGTCCCCTATACCTAACTCTAATTTCCAGCGATAGCTTGGAAACTTAAGTCCCAACTCCTATCCCAAGTGACAGCTCTTCAATTCGGATTCGTATTACAGCCCCACTGACAGATTTCTGACTCTGATTTCAAGTGCCTCATTACAAAGTCCAATGTAAAAGAGGTCTATGATGGTGTAAGACCAGCATCTTGCGTAGGCATTTGCATCAAGATATACCAGGGTGCTAGTTGTATTACAATGGAATGAGACAAAATGGAGACAATTACTTGTTTTATCAAAGTTTATGTTAATGCATATAATCATTATTTTTATTTCCAACTCTTGCAAACCCGTCTGCCTTGTTTATTAATAATTACATGCTTAAAAAACTCCTTTTATTTTGACCTTAGTGAAAACGAAAACCACATTATCTGCTGTCATCCATCCTGAATGTCATTATACCTTAAAATATTGTCTGCATATTTAGCATTAAAATACATCAGAAGCATCCTGGGATGATGAATAAGTAGACTTGCAAGTCAACAGAATGCTTTAATTAGAGATAATGTATACATACAGTAGTCTAATGAATGCTTTTTGTTGGATCTGTGCATAGTGCCTATATTCAATGTAAAATATATGTCTGCAATAAATATGTCATCCACATGTGTTCCTCATGCTAACTCACCAGTCCATTAACAGAAGACAGAACGATGCAGTAGGTAGACAGATAATAGGTTAGACAGAAATGTCAGAGAAGATAAAAGTAACCTTGGGCACTAATTGTATTAATGATCCATATGAAATCTCTTGGTTTTATTGTAGATGATTGAATTTTAAAGAGAACCCTTCTAAGAGACATTATAGATTGCTACTTCCAGAGAGATGGCCAATACGTTTACGTTAGTGAGGAAACCAAAATGTCTATGCTTCCATGTTTCTATGTTAAGCGACCCTAGAGAAGTCTTCAAGCCACGCATGTGATGATCTCATTGTTATGAGCGTAGATGTCATAAGTTGGTCGCTGGAGGAGGGAAAGGGACAGCTAGGGGTACATTCATGTACAAGGCTGGAGATAAGTAGGGCAGGAGAAGTGGAGTGATTTAAAAGCAAGGCACAGAACTTTGAATTTGATTCTCTGGACAATTGAAAGCCAGTGTAGAGATTTGCAGAGAGGAGCAGCAGATGAGGAGCGGTTAGAGGAGTAAATAAGGGCCCCCACACATGCACAGAGCGGGGGCCGACAGATCAGCAATGAAGTGCAGCATGATGACTTTATCACGCTGCACTCCGTCACTCACAGCATTGGCGGGCACCCTTTGTGTGCCGGCTGTCAGTTTCAATGGAGATGCCGGTCTCCATTAAAACTAACGGCATTGGCCAGAGATTATCGGACATGTCTGTTCTTTGGCTGACCGGGCTTTGGGGTGACAGGGATCTGGTGCGTGTGTGGTGGCCTTAAGTCTACCAGCATTGCTCATGATGAACTGAAGAGGTGACAGTCTAGATAGAGGAAGACCAGAGAGGATGATGTTGCAGTAATCCAGGTGATAAATTATGAGAACCAGGACTAATAAACAGGTGTGAACCCGCTTTTTTATGCAATTTGATGCTGGCTAGGTCACTCCTGTGGAGGCTGCAATGTACTTATCCATAGGTAAGTACTAGCAGAGCCTTTTAATGTGCCATGGAGAAAGTGGAGGGTTGTGGAGACAAGCCCTCTCACAGCAAATAAACATGTCTGCCTGTAGAGCATATAGTTATATTTGGGGTGCATACATTAACATGCTGAAGAACCGTCTGTTCTAACTTAGAAAAAGTCAAAATAGTCAGACCTGTATTTTCCATTTACAATGTTTTATAGTGATAATGAAACCAATAACAATTCTTAAAAGAGAAAGATAAGTTTTAAGACTTGGTAAGTAGAAGAAACTAGCAGGTTAGAGGCAAGGATGAGATTTAATTGGCAAGTTGAGTAGTTGAGTAGTGATGAGCGGCATAGGCAGTTTACAATTTCGCAATATTTACCAAATAATTCTACTAATACTTGATTCGATATTCGTGGATATTCACAATTGCGAGCGCATTGCCAAAATATATTCACAATTTTATTTGCCTCGCAATTACCTTCAAAATGAATGGTTCACATGAGTGTGTGTATTTATTTTCGCATTCCGAATATATATTTGCAATCCATGGCCATAAGCATCCCAATGCAGAATATCGCGAATAATCGAAATTGCGAATATCCGCCGCCATATTCAAGAAATTTGTGAATTCTTGAATAGCAGATATTCACTGAATATATTCGCATTTCGAATATTCGAGCTCAAAACTAAAGTTGAGGACATACACAGAATATATAGAGTATATAAGACCAATAGTCCTTTCTTACCCCTCACTCCAGTGTCTAATTAAAAATACAAGAAATAGTTTACGACAAATTTCTTGATTCTTAGTGTCTTCAGTCATATGTGGTTCTTCGGAAAGACCTTAGTGCTCCATGGAATGGCATTAATCGTATTACATCCAAGATTTTCACACCCACATGGCACATGTTCCTGATGCCCTAGGCTCATTGGTAGTGGCCTGGAACAATGATGGATGACCATTGTCGTTGTCAAATTGAGATAAGCGCTGCAATTTTTAACCATTTGTTTTAAACTAAGCTGAAGTGTGAAAACGAGAAAGAGGTGCTCACAAGGAGGAATTGGGCTTCAACGTGTTTATCCATAATAGTTTAAAGCACATTCACGTACGTCAGTCATAATTTTTGTATAGTGACCTTTGATACGTGTCCATGGGTTTATTCATCTTGCCAGCTGTGTTGTATAAATGTCAATGGGAACATCAGAGCCTCTCTAGCTAATGCTACTTTTAGGCGCATTGTGCTGCTTGCTAACGGGCAAATGTACTTTTTGTAATAGATACACTAGCCAAGGAAGAGAATGTTAATGTGCTCTATTAAGGGAGATGAACAAGTCATTTGACGCAGTCATCTTTCACACTTGAAACACGTAATTGCACTCTCTAGACTCATATTAGAGGGTTTTCTTAAGGAGGAGACATCACTTTTGGGAGAAAAAACACCCCTAATGAATTACAAGTTATTCTTCCCTGACATCTTAGATAAACTAGATGCTATTTGTCCATTAAGGTCAATTAACAACATTGTGTTATTGATGCAAAAAAAATTGCAGAAAGGTAAAAAAATCTAAAATATTTAACGAATGGGGCCTGATATATAAACATTATAGAGTTTGTTGCTGGATGGCTAAACACAAGTCATATGGAGGGGAAGCATTACTCCGACTTTAGGGTCAACTCTACTTTTAAATGCATGTTAATATATCAGATACATGATACATTTGGGAAAGTGCTCTGTTACCTCGTGTTGATGGAGAATTTTCTAATAAATTTTATTTAATCGCAAAATTTTATTGCAAATATCGGCACTTCAAAAATTTGCGCATATCTCGAATATAGTGCTATATCTTCCTAACTGCAAATATTCGAGATTTTTTACATCAGTACCCAAACTACCATGCATTGCGTTCGCAATATGTGCATGTACAAGTGCCGATTTGCGCAATGAAGTTAATAATGACTGGAGATCATGAATTCCTGAATTTATTAATTTATTGCTAATACGAATATTGTCTATACTGCTCATCACTAATGATGTCTACCTAAAAGGTTTTCTCAGTTCCATATCAGCATTAGGACTGCCAAGAGCTTCTAAGAAAAAGTAAAGGACATAATCAATTTGATCGGCTGATCAATTAGAAACTTATTGATTGGCTGGTCCTGTTTGAGCCTTCATGGAATCCAAAAACAAGACATGTTCAAATTAAGCTACCCATATATGGGTAGATTCTTGTGCATTCTGCCTGTGAGCGATCACAGCACAGAATCGCAAAAAAAGAACCGTCAAAACAGATCACCGTGTGACAGATTTTCTGGTCAATCCTTCCAGGTGGGCGCCTCCGTTTTGCAGGCGATTGACCCACAAGTGAGCTGCACGAATGCGCAAGAATGACCCCCAAGCAAGCGGCACAAAGGACAATAGATCATCCACAAAATCCCCTGTGTATATATACTTGTATGGGGGCCCTTACTTTGAATTAAAATTTGATACGTTGAAAAATTTACCATGTGTTTGTCCATCAGTTCTTTTGCAATAGAGCTAATTCCAAGGGCATACAACTAATAAACGAACACCAACATAGTTGGTAGCACAAACATGACTTCTTTAGATTATGACCATAACTGACTCAACTAGATATTTCTATGATGCTTATCAAAGCAAAAAGTTCTATATTTTTTCAATGGTGAGCAATGAGAACAAGTTTGGGCAAAGGCATGTGGAATAAAACATTTCTAGAGAGCTATTTGTACCAAGATCTGGGGTTCTTAATTCATCGCTTAGACTCCAGTGGTGGGCTCCATCTCTCCTGCTTGCACTTGTTCAGTAAGTAAAGGAGGTCATAAATGGTTTGGCATCTAATGGTACTATGGATCATGTGCACATGACTTTGGAAAAGTACCGATCTGTTTTAGTGGTACTATCTATTGAAATGTAAAACGATCGGCTAAATAAGTAGAGATGGTTGAATTTTTCGACTAGCTGAATTTGTGAGCTGACTGCAAAGTCCCTGAGCATGGTATCATCACCAAACTTGCTGGACATGTAGAGAAGGGTTATGGGAATATTGAAAAAAAAATTGCTCTAGCACACATAGTATAAATTAAGTTCAAAATCAGTCGAAATTTAAATTTTCGACATTTTAAATTGACTTTGAACTTAATTTATGCAAAAACTATTTGTGTTAGAGACATACTTTTTTTTGCAGTATACCCCCAACTCGTCTCTACATCTCTAGCAAGTTTAAAAAAAAAAATGACTATCTCTATTAATCAGTTGATCAAAAAGAAAAATTGAACCTTTTATGCCCACCTTAAACCCCTCTGTTGGGTTAGGCAGGGCCGCCATCAGGGGGGGACAGGGGGCACTCCTGTCCTGGGCCTGAGCATGCTCGCCACTGTTGTTGCATGGCAATGGCTTCATGCAACCTCTGCCAAGCCTGTCCGGGGTACAGTAATCACACACAACCCCCCAACTTTTTGTGATAGCAAGCATTGTCTGGGAAGGGCCCAAAACATATGTATGGTGCCATGTAATTTCTGACCATGGGGTCCTCATGATCGGCCCTGGGGTTAGGGTAGTCCACTTAGTTATCTTCTTTAACTGTTGACCATACTTCAATTGCTGCCAATGTTTCTTAAGTCAGAAAATTTGGGCTTTTCACCATAAAAAAACATTGATTTCTCTACTGAGTCACCTCCAATATTCTTTGCTATTTACTGCCTAGTATGATATCTCTAGCATCAGAATTTTTCCATAGATTGGGATCCATTTGTGTACAACAATGATTGCTACTTCAATGCAGCATCAGAAGGACTCTGCAAAAGGAAGAGTTGTGTGATGTAAAAGAAAGGTAAATTAGTAAAACCGGGGTAGGGAACGGTTGACTCATTCCTGGTAGACCTTAGTTTAACATCCACGGGGCTGTTTTTAAAGCACAGATAATAGTTTATGCGGGATTCACATGGAGATGCACGCATGGCTTGGATAAAATGCTTTCCCCCATGTCCATGTCACACTACTCTGCTTTATCCATGGGGCATTATTCAAATGGCTGTCTTAAGCTATAATTTTGTTGCTTTTTCAGATTGACAAGAAAATGTGTCTGTCAGTTCACATGCATATTCCAGCTGTCCTTTCAGATACGTCCTGGTAAGTTTGCAGCAATTGTATTCGCTTGTACGTTTAGCAGAAACGCGATACGAGATGATACACTTTCTTAATTACATTTGTATTTGGTCTTGGAACAAATATGATTATGAAAACCAATTTATATTTTCTACATTTCATTTGAGGACACAATGTTCATAGTAAAACAATATAAATATATATGTTTTTTATTTGGAAATGAGTACTGATAAGGAAATTCTTGAAGCATATTCATGGAAATAAAATATCACAAGTAGGACCAAATGTCAAACATAATAAATGATCTGCACATCCTGTTTCGTTTAACCATCTGAGCAATTCACCTGTGACTAAGCAGGCCACAATATAATCAATCTGGATTTTTCACTCTTCCCCCACCACTGACACAAAAAGCAGTGAGCTTGCCTCCATAACATGGAAGTCAATGGTGCTGCCCCCCCCCCCCACCTCGCCATCACTGATGACACGGAAGAGGCGGACCTGGAAGCAATCGGCGTGTTCGCCATAACTTAGTTTCGGCGTGGGCTCGCTGGGGATAGGTGAACATCCCAGAACGTAGCTCGAGGTGAGTTTGCGCGGCAGGGTAAACAGGAGGTAAAATTATATGTAAACTCAAACATCAAATTTACACCCTGGCGGTCATATTTCTGCAAGTATCCTGTGCCAAAAGTTTTACAAAGTGTAAACAGATAACGCTGGGTTTTGTATCACCTTTGTCACCCAAAAAAAAATCTTTCAGGATTGGGGCCGTCACTTTAGCAAACCTTCTGCACATCTACAATGTCATCCTCTGTGTCACTCTGTGACGATGGGGACTTTGAGGTTCCCCATGCTTATGACTGTATTTTCTGATTTTCTGACAGGCATAGTCATCGCAGGCAGTCCCCAGAGAGGAGCGATCCCCACCTGCATTGCTGGAGGATGCCGCAGGAACGCCTGGACTTTTTTTTACTAGGTTGTGGGCTTTGGGTCCTTGTTCCTATTTGTCTGTTACGAGGAGGGGGGGGGCACACTCCACCTTTATAGAGGGAGATGCACACCTCCAAGCTACTTCATCACCCACCCCTCATAATGACCCATTTTTACCTTGTGAGTTTCACCTGGGTTTATACACCACCGTGGCCTTTCTGCCTACTGACATGACTCCTAACAAGATTTCTATTGCCTGCTGGGGAACACAGAAGCTGCTGGCAATGGGTGCATTTGTTTATATAAAGTAGGTGTATTTATTACAGTATGAGCTTTTATTATTTATTTTATTATGTTATCTTTTAATGGGCAGCTGCTTTTATCTTGTTAGTTTTGGCTGCAGCTCAGCTTCACATCATATAAAGTTGTTCAAGTGTATCCCATGAATAAAAATGGTATATATAGCTGTTTAGCTGTGCTTAGATTTCGGAGTTTGTATCTGTTTTCTTTCTTCAGATTTTTTTCATTTCTACAATGCGTTTCAGCATGTAACACACATGCTGACTACATTCTCTCCATTGATTTGGTGAAGGGTAGTGTTAGATTGACTAAGTATGACAATTTATGTACAGAAGCAAGATATAACTGCCATGTATACAGCTGTCAGATGAGTTTAATTAGTTAATTAGTGGGCTCAAAATTATTTATCCTAATTGTCTTAAACTATTGGTCAAGTTCCCACATGGTGGATGCTCACTGTTTCCTATGGTGTGTCACAGTGTTTCACACTGGTGATCCAAAGATGAGGGCCCCCTGGACCAATTTGCACAGTTTGGAGAGCAATGCAATCCAGGGTGCAGAGTCTAAGGGACTATCTGGTGTTCACCAGAAATCTCCATAAGGAGAGGTGGATTTTGCTACATGCAATCCCCAGGCTGCGGTTCCTGGAAAGCACCCGTGCAAGTTGGCTGCTGGAGACGTATTGCCAGGAGTAAAGAGCTTGAGGAGAAACTGGAGCCAAGAGTCTGGAGCCAAAAAGCCAGGAGAAATACCAGGATGAAGTGCTGAGGATCAAGAGGTAGGGAGAATCTGTTAAACAAGCAGGGGGTCTGGAACCGGGTAGTCAAGAAGTCAGCAAGAGAGAAGGCAGAAAGGAAACACATGAGACTTATTGCCCAGGCAACACCCTGTTGCCCGAGACTTACTTTAATAGGGCAGGAGGGAGGAGCAGCAAACAAGGCAAGGAGCATCACAAGTATCTAGCAGAGGCAGCTCTACTGCAGGAGACTTAACCCTCTAAGGCAAGGAAGGTATTAGGAGGTAGATGCAGGCAATGCAGAGGCTGCAGACACAGATCCCCTGGCCCTATGGAGATCTGTGACATAGTGGAGGACATAGGGTTCTCTTCAGGAGTAGAAAGTGGTACCTGCTACATCCCTCCCCATATGATACAGCAGTGTCAGGCAGTTCAGTCATCCATCCTTCCAGGTTGCTTAATGACCACTAGTGTTGAGTTTGAATATTCGAATTGCGAATATATTTGACGAATATCGGCTATTTGAGAATTCGTGAACACGGTGGCGGATATTCACAATATCAAATATTTGCGATATTATTTACAGGGAAGCTTATGGCCATGCATTGTGATAATATAATCACAATTTGAAAATAAATATCACATAATTTTGAAGATAATCGCGATGTGATTTAAATTGTGAATATGTTGCGAATATACTAGATATTCAGCTGGGATAGAACCTCTCAGGTGACCAATAGTGATGGCCGAACTTCGGCTATTTCCGTCCGCAAACTGGCGGATCGGACTTTTAAAAAAGTCTGCCGTCCGCCCGTTTGTGGGCATATTCAAATTCCCCGAAATTTGAATCTGAAAAACCTGGAATGCATAGTTCCTGGTTGTGCTAACCGGATGTGACGTCACTGACGTCACATCCGGGTTTACGAGCCGGCTTTTCACTGAAAGACCGGGTTCTCCCATCGGAGGAAGAATAGAGGGCTCCTTCTCACCGACGAACAGGGCGGGTCGAACACCCGTACTGCTCGCTGGCGAGAAGGAGGGCAAACATGCTAGTGACCAATACGATGGTCTCCAACCATTGCATTATACAGAACTCCACTGCTTTTTCTTTCCTTATTAAGGAATTGCTATATGAATGAAAGCTGAAGAGGTAAATGGTTTTCAGCAGGAAATATGCAAAATTAGGGCTAACGTTTAGATGTGCTGTTGGGTATCACCCATTTGCCTTGAATAGCTACTCATGAACTACAGCTGTGGTCAGGTGGTCATCTTTAGCAGTTAAATAGGGGTAGTGCTTCCTTCCTGTCTACATATGAACATAGCCTACCCATATAGGCATAGTAACCCATAAAGGATCACGGCGTGCTTGCGTCAAAATGGACGAACAATCGCTCAACAATCGTTCACCGAATTGATATGCACCACTTTGGGTGTTCAATGCTCAAGGTGGGCAGCCCTCAATTTGAATGTAAACCTGTACCTCCTACCTACCTCCTACCTTTTCTTGTAGGAGGTACAGGTGATAAAACGGGAAACATGGACAAAAGTCTATATTAATGCAAGAGACAAATTTCATCAAAAATTCAATTTTTCCATAGTGCTACATTAAGGAATATGGAGAGGTCCATAAACTGTAAATATAGATGTAATATGTAGATCAAAATAAGATAAGCCAATAATTCCTGCACATTGGAAATGGCCACTTATAGTGCATTTTCCCCACTTCTCTTCGCCCTCAATGATCAGACGGCATGACTGTAAATTTAGACTGTAAAGTCATAAGGAGCCTGTGCCAATATATGTCAGACATTTCTGAACACAGCCCAGGCCTGCACAGACAACGGAAATCAAGAATATGTCATCTCTGAGCCGGCATCCCGGTCCACAGTGTAAATTCTGGATGATGCCTGAACAAAGATATCACCATCCTTCTGAAACAAAAAGCAGGTCTATGTGGGAGGTAATAAATACACTTACACATCTCATAGCATGAATGCACTTAAGATGAAAAAGTATATTTTATGCTAGGTCCATTTAAAAGAGTTTCCTGGGGACCCAGCAGGGTTAATTAGCCAGGACAGGAACCTGCGGAGAAAACCATCTTTATAATAGTAAGTGGATGGCAGGACTAAACACTATGCAACTGTTCTCCTGTTGCTCCACTATCCGTACATTTAAAAACTATATCTGAATGCTTTTTTTCCTTATGTGTGACTACCCACTCATGACCAAGCATCTTCACATTACGGAAGAAGACACCTTTGTTTCGTTTCCTCCTTCTGACCTTCAAAGTGGGATAGGGCAATAGATTAAGATGGGCATTACATAAGTGACAAACCCTACATCCTGCTTATGTACATCCAAGACACCAAATTATTGAACAACTCAAAGTACTAGTAAAGCCCCCTATACACCTTTAAGATCGATCCATACAATTTCCATTAGATCTACCAACAACTGTGTAGTATAGTGGCCTCCCTGATAGAATACATAGTGATTGGAATGTTTAGAAATGTCCTCATATTACATGGTTTTGGTAGGACAAAATTTGATTGTACAGAAATTGTATGGTAAGATTGTAAGGTGTATGGGGGCCTTAAGCAATACATTTTTTTCAATAAATGTCAATAAGTGTGGATGAGCCTACTGGAAATTCTTCTGGGATTTCCTCCCAACGCTATCCAGGATAACTATTGCTTCATTGCATCTAGTTCTTTTGCAACCACAATACACAGCAATTGCCCCTCATGCAAGCAATCTGGTGAATATAAACCAATTGATAAACTGAATAACAAATATTTGTCACATTTGCAGCATGCATTCCATTTCTACTCGACCTCTGCAGCCATCAACAGAAAAGATCACCTTCCATGATTTGCTTGCCTAGTCTAGTGATGTGCGGCATAGGCCATATTCACAAAATATCGCAGATTTTTCAACAAATTCTCAACAAATTTGAGAATTTGTGATCTCCAGTCATTATTACCTTCATTGCGCAAATCAGCACTTGTACATATTGCGAACCCAGTGCATGGTAGTTCCGGGTACTAATGTAAAAAATCTTGATTACGAAGCTATAGAATTATATTCAAGATCTTCGTGAATTCTCAAAGTGCCCATATTGTCAAAAAAAAAGTGTTGTGATCAACACTAGTCTAGTCTTACATTTTATGATGATCTTTACCATATATGAGTTTTCTGATATTAAATTAAAAAAATCAAAGAAGGTTCTTTTATGTGTAATAATACCTCTGTAGTATAGTGAAATAATGGGTTAACATATATACAGTAGTTATGTAAACTGGGTTTTATAGTGCAAGTACAGGGCTGGTGCTGTCCCCGAGACGGGTATGGGGAAGTTATGCAGAAGGTGCTAATTGTTCCATGTTCTGTCCTGTGTTGCTGCTGTTCCAGCTCCAACTAGTGATCAAAAAGGAGTCCTTGTGGAAAGCAGGAATGACCAATGGCCTGTGGGACTACAAGAACCTCCATTACCATGTGAGTGCTTGGGGTAGACTACATAGGGCTTCCCTGATAGACAGTTAAGGGAACCTTGTTAAGCATTAATTCTCCTTTCTGGGTCTCTTCATTCCCCATTTTGGAATTTTGCCCTGCCAGCTGGATTTAGGAATAAAGACTGTAAATAATCCTGAATTAAGCAAATTTCACCATGTTGAAATTGCCCTGTGTGTGTGGACATAACATTTATTGCCAAATGCCACTGTAAGCTACAAGCTTAAAAAAAAAGAATTCAAAGGGAGAGGAAAGAACTCAAGGAGAAGTCCAAGTGTGGGTTTGAGAACTGGTGGTCCAGGAGGCACTGATGGGTATCAGCTATTGGTTAAGCATTGTGCACCTTCATGGCCAGTCTCACAGCGGAGAATGGTAAATGAATTACATGTCCAGGACCCACAAAGAATCCTGCAATTGCCGTTTTTGTGGGTTCTTTTCATCCTAAATGATGTGGGGTCGCTCCATTTCCAAACCAGGTTCCCTTTTTTTTGTATAGGGCTAAGCAGACCTGGTAAGGTAGGATGACAAACAAGCGTGCCCCACTTCAAGCCAACAAGGCCCAACAACACCTGGATAAGGGTCACAAGTAGAGATTTTGTGAGCTGATTGAAAAGCCCCTGAAAATTATATCACTACCAAAATTACCAAAAATTGCTGGAGATGTAGAGAAGGGTTGGGGGAACATTGAAAAAAAAGGTTTCCTCTAGCACATATAGTTTTTGCATAAATTAAGTTCAAAGTAATAGAGCAATACTTTTTTTGTAGTATACCCCCAACCCTTCTCTACATCTCCAGCTAGTTTGGTGATGATACCATGTTCAGGGGCTTAACAATTAACTAAAAATGATCGAAATCATCAAATTTTTTAAGAAGAATTTGACCATCTCTAGTCACAAGCATAACTGTCATGACCTAAAGCAGGACTAAAGCAATACCTCAATGGAGGAGGCCCCTCATTTTGCTCGGAAGCTTACTGGCTGGTGTTCTGGGAGTCTGTGAGTGTGGGGGCTGATTAAAGATCCTTAAAAAAGGAGACTCCCAGATCTCAAACACCCAGTATTGCAATACTCCCTGCACAGTTGTTATGTTCCAGGTTGAAATTTCTTGCAAGTCCCGACCCTGACTTAAGCCCCCCATTAACCTTAAAATCGATCCATACAATCTCCATTAGATCTACCAACGTCTGTGTAGTATAGTGGCCTCCCTAATAGAACACATAGTGATTGGAATGTATATATCACTGCTATGTAGTGCCGGGTCCTCCCTG
>CM070032.1:20357678-20370768 GCA_036250615.1 Ptychadena robeensis
TCACACAAAGCTGGATCTGTGTCCACTCATCTGCATACTAGTTCAGGTTACTCACCAGCAATGCAAGTGGCACACAGTAAGATTCCCTGGTTTGTCGAGCAACCCAGAACCGAGCTCTGGGTTCGAATCCCAGCAAGAACCTAACAAAGGGTAGTTATTGCTTGTTGTGGGATTTCATGGTCCAAAATTAAAATTCCTTTCTCCTTTCCTCCTCCCCTGGTCTACTTTTTCCACACAACAAGACAATCCCGAGTGTGTGACATTGAGGTGACACCAAGTCTGTGAATCTGAAAGAGCACTGCCAATTAACATAAAACAAAATCAACAGAGCCTCTGTTGAGACCATAGCCATCCCAAAAGGTACATTGGTAATCTATGCGTTCCAGAAAAATGGTTTCTATCATCTGATCTATCTATGAGCTAAGGGTAGTTATTGCTTATTGTGGGTTCTGATGGTCCAAAATTTTTATAGTTAATGGGCACAGGTAAGCTAAGGTTTATGATTATATTACGTGAGAGAAGAGTACAAGGTACCCAAAAGACACGTGTTCCCAACACATACCAGTAGATCACAAGGGCAATGGAAGTCTATTGTTTAGCCCTGCAATTTTTGCCTTTATTAACACAAGGGGATGGTGGCCAAATATGTACAGGATGGTAATGGGCCATACACATTCATGCTGTTCTCTAAGCTACTTACCGTATGTACTTGAATATAAGCCTAATTCTTTAGCATCTGAAATGTGTTAAAAAAAATTTATTTGGCGTATATTCGAGTCAAGATATGAAAAATGCGGCATTTTGTAGGTGGACTTTATGAGTGAATTGCAAATCCCTGGAACATGCTATCATCACCAAATTTGCTGGAAACCTAGAGAAGGGTTTTGAGAACATTTGAAAAATATTAATAAAAATAATATTGCTCTAGCACATAAATTGCATAAATTAGGTTCAAAGTCAAGTCAAAGTTGACTTAATTTGAATTTATTTTGTGCAAAAAAACCTCCATAAGCAACAGCAATACCTTTTCCCACAACACTTCTCTACATCTCCAGCAAATTTGGTGATGATAGCATGTTCAGGGCCTTTGTAATTAACTTACAAATCTGCTTCATTAAATAATATTATCTCCTAAATCATAAATAGTCTGTATAGAATTGAGATAGGCAAAACCTTTTTTTAAAATTCTACCATTAAAGTTATTTGCAAAACCCCGGACATGGTATCATCACCAAACTTGCTGAAAATGTAGAGAAGGGTTGGCGATAGTTCAGAGTGAAGAAAAAAATTCAATATTTGAAATTTAGGCTTTGAATTTGAACTTAATTTATGCAAAAACTATAGGTGTTAGAGAAAACTTTTTTCCTAATCTTCCCAAAACCCTTCTCTACATCTCCAGCAATTTTGGTGATAATTCCATTTTCAGAGGTTTTGCAATCAACTCACAAATTCAGCTAGTCGAAAAATTCGACCATTTCTAGTATAGGAGTGTCCTTTTACAATGCTGTGTAGTAGAGGATTGCCCTTGCATTTTGTTTGGGTGGGAGATCAAACCACCATTGCCATTTTCAGGAACCTCTAACACAGTGGTGTCAAACTAAAACACAGAGTGTGCCAAAAATAAAATCTTGATTTTTTTTTATACAATTGAGGAGGTTTTTACTTTCTTCAGATACACGTCATCAGATGAGTTTTAAAATTATAACACATACTACTACCCGCTAATAACCTCATCACACGCAAGGCTTCAGGACTTCTCTAGGGTCGCTCCCACTCTCTGGAACTCTCTCCCTCGTCCCATTAGACTTGCTCCTACTTTTGGCACGTTTAAAAAAGCCCTTAAAACCCTCCTCTTCAGTCTGGCCTATCCATCTTCTCACCCCTAACATAACCACCATGCCAGTCCCATCCCCCCCACCTATTGTAAACTTTGTTCCCCAACCTATTGTAAGCCCGTCCGGGCAGAGTCCTCTCCTCCTCCTATGTCATATCTGTACCTGTGTGTTATTGTGTGTTTGTATCTCCACTCTAATGTATTGTACAGTGCTGCGTAATATGTTGGCACTATATAAATAAATGATAATAATAATAAGAAGAAGAAAAAAACATATGTGACATCAATTTAAAAAAAAAAAAAAAGACTCTGTGCCATTAATTTCCTATATAACATTTTCAAACATTCCTGCAGGCCAAAAATAATCATACTGTGTGCTCCCGGGCCTGAGTTTGACACCCCTTCTCTAGCTGATAATCACTGGTTTAGACTATCGAGAGGGTTGGAGGATTTTGGGGGAAATATTCCTGAACTTTTTCCTAATCACACAACTGATGAAGTAAAAGTTATGCCTTTGTATATTCAAACTACAATGTTTTTTGTGTCCTTCATATACAATGCAACGCTCAATACTGATACAATAAGATGTTTTTTGCAAACACAACAAGAGTCGCATTAGATGACTCGGTTATTGAAAACAACGAAAACAAGCATATGAATAGAAAGAAAGTGATAGTGAGCATTTTTTATTATGTTATGAAGGCTAAGAAAACACTTATACTGCTCAGTTTGAGATATAGAACAAACTAAGATATCTAAAACTGAATGTTTCAGCCAACTGTACCAATGATAGAAATGTAAATAATGTAAAAGCAGAAAACCAATAGAACAATAGAATCCTAAAATAAGGAGGGAAAGTCTGCAAATCTGTGTTGGTAATGATGTAAATCAGGGGTGACCACATGGCGGATAGTGATAGAACATTAGATCTAGGCCAAAGTAGTAGATAAATTATTTTAATACATTAAACCAGACAAGTTTCCATAAATGTTAGAAAAGTTCTATATCAGTAGAAAAGTATAAGTAGAGTGTTGTACCGTGTTAGCCATCAATAAATAGAGAGAGTTTGGAGTTCAAGTGATACCGTTTTTTGGCTAACTGAAGTCATTAGAGAAGCAAGCTTTCGGGATATCGCAGATCCCTTCTTCAGGCTAATACAATTCTGGTTTTAGAAGCTCACATTTATACACAAAAAGTTACAAGCACATAAATATTGAAAAAAAAACACAAATGTTTTCTCAAGACACACTAGACTGATTGAGGTGAGAGTGAAGGATTAGTTAGTGGAGATAGTGGTCAGAGTTAGGAAGAGTTATTGGGGGTAATAGAGATAAGGGGTAGAAGCAAAATATTCAACTCTCTTAACAATTAAAATGTCAATTGACTAAAGATGCCATGAAATACTACTAATGCAGCTGTTAAAAAAACCAAATGCCAATGTGCATAGCTTCTAAAACCAGAATTGTATTAGCCTGAAGAAGGAATCTGCGATATCCCGAAAGCTTGCTTCTCTAATGACTTCAGTTAGCCAATAAACGGTATCACTTGAACTCCAAACTCTCTCTAATAGAAAAGTATAACACCATCATCCCAAAACGAAATCTAGAAGAGTAAGGTTGCACCCAGTCATCAGAGGTTAAAAGGACTAGTTTTTACTCGTAACTTAAAAACAATGCATGCTTTAGTTTATTAGAAAATTATATATCTAAATCCTTATTCAAAGTCCAATGTTGAGTCTCAAAGCATTTTGTGATCCCTATCACTTCCTCAGGAAACCACCGGACCAAAGATACTAGATTGGGATAGAGAAATGAGGTCTTAGAGTCCATGTATAATATCAACAATGTAATCATTTTTAATGAGACAATCTGTATGATACATCAAAGTTTTTTTATGCTTATTAAAGTAAGTATTTACTTGGCCAAGTAAGGTATTGGCCAACAATTTACAGAATTGTCTTGTCCCATACATGTTCATGCTGTTATGCAAACAATATATATTTTTAATATAATTATATATGTATTTATTTATATATGGCTAAAAAAAGTCGCCACCTGGATTTAACTAAGCAAATATATACAAGCCTCCTATTGGATAATTACTGCATGAGCGATTATCTTTC
Source organism: Ptychadena robeensis (assembly GCA_036250615.1). NCBI lineage: Eukaryota > Metazoa > Chordata > Amphibia > Anura > Ptychadenidae > Ptychadena > Ptychadena robeensis. The sequence continues at coordinate 20,361,635 of CM070032.1, forward strand.
AATGAGGTCATTGAATGAGGTCAGCAGACTACCTGAATATACTGAATGACCGGGATATTCCATCAATGGGTTTTTTTCTTCCCTGATGGCACGGGCATATTCCAAGAAGACAATGCCAGGATTCATCGGGCTCAAATTGTGAAAGAGTTCAGGGAGCATGAGCACAGATGAGAATCTGTGGGATGTGCTGGAGAAGGCTTTGCACAGCGGTGAGACTCTACCATCGTCAATGCAAGATCTTGGTAAACAATTAACGCAACACTGGATGGAAATAAATCTTGTGACATTGCAGAAACTTATCGAAACAATGTTACAGCAAGCGCATGCCATAATCAAAGCTAAAGGCGTTTCAACGAAATATTAGAGATTTCTTTTGGTGGTGACTTTTTTTTTTTTAGCCAGGCAGTGTATATGTTTACCATTTTTATTGTTTGTAGATTTTAAAAGAAGCTCCCAAGCCAAAAAAGTGTGGACACCCCTGATGTAAAAGAAGTAAAAAAAAAAAATTCATTGGGTAAAGATCCTGGCTTTCTATCTGGCGCTTGTACAACTAAAACACTTGTAATTAATAAACAGAACTTCCCAAATTTCCAGAGAAAATGAAGTAGCTTGCAGACCTTTGTAAACACAAATAGATCGACGGCAATGTTTTGTGATATTTTCTGTACACACCTACTATTATAAGAAAAAAAAAACAGAAGTGGTGGTATATTTAAGTTGTCAAAGTAGAAAAAAAAATACCCGGGAGCTGTCAGTGTGTCGGAATAGCTGAAAGCAGATGTCACATGTATTGGATGGGAACGCAGAGAACAGCCTCCATTGTCTGTTTTGTTGTAGACAAAGAGACCATCTTAGAAAAAAAAAAGACAGGGAAGATTATAGTGTCATGCTGTAAATGCAGAGTACGTTTTTCTTAACATTGTTCAAGAACAAAATAGATGAAAATAATAAGACGTGACCGTAAAGTACCACAAAAAGTAGCCAATTTCGTATGTGTAAATATATGTGTGCGCATATCCCTTTTATATATATAGATATAGATATATATATATACAATAGATGATATTTATCCTCAGTTGATTTGTAAGAATAAACTAAAATGAAATTGTAAAGGATTATTTTTGTTTTTTATTAAAAAAAGGATCAGCATGTCATGCCAACGATAAATAGGGGAAAATAACAGAGCATAATAGACTCACTAGTCTTGGGGAAAAATGTACTTCCTCTTTTTAGGTTTACACATGTGGATTATATCCAGTCCTTAGATTCTAACATATTTAACCTCAGTTCTAAAATAACGGACAACCAATTCCACCATGCCACTATTCACTTATCCTCCTGGGCTGTACTCTCATTCCCCATTTTTCTTTTAACAAGGTGGTACAGGAAATATAAGCAGATTACCAATGTAATCTGTTCATATTTCCAATTCAGGCATATGCAGAGGACATCCCCCCACGCTGATGCTGCAGGACAGCACATGATTGCCTTGAGCAGGTAAGCTACCTCTCGTGTGGCTTGGGGTTACCGATATTGGCAATTAAAATCTACCCGAGCTCAGGGTAGTTCAAGTTCAACTGACCAGCTCAGTCAGATTGTAATATGAATGGTGAGCTTCAGACTAAATCTCCATATTAAAATCAAAATGGTTCCCCCTGGTCAACCTTTCAAACAACCAATACTTATATAATCTTTTTCTAATTGTACTGTATAGTGATAGTGAAGAGAGCACAGACAGTGACATTTTTCTTCCACACACTTTAGACCATAATAAATTATCCTTGTGGAAGGCAGATCTACTGGGAGGAATACTGAAATTATTTTTCAGAATTCAGTTTTAAATTTTAGAGCTAAGCACACTGTCTACTACATTTTACAGCAACTTCTGGGAAATTGCATAGAATTGTTCACAGGGAAACAGCATTACACAAAAAGATGAGAGAATACCCCCAAATTAGTTGTCTGGTTGCTACTGCCACCTGCACCCTTGAAGAGTTATAATTTATGTATAATTATAACCGGTCGTCATTTTAATTAAAAAAGTAATGGCTCTCTTGTCCATCCTAAATAAGGTCACTGGAGTGTTGTGTTAGTGGATGAACATGGGTTGAGTATTTACCTATTAAGTGTCCTTATGTAGCTATTCTAAGTCATTGAGTGGGTGCTATGATGATAACATTGGAGGGAGCCTGGCCTGGATTTTCCATTAGTGAGTAGCACACATAATAGAAGTGGTAACTGGGTAAATTACGGACTTTTCACGCTTGAAGGGTTAGTTGATGATACTTAACAAGTACACAAGAACAGAAGAAGCCAACAGGCAGGTGCAAATTTAACACTAGGAAATATTTCTATCTATCTATCTATCTATCTATCTATCTATCTATCTATCTATCTATCTATCTATCTATCTATCTATCTATCTATCTATCTATCTATCTATCTATCTATCTATCTATCTATCTATCTATCTATCTATCTATCTATCTATCTATCTATCTATCTATCTATCTATCTATCTATCTATCTATCTATCTATCTATCTATCTATCTATCTATCTATCTATCTATCTATCTATCTATCTATCTATCTAGTTTCTTAACCATTTTTCTGAAAATATGAATGATAACACAAAAAGCATTCTTTCACACATGGTTAGTGGTTGGCTGAAGCCATTTATTGTCAAATGACAAAAGTCAAATGACAAAAGTTTTGGCCTGAGAACATGCACGCGACGTGACACAAAAGGGTTAGAATGGTTGTTAAAGGAAACCATCTTCCCCTGTGATCTGTTTGCCGATAATTCATGGGTGAGTATAAAAGGACTACTGACAGACCCTTGTTTTTTGGGGGAAAGCACAAATATGGTCAAAAAATTATTCTTTGCGGGCAAAGGGACTCTTCAACTCAACAATAATCAACAATAATTCCTCCAGTTCATTATTCATGTAAATTTTTTACTGCTCTTCTCTTAAATCCATTTGTAGATGTATCAATGATCAATATAGTGCTATCCCATTATACTGCCTTTCAGGCACTGGAGGTAAGGGGAGAGGGGAGGGTGACCTTGATACATCATTCACCCTTACTAACCAAAGCTTCAACTGTACCATTGTCTGACCTGTACTCTGTACCAGAATCAGGATCCACACAGATCCACACCAGAGCTGGAGTAATTACGCCCATCTCCAATGACAAGTCACCCAAAGTAAAAGTCCATCTTCTTTATTAAATAAAACATGTACACAGCAATACAGCTCCTCTAGTGGGTCTCCTCTTCTCTGATGCGTTTCATCCCTCAAAATGGAGCTTATTCGTATTAGCCCTCGTCTTAACTTCTGGGTGGGTAAATACATTGTCTGTTAATTTATGCCACACCAGAAACATACCATTATTTTTTTTCTAAATAGTTTTATAGTTAGAAAAGAATAGCCATGTATGTATACAGCATTTTAAAATGTCTGTGTACTTTTATATGTGTGAAAATATTCAGCTAGTGAGCAGCTCTTACGCCTAACTTACTCCTAACTTGTTGAGTAATTCTACTGCTAGGAACCAAATAGCTTTAATAAATTAGTGTCATGTGATCTTTTTCTGTCCATCTATATTTACAAAATGCACACATTGATGAGAAGGAATAAGGACCCTTTACTGTCTATAGGCAAAAGACCTCATAAAGTCTCCCAATTAACAGTCTAAACCAATGTATTTCCAACCAATGGTTCCCAATGTGCAGTAACCAGACCAATGGGGCCCTCCAGCTTTTGACATGTGACCCCCCCCCCCCCCCCATTGTGGAGAAGAATCCGCAACCTTCTGGGCTATCCTGTTGCTGTGCAGTGCGTTGCAAGGCCCTGAGACAAAGTATTGATTTCAGCTCCCAGGGCTACAAAGTTGATTTGAGTTCAATTAAAAAGCAGCGCTGGAGATCAGTCAGATAGGGGTTGGGAGGGGTCAACACTTTGAGGGGTTAACACTTTACTGCCAATCAATACAGGGGGTAAAGACTTTACTTATCACCAATATGAGTAAAGAAAGGGGTACACTTTACAGACCCAAAATGGTAGCAAAGGATTGCTTACACTTTATTAAACACTAATGCAGGGGGGAGGCGATTCAAACTTCACTGACCAATGTGGATAGGTTTTTTTTTAACACTTTATTGACTAACAATGGCAAAGGGGGAATTAACAGTTTACTGGCTACCAATACAGTGGGGAAATTTTTAACACTTTAAGGGTCCCCATACACCCATAGATTTCACCCATAGATTTCCTTTAGATCTCCTTTTGTTTTACGAAAACCATGTAATATAAGGGACTTTCTAAACAATCAAGCCTACCTGTGTTCCATCGCAGAGGACCCGACACTACATAATTGTTAATAGATCTAAAGGATATCTGACAGAGAGATCTAAAGGTGTATGGCCAGCCTTACATTGACAACCAATGCAGGGGTGGGATGCCAAGGTTATCACTTCATTAACCACCAATGCTTTTGGGCGACCCTTTGTAGACTTCAAGGGCCACACTTAAGACCCTCTATAGTTTTCCAGTTGACCAACTTTAACCTAATCTATTCCCAATTCAGTAATTCAGTCTTATTAAAAAAACAAAGAATCCTTTACTTTCTCTGACATAGACAATTATATTTTCCCATCACAGTTGATGCAGCTTGCTGTGGGGAGGGTCAAGCAACAGATGCAGTGCTGCCTATGCGGGGGTGGGATGCCAAGGTTATCACTTCACTGACCACCGAGGCTTTTGGGCGACCCCTTGGAAACTTCAAGGGACACACTTAAGACCCTCTAAAGTTTTCCAGTTGACCAAATCTAACCTAATCTATTCCCAAATTCAGTAATTTAGTCTTATTAAGTACACAAAAAAAAATCCTTTACATTCCCTGACATAGACAATTATACTTTCCCTTTACATTTGATGCAGCTTGCTGTGGAGGGGGGGGGGGGGTGTCCAGCAACAGATGCAATGGTGCCAATCCAGAAAACAATGAAAATTTTTATGTGTGGCCAGGTGGTAAGTGGCAAACTATAGTGGTGGTCACTATATGTCCACATCTCTCTATAGTGCACGTGAGAGGGACAACTCTACTTTGGATTGAAGAGCACTAGTAGACTTCACTCGCAAGTTCACTGGCATGGCAAAACTATGACTACTATTGCACTTACAGTTAAGCATTGCAGCTGGTTATGTTGTGTTTAATAGGAGGCCTTAATTATTTTAATTAAATTACCAGTATAATAAAGGAGCTATATGCATATTAGACATATATAGAAATAATTTTAAAAATGGCATAAAATTTACAACAATGAACTTAAAAAAAACAGGCTATGACATAAACCATGTTTCTTTCTTTGGTTTCCCTGTATAATTCAGGAATAGTTTAGGACATAAAATGTAATCCTTTATTCTGGGCACAAGTGCACATTATTTATTGTGCAGGGGAGCCGTAGTTTAATAGTTGGCACTGGCACATTTTGAAGATATGTTGCATTGGGAGATATTTATTTAGTAGTCGTACTGTACGTGTAGGCACTGTGGGAATATACGAGGTGTGGATGACCTGGCTCAGATAAAAGGGGGTGGTCTGGTTTTGGTCAAGCCAAGTAACTGAATCTGCTGACAAAGCAAATATATTATAGAGATAAAAACGTACGGGCCATATAGGCTTTCTCATAGCAATACTCACATTTCACACATTTTATGTATACTATAAAATTACACTTGTTTATATTACTGTATCAAGGAGTTCAGTAAAAATATATAAACCACGATTGGTTCTGTCGATTTGGAGGGAAAGAAATAGTCCATTGTTGCTCCTAACGTCAATCAGCAGATTATATAATGCACATAAGATAAGTAAGAATATTAATTTTGTTATTTCATTTTATCTTTAGTGCAGCATGAGAAATTAGGAGTCTCCCATACTGTCTGTCTTTGACCTCCCCAATATGTAACCAAGTCTAGCCAAACACTGGCAATCAGATTGTACAATTTCTATATAATTCCTTTACATTTACCAATTATAAACCTAGTACCTACCTCGACTTTTAACTTAAGGATAGAACATTCAATGTGGTTCCTCTCCAAAACAACCAGAGTGCCTACATCCCGACAGTCAATTTCTCCAAAAAATCTATCATTGGAAGCTTAAAATGTAAGAAAAAAAAATATATATATACAATTAAACATTTACTTACCTTTGGGATGGTGGCTTGGTGCTTCACAGTCCTAAAAAATATCTTTACCTGCTGCGCTCTGGAATCAAATGAAGATTCCATATTTATCAGCTAGGCTTCTGGTAGGCAATTCCGTGCAATATCGCGATTGGCAGCTGGAAGCGCCATATAATGGTTTTTGATGGGAAAAGTGTCTCTGTAGTATGCATTACACAGCGTGATGATGTTTTTCTGGGATTTTTAGCTGCATACTTATCATACAACATGATGTCTAAAGTACAATGACATCATACATAACATAAAATAACATAATTAACAGAACATCAAGATGCTACGACAATCATAAAGATCAGCGGCAGCAATGTCAGACCAGGGGGTTTATTAGAGGTGCTGGACGGGGTTCAACTGAGGTTCTACAGCAGCTGAGGATTTCAGTAATTCTGGTGGGTGGTGCCCGAAAACAGAGCCCCACCCCTCTTCAGTCACCAACCTCCAAACGGAACTCCTCTTCCCTGCTTCATTATTTTGGGGTGGCAGAATGGGTGAGCAACACAAAAAATTTCTATGCCCATGATGCCGCATCCACTGCCCCTGTTGCCCATGCCTAAAACCAATACTGTGTACAATATATGCAATTTTTGTTATGGAATGTTATGTAAAATGTTATTGTATGTGTATGGTCTTTTTGTTTATTAATTAATTAATTGCTCACTGAGGTTAAGTGAACACTACACTGGGTTATACAAAAAAAAAAACGAGAGGGGGATAGAGAGCTATGTATCAACTCTCATCCATCCTCTCCAGAATGGAGGCTCAAACTCCTGGACTTTTAAGGCACATTTTAGAAATTGATGGTTGATATCTTATATATAAGATTTTTATTAAAAACAAGGTACATACATAATTGTTCAAAATTGATGTCATCACTACATGATTATAGATGTCACATAATACAAAATACACTTGACAATTCACATAAAAATTGCTGTTACAAACATAAAATCCTTTACATAAGTAATTGCTTTATCCTATTGCTGGGCATTATCTCGACGCGTTTCGCCGTATTGGCTTCCTCAGGAGATCCAGCCCTCAAAGTCTCAAAATCTATTAGAAATACTACAAATCACTATTCATCATGTTAAAATATTCATATATATATGTATAGATGTACACATATATACTTACTCATGTAGGTAAGTGAGTTTACACTCAGACATGGAAAAATCGATGCAGACCACCGTTGGGACGGTCCCCCCAGCCCCTTAACGGTAGTGGTAAGAACAAGGGGGAACAACTTCTGAGCCAATGGAGTCCCATGACGCTTCCACCATCAGCTCCAACATCATGGCCACTGGCAATCAAAAAGGCAACTGGAGTTAAACCTAATCAAACAAAAACCACCCTTGCTAAAAAAAACATATCCTCTTGTCCAAACCACTAAACCCAGATGAAAGTGTGTGTGAATAGCTAAAATAAGTGATAAGTAATGAGCATGTGAAGTGTATACTGTTGTGTAAATGAAACCTGATCAAAAGAAACTATGTGTCTAAAAACCTAAAAATTCACTACTGGCCCTGGGTGTGTGTGTGACCATATAATGAAACCCAGGGTTAGTGTGTATTAGGTGAATCCTGTGCTGTGTGAAGTGTAAGCTGAAATCCCTGCTTGATACCAATGAGTTCCTGAGCTTGGTGTAATTCAAAAGGTCCCCATACCCCCCCACCCCATCCACACACGTCCGATAGCCTACCCCAACCAAGACCACCAGCACCCCCACCCCAACCACACACACCTGCCAGGCAGGATATGGGAGGAAGGGGGAACTGTGATCAGCCCCTCCCCCATTCCACCCACCATGGCATCTCCCCAGTGCCCAGCCCCAAGGAGAGGTTTTGGAAGGGGAAGTAACAATTCTTTATTTAAACTACACTGGGTTATACTTACCTATCCCAGTCAAGGATGGCCGAGAACAACTAGGTGTCGCTCAAAAGTTGGGTTGCCATCCCCTTAAATAGTAAATAGGAGGATTGGGGGTACCCTCAGTGGGGACTTTAAATTGGCAAACCCAACTAGATATAGTAATTGATTACAAGATAATAGAGGTCATTGGCATTTTTATTTACAATGAGTTATACAACAATGGATCTAAAATAAAAAAATAAAAAAAGGAAAGAAAAATCCCATTTGGGTGCAGACTTCGTGATGGTTGTTTAAACAAGAATTTTTTGGTTGCAAACCATGGTTTCACCCGCATTAGCAAGGCTTCCTCAGGACAAAACCCATCTGTTAAAGATCCTAATTCAAAAGAAATACAATATCAATCACAGCATAGTTTTAAAAAGACCATATTGTATATACAAAGAAAAATAAATAAATAAATAAACAAATTATTAATGATTATCACATTTGCAAATATATACCAAATCATGAGAACCAATGAGAACCAATTTTTGTTATTTACAATTTACCATTGTGACTATGATCAACATTGAATCTATTCACAAGAGTTATTTAATAGTATAGAAACTGCATATCCAGATTTAAAAATATAAAGTTATATATACAAGTTAAACGTATAGACTTTTAAACATGATATACAGTTATGAAAGTATTAAAGAGAGGCCCACCTGGACAACAGCAACTTAATATTCCCATGGGTGGGAGAACAGGGACAGAGGGCGGCACCGAGATCTGGTGGACCTTCAAGATGACGCAGTTGAACCCCCAAGAAAATGGGGGAAGGTCCGCCAGCTGTCGTCCAGATGGGCCTCTCTTTAATACTTTCATAACTGTAGATCATGTTGAAAAGTTTATACGTTTAACTTGGATATATAATTTGATATCTTTAAATCTGGATATACAGTTTCTATACTGTTGAATAGTGATGGCGCGAACCCGGAATTTGATGTTCGCGAAAGGCGAACGCGAACCTCCGCA
>CM070032.1:20385418-20398222 GCA_036250615.1 Ptychadena robeensis
GATACGCCGAACTGTGCTCAAGGGCACACGTGGGAGCTCACCTGCTCTGTCCGCCGCCATCTTCTCCCTCCCCGTCGTCGGCTTCTTCGGTTACCAAGGAGTGACGTGTGACGTCACGGAGGCGGGACCGCCTGGTCCCCGGTCCTTTTTTTAAATATCTTTTTTTTTTTTACTTTTGAGCTGGATTATAGAAATGTCTTTCTGTTAATCCAGCTAAGAAGTGGAATCCCTGCTATCAGAAACGCTCGCGCTGAGCGTATCCGATAGTGGGGAATCTGTGTCCGACTGCACACGAGCACCTTCCGGAAATAGCCGAGGTCTCTGGCTATCTCGTGATCGGCTCTCGTTTGCCGAGACAGAGAAACAAATATGTCATCCGGCGGGGGAGACAGTAAAGGTACAGAAACTTTTTTTTATTTTTCTTAGATTTTTTTTGTTTAAATCTTTTTTACATTGTGTTTTTTTTTGATTGGATGCGATAATGTTTTTACCTGTATAAATGTTTTATCCAATCCAAATCAAAAGTAAAAGATAAACAAGTGGTAAACTGTTACCTCTAAGCCGATTTTGCGAATGCATCATCCATGCGCGATTTCGGTGGTAATGCGCTTGGTTGATTCACCTTGCCAAACATGTGAAACCGGCGCTCACCTGGAGCAAGTACTGTGCACAGTCTGATCGTGAATTGTTCAAACTGCCGCCCGTGCCGGAATCAGGAGCCACCGCTGGCTCTTCTGTGGTGGCGGACCTGCAGCCTTTCTACACGCTGCGGCACCAGAGCCTTTCCGCCCCTAGTCGGTGTCACCGGTGACGCCGATGGGGGCGGGAAATGGCTCAAACACGTGTCATCCACTTTTGGGTACCAGAAATCTGCAGCCCCTCAGTTGGAACCGCCAGTGGAGGGGTTAAAGACTCCAAGTTTATCATGTCTAAGGATGTGCAAAACCTTTTGAATCTAGATGGCTAGTGGTAAAGGTCCCCTATCCAGACAACGGGATGATCACGAACATGTTGAGGAGTTTGAAGTACCCATATTATTGGAGGTGTTAGGGCCATTGCTATTGTAAAGCATAAGGTTATAACTGGCATGTAACTTGATTAAGTTTCATATCAAAAGTTAAATTACCGTATTCGTAACATTAGAATTTTTCATTATTTGTTCTGATTTTATTATGACTTATAAACACAAAAAAAACAAAATTTATAATCCAAACAATGGACAAATATGCCCCATTTTTTGTCCATTTGTTTTGTATTTATATCAGATTATCGGGGTGTGGCACTCCGCTCCCTTTGTATGGGTTATTACCATTTGTACGTTCAGGGGGGCCAACTCGGATGCTAGGTATTCACCTATCACTCTAAAACAAACCCCACATGTCATACATCGGACTTGGTAACCGCTCTATATTTTTTTTTATTTTTTTTATTTATTATCAGTTCATCTCCCCCCCAATTGGTGCACTTTTCCTGGAAAAGAACAATGTTGAATTTAAAGGCATAGATCGCATGAACAGATTAGGGCAATGAGTATATGTGAAACTATATCTCTAAAGGGGGCCTACCAGAGACCAATAATAAAGAGGGAATGCACCTTCTGACAGATCCGAATGGGAACTTTCCTAGTCGTTCACACCATGATTAACAACCGGCTCTTGCAGCTAGTTTGTTTTTCCTACACACGCAGATAGCATTGTGGCGTGATTGACCATTTTGATGGTTTTCATTATTGCACAGCCCCTGAGCATGGTTTACTCATCACCACCTTGCTGGAGTGATGTAGAGGTTTGGGGGGTATACTGGGGGTTCTGCAAAAAAGAAAGTACTTGTCTCTTACACAACACACGTTTTTTTTTTCCACAAATTAGAGTTCCAAGTCAAGTAATAGTTTTGAAAATCAGAATTTTCGATTCGTTAACTTTGCAACTTAATCTATGTCAAAAACTCATGAGCTACATGAGCAACACTTTCTTTTCAAATGTTCCTCCAACCCTTCACTACCTTCCCCTGCAATTTTTGCGTGATGATACCATTTTGATGGGCTTTGCTCTCACACAGTTAGGCATAGTCGAAAAATTCGACCAGTCTCTAATTTGTGGCTGGGGGGGTGGATAGGGGGTTTCATCTTGAACATGTTTGGGAAATAAAACCTGTTTGACAATGCTGGGTTTTAACAGTTTGCCCATCACTATTAAGGTAACTGTGGCTAATCCACCCAGTAGAATCCACACCTATAGAAATATTTTTTTTAAAATAAAACTGCTCTTTTGCTTTTTGCCTTTTTGCCCCAGCCCTGCTCTATTAAAAAACCTTTATCCTAAATGTATTTTTTTCTCTAACCCAAAACAAGCATGCAACCAGTGAAATCAGAGTTTATTACAATATGTAGACAACACAGACACCATTTGAAAAACCAAAAAACTATTGAAATGTTTTCAAAAAACAGTAAAAAGTTTTTATTAATGAGTAAATTCAATAGAAGTATTTTTAACACAGTTTCAGGGGCCTCAGCGACCCCCTTCCTCAGGGCTTCTGCACCACAGAAAAGTGTTACATAAAACAAAGAATGGCTGGACGGTTGAGATCCTTAATGTATGCAGTTTGGATATCTCATCTGTTCTATAGAATCATTAATGTTATATAGGCTGGGTATTAGGCTTGATACAAAATTAAAGAATCAATTAACCAGAGATTGGGGGATATTATAGTGATGAGCGGCATAGGTTTGTTAACATCGTTTCGCGGCATGGCGCTCGCAATTTTTTATGGAAAACATTCGGAAATATTCGCATTCAGCAATATTCGTTTTTTTTTTTTTTATTTTTTTTGAGTTTTTTTTTTTTTTTTTTTTTATTGGCTAGATTACTCTCTCGGTCCCACTCTCTTTTTAAAACTCTTTCTTCAAAGTTTTGGGACTTTTATATTCTTCTTCTCCTTTTTCCCCTTTCCTCTTTTCTCGACTCTTCTCAGTCGCTTTACCCGGGAGGGACCAGTACACTCCCCTCCTCTTCCTTTCCCAACCTTTTAAAGTGTTGCCTAACCTCTTGAATTTGCAGCCTTCCCATTCTTCCAACTTGCATTGGAAGGCATGTGTATGGATAAAAAATACAGAATATCCGGAATTGGGAATAAATTCGGCAATAAATTCACCATAACTTCGCAAATTTCCGAATTTGCCGATATTCTCGATTAATATTGAAATCTGAATATTTCGGCAATATACCATCCTAATAATTATTGCAGCAATGTGGCACAATCCACGGGAAGACTCCTCCCCCTGTCGCCAGGTATACCCAGACAATCCCCCAGGGTGAGTTGACAATTGCCTTACCGTCATTTCTTATTGGGTTACCCCAAAAGAAACCCTATGGAGTAATTTTTTTTTTATAAGAGCTCCTCATTGGTTTCTCATCCAGTCATCCATACATATTTAAAATTCAAAGCTCAGTGATGTAGGTGGCCAGTTTCTTTAATAATTTAATGATTGTACATGACATTGATGAAAATGATGATCTCCATTCTTTAGTCATCTCACATAGATTTTTTTTATTCTGGGTTCTCTTTCTTCTGAGCTCACAAAGTTCCTGGATACATTCCAGAGTTTACTGAACTTTGTGACTGAGGCACAGATTTAGCATTAGGTGAATAAATTGCTGCCAGGAAGAGATGCGTATGACTTCCAGCCATATTTGGATATCCTGTATCTTATAAACGTTGCCCTCCTTATGTTAAATGTGGGCTATAAAAAGAACCTTTTAACTGAGCACTCACCTGCCATTATTTTATGAAGGATAAATGCCGCAGCCATGAATTACTCAAATGGCAAATCTGAAATTCGCCTACTTCTAATATCTTCCAAGATGTAATGGGTTCACAAAGAGGGCAATGTTTGAAACCCAGAACCTTCTACATGACCCATTCCATGAAGTGTCAATACATTGCTTTTAAATGTCTCTCTGCCATTCAGATGACACCTGGCATTTAAAGCACAGCTCCTTATTGAATTATTATTATTTTGAATGATACCAAAAGCTTTTAGATAAGACTTACCTTCTTTATGGAGCCATCACTGTATTCCTATAGATACTGGGAGGTTATCCAAAGGCAGACAGGAGTTTTCATATGTCTAAAGTGTCTTATGTCTTAGTGTCTAAAGATCCAGTATTGACCTATAACCTCCCTAGTGCTCTGCTGAGGTCCAGATTTCTGTACCAAAAGCGCACCATAGACTGAAATGGAATATTTTTTTTATGTTGTAGGCCTGTTACTTCCCAAAATATGTCCGTACAAGGGTCTCGTAGACACCCTGAATATAATAATGTTTGAAACAAACAATTATGTTAAAAATTACATTTAAAATATATATAATAAAAGGTATCATCTGAAAGATAAAACATTTTAAATACTTATTTTGTATAATAGATTTCTAAACAGTATATATTCATATTTATGTTTTTTTATATTCATAATACAATTTTTATTCAATTGGAAATGTGTTATGTGTTTTTGTTTTTACTTTGAATTATATTGGATACAGTTATCACTGTATCCAATACAATGCCTCTGGCACCCTCTGAAATTGTTAACTTCAAAGAGCACATCTGGAAATGACACTTGGGGTGATTTTTCAGATGCGCTCTTTGAAGTTAGCCCAATTTACATTTGAATGTCCCGAAATTAAAGATGAGTAGTTTTTACTTCTCCAAAAGTTTGGCAAACCCATTATTGCCCACTTGCAATGGTTAAAGTTTAGTTTCATTTTCTCTTATCTTTGATTTGTTGGGGAACTAAACTTGTACACCATTTTTTGTAATGTCCAAGACTCCCAGGATTCCTCACTAAGCATAGCTGTGGTATTACCAGTGAATCCTAATAATTATTTAAATCAAGTCTTGATCAGTGAGGTAGGGATTTTTCTTTCATTAGTACAAGTATCTAACTTTAATTATTTAACAAAAATGTATATATAAACTGATCCCCATCCCCTTCCTCAAGTATAAAGGTCTCCTAAAGTTCTTATCCATTTTAAAGGGTTTAAAAAGGCTAATAAAATAAAACTGTAAATATATTAAGTAAAAAAGATGTCCCCCGCTGTATTCCATTCTGCTCTGATGTCCATCCAGGTCCGGGCAGGATGGAGTGCAGATCCTGGCCAGGGCTGAGTAGAAGCACTTGATAACAATTCTCACCTGCTTCACCTGTTGCTAATGTTGATTAACATGAACTACACAGGTACAGGTGAAGGTAGTAGGGAAATGTTTCCCTTGCTTCTGTGTATGTCCTTGGAATTCACCTGTGGCAATGTTACATTAGCTGCAGGTGATGTCCAAGGATATGCACTGTAGTGTGGGAAAAAAGTTTATTAAGGCTTTGTTTATGTTTACATATGGAACCTCTAGCAATGTCCTTCATGGCTACTTTTTTCTGGATGCACGTCCAGAAATGCGCTTTTTTAAAGCATATTAACAGTAATGCCAGGGATATGGTAAGGGGTTCAATGGAGGACAGAACATCATTGCCGATTTCATTGTAATCCACCGCAGTTGCCCATGGTTCGCTTTTGAAGGTCCCCTTTAAGTTGCCAGACCAGCATGCCCCAGGACTACCTGGGTAGTTGAGGGGGGCTTCGCCTCAGAGGCGGTGCCTTTTGGAGAGAGTAAGGAAGGAGCCAGCAGCCCATATACTGCTGCTTGAATTGTGACCTTCTGCTCCCAACTGTACAATATAGATTGTGTGCAGCCGGTAAGCGAAATAGCACACACTATCCCCAACTGCTAGTCACACTATACGCTGCCGTGCCAGCTGCCCGTGACCAGTACTGTCGTTCTGGTGGGGTGGATACCAGGCCCTAGCCCTTGGATCACACCTGAACTACTACATAGAAGCTTCTGCAGTGCTCGTTACTCTGGCACGCCATACCCGCCTCCGGTGTCACCTGCAAGTTACAGCATACAGTGACCGTGCGCCTAGGCCCACCATGGGGGGAAGAGTAGAGCTGGTCATTTTGACAATTTCAAATTAATTGCAAAGTCCCTAAACATGGTATCAACACTTGCTAGGGATGTACAGAAGGGTTGTGGGTATACTACAAAAAAGAAAGTATGTCTCTAACTAAAAATAGTTTTTGCACAAATTAAGTTCAAAGTCAAGTCAAAACGTTTTTTTCTCAAATGTTCCCACAACCCTTCTCTACATCTCCAGCAATTGTGGTGATGATACCATGTTCAGAGGCTTTGCAATCAGCTCACAAAGTTAGCAAGTCAAAAAATTTGACCATCTCTAGTGAAGCACTGCTTGTCCTCCCTGCAACCCTAGTGAGGACCCTTGTCTGGACTTTTAATCAGAGATTAGTTAGTGTGGACTTTTTAACGTAACTATAACCACAATTTACACATTTTTTTTTTTTACATTTTGAGTAAGTGAGACCCACCTTTGGGGCATCACAGGTTAATAAAGTTTCATGTTTAAGCATCACTGCCACCATCGTCTGCTTGATACCTGTGTCTCTACAGGTTAAAGAGGCTTTACTGTGCTAAAGATAGGTAATAATTAGATAGAAGATAGATAGATGCCTTTCGTGTTTGTATATTTCTGTCCCCACGTACTTTATATGATTTAAAACTACTGTTGAGCTTTAGGAAGGACACCATAAACAATTCTCCAGTAAAGGGAACTGCAAAGGAGAGCTTTTAATCTGATTGACGAAATAAATGGGACGTAATCTATCCTTCTGCTCAACAGTTTGTTGATGATATGAAAGAATTCCTCCTCGAGCCAGCGTGGCACTGAAGGGGGAAAAAAATCGAAATCAGGAATAAAAAGGGCCCTTTTATCTTTTTTCCTGTCAGCCTCTCTTTTTTTTGTGAAAAAGTTAAGTTTTTCATCATGGTTCATGGGAGATCTTGTAAAACGTTCATTGAAAATTTTAGAGCAATTACGGTGTCAGGCAGCAAGGAAAAAATTGCTTTTACTGAGTGAGAGTTGTCTGACAGATGCATTGTGGGAGAATTGATTCTAAAGGATAAGTGAACTGTCATTGTAGTCTCATCTTGTGACATCCAGTTAGATGTCACCTGATTTGTTAGAAGATATTTGAATCAGACAACTTTGCTCAGTATTAGATGATACCTACAGTTCTGGGAGAAATTACACTCTGCTCTCTGTATGGGACGCGATCAATTGTTCTAGCTAAAAAAAAATCAGCGTATGGCTTAAAAAAAAAAAAGTTGGTATTAAAAAAAAAAAAAAAGTCTTTGCAGTCACTTTTAGTAGTGCCTGGCTTCTTTAAGCAGCGAGAAAGGCTGTCAAAGGCTTGAGAAAAGCACATAGTGAAAAGATCAATCTAATCTAGAAGCTCCATTAGTCTGATTTATAAGGGGAAGAAGTAAAGCAGTTCTTGTGTAGCAGAAAAAAAAGAGCCACATTATTCTTGGGATTAAACAGGATCACTGCTCCATGCTGCAAAGAAGATGAAGAGTACAAAATTAAAGAAAGAAGATTTGTGTTGGGGCAAATCTGAAGAGAAGGGGATTTGTCAGGTAAATGAACTGATTTGAAAAAAAAAAATTGCATTGTATTTATTAAGTGGTGTCATTAGGCAGGTCTTCATTACCGTGACCAGCAGCACCTATGATGAAGCTAATTTTCCTCTGAAATGATAACTTTGACATGTCCCGTGATGGCATTCTGCAGCACGTTTCTTAAATGATTATTTATTTCTTTTTCTTCGTTGCTTGTTGTGTCATCCTGTTATGCTCTTTTATACCTATAACTCTAAAGACCTATTTATTAGCACTTACAATGAATAAACTAGCTGCAGTAAAAAAAACCTCTAGAATAAAACTTCCACACACTGCATCAGGACTTCTAGTGCTTCATCACTTATTGCTGTTTATTTTGTTTTATATATTTCTCGTTAGTTGGTTTTATACCTTTGTGTTAAGCTGTTTGGCATACAGTAATAGGAATGTAGTAGTGTTGTTTTCTGTCACAGTTTGCTTACTGTCCTGTGGGATGAATTTGAAAATGTTAGTAAATCCTATAGACCTGGACTAGCTGTAAGTCTTATTAATTATTTATTAAATCTTCATTAACAGAAGTTAATTCAAATGATAAAGGATACAATGAAAAGGGTATTTACTCATTGTGTTTTGTTTGATTTTGGTTTTGTTTTCAAATATTAACATATTAATATATTGGGCACACATTAACTGAGTTGGCCATTTTTCGTTCTTTTTGTTTGTTTTCCTATTGGCTAAGAATATCAATGTTTTTGTGTTCCTGTTAAATCACGGTAGTTGTAAAGTAATATAATTATAGAAAGGAAGCATTAGTTTGATTATTTGTTTGTATTTGCCTCCTAGTAGGTGCTGTCTGTTTAATGAGTTGAGTCTGTATCAGTGATGTCTATTTAAGTATCTGTTAATTACCATGTTCTCCACCGGTGTGATGCGTTTGTTGCTTTCACCCATCGTCCTTTGGAAATAACCCACGTATATACCTGCCAAGTTGTGTTCCATCCTAATTATCCTCAACAGGATAATAAAATCATTGAAATAGGTAAACATATTCAAGGATAAGGCAAGGGATTTGTGTTCTGCAGGTTGTGTATTGGTGTGCAATGAAAGTTCTGCCGAAGCTTTGTAGATGGAAAGTTATGTAGGCAAAATAATAATTTTGTCAAGGACATATCTAAAACGTGCAGATAAAATAATTTCATTATGTAAATAATTTCTCTTTTGTGTCAGTTCTATAACCTTGACTTTTATGAGAATTGATGCATTCTAAGAAATTCAAAAAGATGCATCTGACTAAAAATAAATAAATAAAAAATGACATATTTCAGAAGAATACATAATGGTATCAGTTGCTAAAATAATTAACAAAATATTATTTTATGGGGAAAAAACAAACTCAACAAATGTTTTACAGAAATAAAAGTTATAAAGGCCCCCATACACAATCAACTTAATTCAATCAATTTTTTTGGGTTGATTGATTGAAAGTCTATGGCAGCCCACATTGTTAGATCAACCTAAAACAATTAAAATTGGGAAAAAAATGGATTGACAAATGATTGGACATGCTGGAAAATTTTAATTGTTTGTATTGAAATTCATTACACTTTCAGTCGATCCCCAAATATCTGTTACTACAGTTAGTTGGAAAACATACAATCAATCACCAATTTCCCTGACCCCAAAAAATGTATTCTTTTTAAGTTGATTGAACAGAAAATCTAGACGTGTATTGGGGGCTTAACTCCTCATCAACATCAATATCATCAGCCATTGGTCAGAATTAAATACAGTTTGATTAATGACCTTCACGTTTCCTAAGAGTTTAGGATAAAACATGACAGCAGTTTAGAGGCCATTAATAAATTTTTGTATTAAATAAAGCAGAACTACAGTAACACATGTCAAAATTGATGATGGTAGTAATCCAAGTCATTTAACAAATTTTACCATTTAATAACAATAATTTGATTCTACTTTTGATTGTGAAACTAGAAGTGCAATAAAGTTAAAAGAAATTGAATGACACTTTTAAAGCTGATGAAATCTGTAATGTTATGTAAAACACACAATGGATAACTAATATTATTATATAGTTATATGAAACATAATGTCATATGTCATGGCAATTGTCCAATATGCCTGTTTATTAATCATAAAGTGTGTATATATATATATATATATATATATATATAAAACCATTTATTCAGAGAGTTCGGAGTTAAGTTGGCCAACATGGTACAACATTCTACTATCTTCCCATTTACATTTTTATATTTTTAGAACAATCTCAATAATAAAAACACTTTTTAAAGCTACAGCTGCTAATAAATAGAATTGACCCCCATCCAGACATAAACACTTGAGACTACACTAAAGCCAGCCATACACAGTCGGATTCCATGGCCGCTCGATCACCTATCCGATCGATTCCGGCGATTCTGGCGGGAATCGCAGGTGTGATCGATCGGCCAATTAAGAGAATCCGATCGCTGCATACCACCTTGTCCAACGGATTCCGGGACGATTCCGTGTCCGATTGTCCACCTCACAAATGGCAACTCCCCCTGATGTGTGCAGAATCGGATCAAAAAGACCAACATGTTGGTTCTCTGTCGGATCCGATTCTGGGCCCCTGAACGATCGGACGTGATCGATCGGACAAGGTGGACTGCACACGATTCCGGCACGATCGTTTCGCGTGCACGCGCCCGGAATCGATCGGCCCGGAATCTGGCCGGAATCCGACCCGTGTATGGGGGCCTTAACACTACAGTTACCAAAAACTTCAATTATTGGAGGAATGGTCGGGCAGTCACATGTTTCACTACCAATGAGGAAGCTTACCAATATCCATTGGTTTTTGTCCTTGTTGAGTGAATCAAATATCTTCTGAGGGTTTAAAGTTGTCCTCTGTTATTTATTGTTTGCTAAAATAATCACACGACACAAGGGTGGGGCTTATACAAAAGTGATTTGTCATTTCTGACAACTAGTGTAGAGTTCGGGCAGTGTGGTGTGTATGAATATGGCCTTAATGATGCTCCAGTTGTAGTATGTGAAAAAAAATAATGGGTTTCAATAAAGTTATAGAGGTTCCCCTGTGGATTTAGTGCACATTGCTGCAATAATTATTAGTGATGATCGCGAATATTCAGATTCCGAATATTAATCGCGAATATCGGCAATTCGGAAATTTGCGAAGATGGTGAATATATTGCCGAATATTCCCAATTCCGGATATTCTGTATTTTTTATCCATTACACATGCCTCTCAATGCAAGTGGACGAATGGGAAGGCTGCAACAAGAGCTTAGCAACACTATTAACAGTTTTTTAAATGAATATTGGGGTGATGCGAATATTGCGAAAATCGTCACTTTTAAAATTCTCATAAAAATTTGCGCCATGTTAAACATATATTGCGCGCGCGAAATTCGCAATAAAAAAAAAAACGAATATTGCTGAATGCGAATATTTTCCGAATGTTTTCCATAAAAATTGTGGCATGCCGCGAATACGAATGTTACCTATGCCGCTCATCACTAATAATTATCCAATCTGGTTAATTGATTCTTTAATTTTGTATCAAAGCCTAATACCAGCTATATAACATTAAGATTCTATAGAACAGATGAGATATCCAAACTGCATCATTAAGGATCTCAACCGTCCAGCCATTCTATTGTTTATGTAACACTTTTTCTGTGGTGCAGAGCCCTGAGGAAGGGGGTCTGCTGAGCCCCTGAAACGTGTTGTTAAAAATAATTCTATTGAATTTACTCATTAATAAAACTTTTTACTGTTTTTTGAAAACATTTCAAATAGTTTTTTGGTTTTCAAATTTGGTTTTCTGTGTTGTCTACATTATTGTTAATAACTCTGATTTCACTGGTTGCATGCTTGTTTTGGGTTGAGAAAAATTACATTTAGGATAAAGGTTTATTATAGAGCAGGGCTGGGGCAAAAAGCAAAAGAGCAGTTTTATTTTAAAAAAAATATTTCTATATGGGTGGATTATACTGGGTGGATTAGCACATTACCTTAATAGTGATGGGCAAACTGTTAAACCCACATTTGTCAAACAGGTTTTATTTTCCCCAAACATGTTCAAGATGAACCCTATCCACCCCCAGCCACAATTAGAGATGGTCGAATTTTTCGACTTGCTAACTTTGTGAGCAAAGCCCCTCAAAATGGTATCATCACCAAAAATTGCAGGGAATGTAGTGAAGGGTTGGAGGAACATTTGAAAAAAAGTGTTGCTCATGTAGCTCATGTAGTTTTTGCATAGATTAAGTTCAAAGTTAAAGTCGAAATTCTGATTTTCAAAACTATTACTTGACTTTGAACTTAATTTGTGAAAAAACTGTTTGTGTAAGAGACATACTTTCTTTTTTGCAGTATACCCCCAACCTCTACATCTCCAGCAAGTTTGGTGATGATACCATGTTCAGGGGCTTTGCAATTAATTTGAAACCATCAAAATGGTCTAATCTAGCCACAATGCTATCTGCTGTGTAGGAAAACAACTAGCTGCAGAGCCGGTTGTTAATGTTAACTATAGGAAAGGTTCCCATTGGTTGTCAGAGTGCATTCCCTCTTTATTATTGGTCTCTGGTAGGCCCCCTTTAGAATATAGTTTCACTATATCTCATTGCCCTTAATCTTTCATGCGATTCTTTGCTTTAAATTCAACATTTTTCTTTTCAGGAAAAGTGCACCATTATTTTGGGAGTATGAACTGATAATAAATAAAAAATAAATATAGAGCTGTTACCTCCGTGTATGAATGTGTTTTGTTTTAGAGTATAGTGAATACTAGCATCCGATTGGCCCCCTGAACTACAAATGGTAATACCCATAAAAGGGAGTGCCACACCCCGATAATCTGATATAAATACAAACAATGGACAAAATGGGGCATATTTTGTCCATTGTTTGTATTTATATTTTGTTTTTTTTGTTGTTTATAGTCTAATAAAATCAGAACAAATTAATAAAAATTTATATTTTACGAATACGTAATTTAACTTTTGATATGAATTAATCAAGTTACATGGTTATACCTTATGCTTTCAATATCAATGGCCCCTAACATCCAATTATATGGTATCTTCAACTCCTCACTCATGTTGTGATCATCCGTTGTCTGGATAGGGGACTTTACCATCTACCATCTAGATTCAAAAGGTTTTTGCACATCCTTAGACATTGATAAACTTTGAGTCTTTAACCTCCCTGGCGGTTCACTGAGGTGCAGATTTCTGTACCAAAAGTGATACAG
>CM070032.1:20398322-20440192 GCA_036250615.1 Ptychadena robeensis
CCCATAACCCAGACCGGGGACCCCGACGGCGCCGCACTCTCCCCAGGAGGCTGACAGCAATAAACATTTACTTTTTTGGTTGCTGGTTGGTATTTGAACAGGAGGAGGTGGAGATAATTATGGCTCACTGCCCCCACTCAGTGAATGGTGGTCCCTCTCAACGATCTGATATCTGTGCATATCTGTTGGAAGCCTGGTCTGAGTTTCAGCGAGCAGTTTGTTTAGTGGGCATCCACTTAAAAAATAGGCTGGATGGAGGTGCCCGTAAAAAGTATTTTTTTTTTTAAATAGCATATATCAACATGATAGATAACAGCGTTTCATGTCTTTTTTGTCACTTCATCAGGATGGGTGTTGTTGTATAGGGTCTGTAGAAATCAGAGGTTTCAAATGGGGATTTAACATGAATTTTAAATAGCTTATTCATTAGAAGTGATGGCCGAACCACAGAATTTGAATAGAAAAAAACGGAAGTTGGTGTCACTGAAGGCTCTTCAAGCGGGCTAATTTAACAGTAAGGATGGCAGGATATGTAAATAAAAGACCAGTATTACATTAAATAGAAAGTCCAGAACTTTTCTTTATCATGTCTATTGCAGAAGTACTGTAAAGAAAATAAAGAAATCAAAAGTGCCAATGCACAATGCTAAAAAAATCCAGTCCAAAGTTTTATTAATAGTAAAGTTGTAAGGTACAGATACCCCATTGGTGACCCAGGGATCATAGGTAGTCTCAAGGGAATCTAGCATGTCTCACAGGAGGGATCCGTTCTGGCCCAAACTACTTTTCAGCCGGCATCCTCAGAGACCATGCAGATGTGTTCAACGCAGTACAGACATACCTCCTTGCTTTGGTGGAGAGATCATCAAAATTGTATCACATGGATGTGTGCAGTACAGTTCAGGGTGGGAACCCCTTGGGGGTCAAACAACCATTTCACAGGGGTTGCAGAGTTCTCTGTAAGCATCAAAGCTTCTCCTAACAAGCAGCGGCACTGATGCCCACAAGCTCGGTGGTAAGTTAGGAGGAAGAGTAATACCCCCCACCTCCAAACTTCGGAGGGATGGGGCGTTATGCTTCCTCTAAGCTTCCCACCGTGCACATTTTTTGCACAAGCAGGGTGGGAAAATATAAGGGAGGGGACATTACACTTACCTGAATGTGTCGGAAATTATGTTGCGTGTGACTCTGTACCCACACTTTCATGGATCAACTTCAGCAAGTGACATCTCCTCTGGGGTGAGATCTAAAAAGGTTGTGAACCACTGTTCTAAGTTCTTAATAATTTTGAGTAGAATCAGGGATATGCCCTGGGTTCTTTCTATCAATGTTTTCCCTTTAACTTTTTTTCATTTATTTTTTAATCTAGTGACTTTTAAACAAAATGTGCTTTTCAGTTACTGCTACCATGTCCGGAAATACTCAATTATTCCTGAAACAGGTCAGAAATGTGTATTAGGTGAATCCACTTATTACAAACAGCGCTCTGTGAATAAATACAATCTGTATACACCGGGTAGGTTGCCTTGAACACTCAAAACACACAGCATTCTGTGCTCAGATTCAACTTTGTTTTTATTAAGCCAGCGTAATGAATTGACCATGGAATAGATGTATGGCATATATTTTTTTTTTCCAAGAGCATCAATATTGCAGGGATGCACTTTAGTGACCGAACTTTTTCCCCCTCTCCATTCTCTCTGCAGAATTACAGTTTTATGAGAATGAGAAATAAGTGCAGTCAGGCTGCTGCCATTTGTACAGAGAGCAAAAATCAATAGGAGCTCTCCAGCTGTTATTGATAGTTGCATTAGAAGCACTATACGTTATTACATTTATACGGCTCTTCACTTTACAAATGTGATCTCTAGAAAGCCACCTGTATTTATTGTGGTGGCTTTACATTTATGACACAAAATAATGTACGATAACTGGTAACTCATTAATGTACCTTTGCCGGCACAAGGGCTTCACGAGTTAAATTATGTTGAAATGACATTTTCTCCTCCAGTGTAAACGCTGGACACCTTTGTCATAATTCTTCTTAGGTGTTTTCATTTGATCTATTACAAAACGCCAGTAAAAGGTGTTAAAATGGCCGAGTATCATTTCTGAAAGCATTGACTTATAGGAAAGGCCATCTCTAGCCATAACTGATACTTCAGCTTTGCATGAAGCTGTCAAGGTGAACCACATTAGCTTGGCACAACTACAGGCTTGCCATACATTGTATAGATCGGTAGATACAAATTATCATCTCTTTTTCTGTTGAAGGCTCAGTTCCACTATTCTCCTCCACTCCTGCCCAATAACCCTCCATTACCATCACCACTCTACTGGCCTGGTCATTTAAACAGCCTGGTACCCTCCTCCTATTCTCACTGTAAAATGTTAGTCCATTTTTCTGCAGAGAAGCTTGGTCCTATAGTGGAGTTAGACATTCTTCCATGAGCCAAAATTTGCACAGAATATGTCAGGCAATTAGTCTACAATTAGTTACTACAGGAAGTAGGTGAGTGTAATTCCCAACATACCACATAATGTGTTTTAACCTTCTGGCCAGTATTCCTAAGTGTGGCGTGGGGAACATTTTCAATGCACAAAAGCACACTCCAGACGATTTTGTGGCATCCTCCAGTGATGGCGGCCAAGAATTGCTTCTGTCTGGGTATGCCCTGGGATGCCTATGTCTGTAAGAAACTACAGGCATAAGTCTGGAGATCCTGACATCATCAATGACAACAAG
Organism: Ptychadena robeensis; assembly: GCA_036250615.1. NCBI lineage: Eukaryota > Metazoa > Chordata > Amphibia > Anura > Ptychadenidae > Ptychadena > Ptychadena robeensis. The sequence goes on from CM070032.1 coordinate 20,401,069, forward strand.
GATATGGGCAACTCGTATGCCTGTATTATCTGACATTGATGACCCCCTTGATGTTTGGTAGAGGGCAAATTAAGGCTGGGTTTATACAATGAGAAATGACATGCCAGTCTATACAGATGAGACTTGCCCGAGTATCAGGGGATTTGTGCGGTATAAGCAAAGGATCTACAACAAATTATGTGATGTGCACAAACCATGACCCATGCATTTTTAGGCGGGATTGCTAATGGATAGTATAGGGCGCCATATTGCCGACATGGAGATTGGTGAATACCGCACCCTGTTAAAAACAGCATCTGAACAGCAGGCAAACCAACATGTCCATAAAGCCACCCATGGTTTCAGGGGCTGTAAGTATAAACCCAGCCTAAGTGTAAAATGTAAACCGATTAATCAACACTGATTACACTTCCATTTATCTCAAACTGTTGATTTAATATGTTTGTAAAATTTCATCCAGTTATTTACAAAGCCCCTGAACATGGTATCATCTCCAAAATGAAAGAAAATGTAGAAAAGTGTTGTTTTGGCATTGAAAATTTCTTCTTGACTTTGAACTTAGTTTATACAAAACTACGTGTGCTACAATTTATTTGTAGCGTTCACATAACCCATCTCCAGCAAATTCCTCCTGATTAGTGCCCGTCAGACAGTTCGGCGCGCGCTTTTCTTCTTGCCGGCGAACAGAATGGGTGTTTGACCCGCCCACTTCACCGGCGAGAAGAAGTCTATAGTTTTCTTCCGGCTAGACCTTTCCGCACCTAGTCCGGCCGAAGGAAAAATAATTTTCACTAGAGATTGGATAGAGACACCCGATCTCTTGTGTTGTACCTGGCACGGGCCGGACGTGACGTCCGACCGACATCAGTTCCAGTTTTGAAACCAGGAACTGTGCATTCCATATACCGGATATATCGCAGCGTCATTTCTGGTATAGTTCCCATTCAAATTGGCAGGGAATTTGAAGTTCTCCACGGACAGGCGGAGTTTTTTAAAAGTCAGATCCACCTGTTCGCGGACGGACTAGGCCGATGTTCGGCCATCACTACCCTTGCTGCAATGAAATCACAAAGTCGGCTACTTGAAATTAGTTGAAATAGTCTATTGATATAGTTGATATATGTTGTAGGCCTATAACATCCCAATATATATCCGTACAAGGGTCTAGTAGACATTTTGTATATAATAATGTTTGAAACACACAATTACTGTATGTAATAAAAAAATTCATTTAAAAAAATTTATAAATGTTAAATCTCTAAAATACTTCTTTTGTATGAAAGATTTCAAACCAGTATGTATTTATATTTGTTTTTTGTTTATAATAAAACATTTGGAAATGTGTTTTGTGTTTCTTTTTTACTTTGAATTGTATTGCATACAGTTATCATTGTATCCAGTACAATTCCCTTTGGCACCCTCTCTCCTCGGGTGTGATGGACCTGGTGACATCTTGGAATCACACTGAAAACAGTTTTCGTGCGATTTACTTTGGAATTTCCCGCCACATACCCAATGTGACCTCATCACGTCAATCCGGGGGGGTTTGGCTTCCGTGCAGAAATTAGTTTAGAAGATCGGAGCCACCGGGACAGCGCAGAACGGTAAGTTTGCACTGCCGATCTCCACCAGACAGCCCCATCTCATCCAGTTCAGTACTGGCAGGACAGCGCTGGACGAAATGGTGCCGTCAGGAACGGCAGGGGGGTTAAGACCAACTTGAGTTAGAATTTTTTTTTTGTTTTTACAACCAAATTATGGCCAAGGTGAAAACATGTTTCAACTTACAACCAACCCTTGGGAGAATATTACATTCATAAGTCAAGGGTTCATCGTATATACATTGCAACATAGAGACTTGTACAATTTTTGGTCTGTATTATAAATAGTAATGTATTGTTTTTCAAATATATATATATATATATATATATATATATATATATATATATACACACTGTATGGGTCAATATTTCATGGCACCTATATATATATATTAATACAGAGATGCATTAATTTAAGTTATTTTTATAGCGGCACAAAACTATTAAATATTCAGTTCTCATTATAATCACCTTTTGACTTGTAAGTTCTTTAATTCATTGGGACTGAGAATAGCTAAGGCATTAAACAGTGTAAAAAAAGGTAACATTGTTTTTGCCACGGTCAGACTCCTTTTTTAATAGTAACATGAAAATCAAAAGAATTTCAGATTTGTCTAAATAATATTTTCTGTATCACATGGTGCTTTGCAGAGCCCTGCAATTTCTTGTTCTGTGTGGCTGTCAAATCAGGATTTGAAGGGCGTTATCACATATGATTTATTTCTTTAAACCTTCAGACTTAATAATGCATTGTGAACTGACGAAAATAGCGCATGTCAAATTTTTTCCTAGGCCGTGTCACATATGGCTGAACTGTGACAAAATTCACCATTTAAACACATATTGGAAATATCTTAAATATATAAATAAATTCATATTTTTAATATTACGTAATGTTTTTTTTTTGTTTAAAAAGCCTTCCAACTGATAATTTTTAGTCAGGGGTCACATAGTTAGATTTAACTGGACTTGTCAGGGATGTTTTACAAACTTTCCAAGTGGCTTTTTTGTCTCTAATGAGTTTCAGGTACATGAACGTTTGTGATGCTTGTGAAAATTCGACTGGTTTATTTGGGAGTTCTTTGCAAAACCCTGAAGAGGGTATCATCACCAAAGAGTTGTTGCTAGAAAATGGTTGTGAGAACCTTACTAAAGGGAAAGTATTTCTCTAGCACAGTGGTTTCCAAACTGGGGGCGCGAAGGTATTCCAGGGGGGCGCAGGCCCTCATTCTTAACCTGTGTTTAAATAGGGAGGGGGGCTTGAAAATGTTACTAAATAGAAAAGGGGGGCCCTGCAAGGACAGTTTGGGAACCACTGCTGTAGCGCATGTAGTTGCATAAATTCAAAGTTAAGTCAAAATAGTTTTAGTCTTAATTTATGCAAAAACTTCATTGTATAGAATGTTCCACAATTTTTTTCTACATAAACGGTATCACTTGAACTCCAAACTCTCTATATTTCTACATCTCCAGTAATTTTGGTGATAACATGTTAAGTGGCTCTGTTCAGTAATCTTGTGACCACTATCCAATCTATTATATGAGTTGCACATAATCCTTCAACTTAACAGAATAGGGATGGTTGAAATATTCAAAAACAAATCTTGACTTTTCGCTGAAATTCCTCTTTCGACTGGGCCATTTTGAAGTCAAAGACTGGGCCATTTTGAAGTTTGACTGAATCCAAATGTCAACCTAAAGATTTTTTATAGTGTTGATCGCGAATATTGGCACTTTTTATTGAGAAAATTTTTGTAATCGTGAATATTCAAGATTCTGGGGAAAGTACCATGCATTGTGTTTTCAATTTTTGCATGTACAAGTGCTGATTTGTGTAATGAAGGTAATTTGTTAGATAATTCAATAGATTTGTAAGATTTGTAAGATAATTCAATAGATTTTAGCAATAAAAAGATATTCCCAATATTTTCGCAATCAACACTATCACATAAAAAGCTAGTTTCCAAATAAGCTAATTTCTTGCATTAGAAATTTCTTTAATAATAATTAAAGATTAATAATAATTTAATAATTTAAATATTATAGAATAAATGTAATAGAAGGAGGTTCTGTTCACCTGATATGGATTACACAAATTCATATGCTGTTTTTATATATATATATATATATATATATATATATATATATATATTGTACAGGACGCCAGGGATGGGTCCTGAATGGGGTATATGTATCGCCAATTTTTGGTCTGTGTCCGCCTACTAGATAACCCCTAGGGAGCTGGATGGACAGTCCAGGATTTGAATGGCAGTCTGTGGACTGCAACTTTGTTAGATTGCTGACAGGGCCTGGACTGTGAATAGGCAGGATGGTTGGGAGGACCTCCTATTCTCCCCACCCAGCACCTGTGTGGGTGTGTGTTGGCTGCACAGCAGTGTTATAACCGGGTCACCTGACCTAATCAGGGGAAGAGTAATGGACAGTGTCTGGAGGACAGACAAGGCTGGACTGCTTCCCGCTAATAGAGGGCAAACAATGTTTTTTGGAAAAACCTACTCCCCACGTTAATTTCTTGTCTTTGCTGTTTGGCTGAAGGACTGTTGATTTTTGCCATAAATAAAGCCTTTTTAATTGCAAAGAAGTTCTGGTGACTGTGAACCCCGGACCCCCCAAGTTCACAATATATATATATATATATATATATATATATATATGTATATATACAGTATATATATAGTGAAGGTTCAGCTTCAAATGGGTGCTTTTAATGACTTCAATCCACCCGTCAGGTTCTCTTTAGGGCACCTGTTCCTTTTAATTTACACAGTCCAAGTAGTAGTAGCATGCTTTCAGGGGTTTATAGTGATATAACAAAAGTCCATGGAAAATGCCAAGCCTCCAGGTGAAAATGTCCAATAAAGGCTCTACCTTTTAACTTCAGGAAAACCTATCGACCCTGACTCCTTGAAGCCACTGGCCCGGGCCCCACATTCCCCTGGGGGGGGGGGGGCACAAAGGTATTCTGGCGGGGGGCACTGGCCCTTATATTGAACCTGTGTTTGAATAGGGAGGGGGGCTTGATAATGTTCCTAAATAGAAAAGGGGGGCCCTGCAAAGAAAGTTTGGGAACCACTGGTCTAAATCAGCCAAGCTGGTCCTGCCAACAGATTTGATAAGGGGGGGGGTCTATATCCCATTGTTGTCACAATGCACCCTGCAGCCTTCACAACTCCTCCCTTGAGTGAGTTATTTCACATTTAGCTACCAGCTCTGCAAAACATCCCCACTGTGAGTTGAAACACCTTTGATCGTATTACGTAAAAGAGAATATTGTATCAACTAACCAGCCTTACTGAAAAAGAATAACGCTTTAATACAATAACAACTATAAAATGTACAGTAACATATTCCTCTTTCTTTTTCACTTGGAAAAGATTAATCTTTCTCAGTGCAATATGGTTCAATTACTAGACTCATTTATCAGCCACTAAGATGGGGAACTGCAGAGAGAGGTTAAAGTGTCGCCAAGGGTATCTTCATCACTTCAATATCATTGCCTTAAAAGGCACTGACCAGAATAAGAAGATGACCTAATTTCAAAATTATTATAGTACCAAGAACTCAGTTTCAATGATATAATTCATTTTCCAGTGGAATGCTTCAAATTTATTATCAGTTTCCTGACGTATAATGGCTAATCGTTAAGGATAGGCACTTTAACATAATATGAATACGTATTTCTCCATAGGTAATGCAACAGTTCCTGCATTAGCATTATTGACTAAGGTACATTAAATTTCTTCACTAATACTTAATGGAAGGTTAATGTAAAAGTCATAAGATTAAATGCCTTTTACTTAAAAGAAGTATATTGATTAAAATAACTTAGTGAGATTTTTAAAGCTGTTGAGATAAAAGGAGTCACACTTTTTATGTCATTTATCGAAGAAGACTGCAAAATATTGGGCCAAGTAAGGCCAATTTTACTGGAACTTATTGTATTAATTTGACTCTATGCTCTAATTATTCTGTATTTCAAATATATTGATATTTTACATTGAGAGGGAGAGAATTATCACCGCTGATGTTAAACCAGTGCACAAAATCTGATAATCATATGAATTTGTATAATGTCCTTCAAATTTGAATTATATTTCAATGAATGGTTTGCGTTATTTGTTACATTTTCAATGCTGTTGACCTATAGTGTGTTGTAAGGAATCTGTCATGCTAACCTGTATTTTTACTGGGTTATTATGAGCACGGTTACAAGTACAATTCATTCCAGAACTAAGTGTTTAAATAAGAAAATAAAGTGAATAGTTTGCATGGTTGCAGTTAATCACTTGACTGAGGAGTTTTTATAGTTACAACCCATTTAAACCTTTTCAATTGGTAGTCCTTGGGTCTGTCAATAGTCTACGGGATATATAGTTTTTTTTCTAAAAAATGTCTCAATGTATTTCTCTCTAATGTAAATTATTTTAGAGATACATTTTCAGTCAGGATTCATGCAGGCACAGATGACACCTATTTTCCTACTGAATCCATCGAAGAAAGTATGCGAATCTTGGGTGAAAGTACCATAGGGAAAAACATCATCAATAGACGTCTTAAGGTGTAAGACCAAATGGTTGCCGAAGCACTGTGTATCGCCATTGTGATTCTCCACCTCAAACCTCAATGTTGATGAACTTAACCAAAATTGTTCTGATTTTGCTGATGCCATGGGTCTTCCTGCCCTTTCATTATGCTTTGCAGTCTTTGTATTCTAATGCCTGAAAACAGGGATTGACCGGTGCTCGAAGGGGCCTTCGATCTAGCCCATATCTATGCGTGTATGGGCCTTTTTAGGGTCAGCAATCCTCAAACCGCCATCCTGCACGCCATCCACGCGTAGTTTGAAGGCACTTAGGAGTATTATCCATGTTATCCTAATACACAGGGTTGGGGGTTTACTACAAAAAATGTATGTCTCTAACACAAATAGTTTTTGCACCAATTAAGTTCAAAGTTAGGTCAAAATTTCGAATATCAGAATTTCAACTTTAATTTTGAACCTAATTTATGCAAAAACTACATGTGCTAGAGCAAAACTTTTTTTCAAATGTCCCCACAACCCTTCTCAACATCTCCAGCTATTTTGGTGATGATACCATTTTTTTTAGAGGCTTTGCAATCAGCTCACAAATTTGCTCGAAAAATTCGACCATCACTACCAAGCATATAAATTAGCCCAAATGTCCCCCATGCATGCATAGATCCGTGAGCGATTTTGCAGCCGGTCAATTGGTGTGCCCATAAATTAAATGGCCGCGGATCTCAGCTGGCCATCTGGAGCAACCGATCTATTTCGGTTTTTCTCTGGCCGATCGCATTACTTAAGTAACGGTCGGCACACAAAGGGTGCGCAATCGGCTGCTTTGAAATCGTGCAGCTATTGGGGGGCTTAAGAGTTTAAGGACAAACCATTTAACATTGAGACATATGCATGCAGTGAAGAGTTTTTATACCTAAAACCTAAAATCTAAAATTACTCTATGCAGAGTTAAAAAAAGGGGAGCCTACGGTAGCTACATTTATTCTCTAGGTAGAATAAAGTGATTGTAGCCATCCTAAAGCTATTTTTCCATATCACTTTTGGATAAGCATCAAAACATTTTAATTACCAAAAGAGCATCTACGAGCCACACATACCCATGCAGTGAGTGTGCCCTCCAATATTCTTCCTGAAACCTTGCCCCCAACTTTGGCAATGATGACAAGGGATGTGGGGGCGTGCCCTTGCTATTCCCTTGTACTGTAATACAAGTATATGTGTCCTTGTGTCTAGGGATGGTCAAATTTTTTAACTAGCTAACTTTGTGAGATGATTGCAAAGCCTCTGAAAATGTAAAATGCCTCTGAAAAAGATGTAGAGAAGGGTTGTAGGAAGATTTGAAAAAAAAAAAAGTTTTGTTCTAGCACATGTAGTTTTTGCATGAAGTAATTTCAAAGTCGAAATTCAGATTTTCAAAATTTTTACTTTGAACTTAATTTGTGCAAAAAATATTTGTTCTAAATCACCCTCCAATCTTCTCGTTGTCTTGCTCTATACGATCTAAATCACCCTCCAATCTTCTTGCTGTCTTGCTCAAAAAATATTTGTTAGGGCAAAACAAATTTTTTTGGTAGTATGCCCTCAACCCTTCTTCAGCAAATTTGGTATATGATTCCATGTTCAGGGGCTTTGCAACTAACTCGAAATTGTTGAAATGGTCAAACAAATTAATTTTTTTTTACCATCTTTACGTTGTGTCCCCAGTAGTGATGGCCGAACTGCCCGCAAGGCGGACAGTTCGGCCGCGAACAAGCATGTTCGCCCTCCTTCTCGCCGGCGGACAGTACGGGTGTTCGACCCGCCGTGTCCGCCGGCGAGAAGGAGCCCTCTATTCTTCCTCCGGTGGGATCATTAGCTGCGAGATCCCGCCGGAGGAAGAATATTTCACTGAAGACCGGGTAGAGAACCCGGTCTATCAGTGAAAATCCGGCTTGTGAAACCCGGATGTGACGTCAGTGACGTCACATCCGGTTAGCACAACCAGGAACTATGCGTTCCAGGTGCTGGATATGACGTCAGTGACGTCACATCCGGGTTTTCCGATTCAAATTCCCCGCCTAGAGGCGGGGAATTTGAATCCGTCCGCCAACGGGCGGACGGACACGGTTGAAGTTCGGCCATCACTAGTCCCCAGCATCATTGACTATGCCAGGGTTGTATTGGGGGGATTTAGAGGTACATTGAAATATTTTAACATTTCCATTAACAAGCAAAAATGTATTTCATTTTACTGTCAGGGAGTTTAATGAACATAATATGAGGAACTGAAGATATGAGTGTCATGGAAAAATAGAATGGCTATGATAAATTGGATGACTGGGAAATACAAACTGTTGCTCACATTCCAAGTAGCCCACATGGAGATCTGTACATCAATATGGAGTTCATTCACATGCCTGCCAATTTCCGATGGTCACCTAATATGATTAACCCCTTGTATGTATATTTTAACCTTGTGATTTGCAGCTTTTTGTTCACCTATTTGCTCACTTTGGTATGTGGAAGCCTGTGAAGAGTAAACGGTAGCATTCATTGAGTTTCTAGCAGACACAGATAAAATGTCCCGTTATTATATTCATTATCAGACTCTCTGAGAATAGTCAATAACGCTCACTTCCAAGGAGAAAAGTCACACAGAGGTGATAATAACCTTTAACAATAGCGTAGTCATTCATTCAACAACTATTGCTTCCTTTAAGAAAATTCGATAAACATTATGGGTAATAAAGTCATTCAAAATAAGCACAGAAGGGATGCTGATGTTTACACTGGTTTGGTAATTGTTCATTGTTCCTCTCTCCATTACACTCGTTTGTCCAATTTTTACATCGTCAATATGTTGTTTTTTTGTTTTGTTGTTCTTTTTTGCTGCTAAATGACAGGGTTGCTGTAAAAGAAATATATATTTGTAGATGCATAATAAAACACCTAGCTATATTAGATGAGAAGAGAAAATAAGATGTAAATGATGGAATGTTTTGTTGCTTTATAAATCTTAATAATACCTGCTAGTAGTAGTCAGCATTTAACTCATGAATAAATCAAGTTGTGCTTGTACCATATTAGGATTTATATATGATCTTATAAGCCTTTAGGCTAGATATTCTGGTTCCTTTAGTCCCATTCATGAGCACACGCCACTCCTTGCTGATGTCTTTCTGGTGAAAACACAGAGATTCATTTCACCTCCTGGGGCTTACAGGCTTTTTCGCGTCATTTTTCATGGCACAAAAAGCTGTTCTCCGCTGTGACTGGCCGCTGCTCTCCCAGCTCACTGGCGGTTTGTTCAGGGGAAAGCGACGCCCCCTCTATTAACATGGAGGTCTATGGCGTCGCCCCCCCCCCCACTCCCTCCGGCATTATCGATGACGCCAAAGACACAGTGCCGGAGAATCTCCTTGAGCCTGCAGCTATGCTGGAAATTGGGCTCAATCCACGCAAGATCGAACTGCGCCCGTACTGGCTTCGGGCATAACGCCCAGGAGGTTAGTACACTAAATATAATTGTAAATACTTCAGTTAAAATTAGAGCAACATTAGAGCATATATAAAGCCTAAAACCAAATTTAAAGTAATTTAGAATGAACCCATACCTCACACTAATCCAATTTTCCCATCCCTATTGATTTGTAAACAACAAGAAAAAGGGGACTTTGAGTGGAATACTGGATTAAAAACACAACTATTCAATATATAAAACATTTATTATTCAAAAAAGACCAGCTCGATTCATAAACCATATATAATAATACATAAATCACCCAAAAAATTATTACAAAACTGCACCATCACTTTGTATTCTGGTTGTGTACTTGCTACATGTTTCCTTAAATGGCTTCCTAAGGCTGTACACAGACTAATGGTTCTGGATCTGTAGAATAGTAATGACACATATAGAACTACCGAATATGCAGAAAATAAACATTATGTTACATACATGGTGGCACTCACCAAAATTAGTGAAGGTATTGATTTCACATTATGGGTCGTCGGCAAAGAACGTCCCTAAAGGTGGGTTTCTTACAAGTGGAGCCCACCAAAGGAAGGCATAGCAATTGTCTTTCATTCAAAAAAATATAACATATGTATAAAGTGGGTATGAAGTAGTCAAACTCAACTGCTTGATCGCGACAGTGAATGGGCACGATTAAGAATCCATGGATGGGGACGTGATTTTTAACCGCATCCATTCACCTCTATGGCCACGATGTGTTGTGTGTCATACCTTGTGTTGGAAGTAGACTGGTAACATCCAAGAGGGATCCCATAGAAGGAATTAGAAATCTGATAACTGAGATACTCAGCAAGTCAAGGTATAGAAATCTAATAACAAAAAAAGTTATTTGAAGTATATTTTATCCAATCATAACTTTAACAGGTCAAGATAAACCCCCAACAGAAGGTAAACTCTAAATCTAGCCATACACGTGTCGGATTCCATGTCCAATCGATTCATCATCCGATCGATTCTGGCGATTCTGCCGAGAATCGCAGGTGTGATCAATCGGCCAATTAAGAGTATCCATCGCTGCATACCACCTTGTCCGAGCGGATTCCGGCACGATTCCGTGTGCGATTCCAACTCACAAATGGCAACTCCCCCTGATCCGGGCAGAATCAGATGAGAAAGACCAACATGTTGGTTCTCCGTCGGATCTGATTCTGAGCCCCTGAGCGATCGGACCTGATCGATCGGACAAGGTGGGCTGCATGCGATTCCGGCACGATCGTTTCGCGTGCACGTGCCCGGAATCGATCGTGCCGGAATCCGGTGCGAATCCGACACGTGTATGGGGGCCTTTTGGCTATGTCCCCATAGGCGATCTGCCACAATTAAAACTGCGGCATGGAAATCTTGGGAGATCACTAGCTGTCTGCTGCGATGAGAATCGCTACATGGAGATCGCCAGCAACTGCAGGCAGGAAGTGGGGGGTGGGACAGGACATCCTGCCCCACCTCGTCTGTACCCGTCCATAGAGAATGAATGGGCTCAGTTAAAAATAGAGGCCTCTATTCATGTCTATGGCCATGATCAGGGGCTATCGGCTGCAACCACCCCGTGATCCAAAATCCAGGGACCCACATTGTAGATCGCGAGCTGCACCATAGCCGCAACGACCGCGGCTGCCAGCAGTGACCGCAGAGGGGATTAGTCCTATCAAATACAAGGCCACAATTATAATCACTGGAGACTGTATCATATAGCAAATATTCCAACAACCTTAGATGAGGTGTCTCCATTCAATTTTTTTTCACATGCTTGTTCTGCAAGGAACACCCATTTCTTGTGGTGACAATGTGTATTAGAGTTGATCGTTAATATTCTAATCGTGAATTTTTATTGCGCATATCGGCACTTTGAGAATTAGTGAAGATCTTGATTATAGTGCTACATCTTCGTAATAGCGAAAATTCTAGATTTTTTACATCAGTACCTAGAACTACCGTGCATCGCGTTTGCAATATGGGCATGTACAAGAATCGAAATTGGTGAAAATCATTAGCATAGCATCGCAATTACCTTCAAAATGAATGGTCACATGGTATTTATTTTCGCATTGTGAATATAAAATTGCAATACAAGTCCCTAAGCTTCCTAATACATAATATCGTGAATATTCAACATTGCAAATATCCACCATCATATTTGCGAAATTTGCTAATTCTCGAATAGCGGTTAAACGCCGAATATATTCTCAATTAGAATATTCAAGCACAACACTAGTGTGTATTGCTTCTCTATATATCTATATAGTCAATCAACATTCTAAATGAATCTTTTTCTTAATATATATGTTATATATGTGTGTGCGTGTGTGTGTGTGTGTGTATGTGTGTGTGTCTGTGTGTATATATATATATATATACACATACCCACACATATGCACTCTAAAGCCACCTGTACAATTACATTTAGCTATGTATGAATAGTGTATATACTTTTTGTTTGCACTTTGATCTCTAGAAACCCTTTAAAATGTGTTTGCATAAATCAATATAATAATAAAAGAATATTTCTGCTTTCAGAAATGTCAATGAATGTAGCTCTTCACCTTAAAGTGAATTATCCTTCCCTTTAATATCAATTATGCTCCTACGGAACAATTTAATGACACCATGGCCATGCCACCATCATTTGTCCTTGGGTAGTTTGACCCTTTTAACTTACTTCTTTGCTTTGCAGCGTTTTACAATAAATTTTCATCCGTATGAGCTAACTAATTGCACTCTTTTATTATTTCATACCAACGCTTAGTCTTTCCCTTTACTTTTCCCCCTCATTTAGGCACACATGTCATATGTAGTGATTTGCATTAGGTAGAGCAACCAAAGCCAGCTTCTTTTTTTAACCAGATGTAAGTGGTTGAAAAGCATGTGTAAGGGCAAATGGCTTTGAAACCTGTGAATTAACATGCTAAAAATGTCATTAAGTCCGGAGGGTTTGTTCTTACAGATAAAAGACCTGCAAATAAAAGATTCTATAAAAATGAGGGATAGAAAGCGACGATGGTGCTGAGCATCTCAGTGCTGATTTGTATAGAGCAAAATGCCTGCATTACACACATATAATCCATTTGTGTCTCCAGGAATGCTCCACATTGATTGCTGCTTCTATTTAAAAAGTATAGAATTGATGTGGCCCTGTAAAGTTGACAACTTTTATCTAAAAGGTAAAAAAAAAAAAATTTTAATAAACCTTTAAGGTAAGTATGAAAAAATGTATGTCAATAGGCTCTTTGTGTTGTCAAAACTTGGAATAAAACTCATTAAGCTTGTCAGGGCCATGCATGCGTTTGTTTCAACTAAGAGGGTGTTCTCCAATTCATAGCAGGTTTTCATCTGCACCTTCTGCAGTCACAGGTAAGCTAGCCATACACGTGTCGGATTCCATGTCCAATCGATTCATCATCCGATCGATTCCGGCGATTCTGCCGGGAATCGCAGGTGTGATCAATCGGCCAATAAAGAGTATCCATCGCAGCATACCACCTTGTCCAATGGATTCCGGGACGGATCCGTGTCCGATTGTCCACCTCACAAATGGCAACTCCCCCTGATCCGGACAGAATCACATGAGAAAGACCAACATGTTGGTTCTCCGTCGGATCCGATTCTGAGCCCCTGATCAATCGGACGCGAACGATCGGACCAGGTGGGCTGCATGCGATTCCGGCACGATCGTTTCGCGTGCACGCGCCCGGAATCGATCGTGCCGGTATCCGGTGCGAATCCGACACGTGTATGGGGGCCTGTAGATCCATTTTCCATGCCATTAACTTGATCTTGATTTAGCAAACATCTTGAACTTACTGCACTGTATAGGCAAGGTATGGTCTTGTTGCATTTGATAGTGTAGACTGTACTGCTAAGGTACCATCTTTCTGACTGCTTTTAACGTTGACCATCCACTATCTGCTGACTGTCCTGACCCTACTTGATGCTGACCAAATTTTTCCCTGACCCCTCTGGATACCTCATTTGGATTATCTTCTGTGAAAAATAATAGATAGTTGTGCACAACCGTCAGCTGTGATTACACAGTTACAGTGACATCAAAGGCCAGAAAAGCCCTCAGTGGGTGTATGGGGCCTGGGCAAAGGTCACAGAGTAAAATTGGGTCAGTATGAGGGGTGTGTGTTTAAGTTGCATGTAGGTGTGCAGCTCTCAAAACGGAGGAGTGTGGCCCCACTGTAACAGACAAATAAGAACAAGGACAGGATAACCTAGTACAACAAAGTAAATAATACAGATGCATCTGTAAGCAGGAAGTGATCTCATCCTTAACCAGGAAGTGATGTCATTCTAGAAAGCATTTGGACCTGAGAGATCAATCCATGCAAACCTCTTTTAAGGCCTCCACACACGTCCCGAGTGGGAGCCGAAAGAGCAGCTCAGATCAGCTCTGAAGAGCAACGTGATGACGTCATCACGCTGCTCTCCAGAGGTGACAGCATCAGCCGGCACCCTTTGTGTGACGGCCGTTAGCTTCAATAGAGATGCCGGTCTCTATTGAAACTAACAGCATTGGCCGGCATCGGCCAGAGAATGTCGGACATGTCCATTCTCTGGGCAGCCGAGCTGGGGGCACCCCCAAGCGGTGGCCGATTTTGCCGCCGACCGACAGCAAGCGTGCACGCCCATCGGTCGGCGGCAAAATCAGCAGCCACTCCGTGCGTGTATGGAAGGCTTTAATGTGAGAATTTTGTCTTTTGTTTCATTTTGTTTCATTTTATTTAACCATTTACAGTACCTTACTTTGTTTTACTAGGTTGTGCGTCTCGTGTCCTTGTTCCTATTTGGCTTATCTTAGGTGTATGACTGCTGGCTTTGATTTAATATGTGTGTGTGTTTGAGTGTTTATGCCATTGTTATTGTATGTACGATTTAATATAATAAACAATTCAAAATGATAACGTAACCAGTGAATAAAGAAAAAACTAAAATCAAATATAGCTCGAAATTTAGGTGTTCTAAACACTACAGTATCAGTAATAAAAACAGGAATCCAAATAACAAAAAATCAACACGCAAAATTATATTGCAAATTACTGTTCAAAGAGGTCAAATATGATAAGTGTCTTTGACATAGGAAAGTACAATAGAAAAGTACAAATAGCTACTGCAATCGCAAAATATATACATGAACATTACAATTAAGCCGCCCACAAAAAACAAAATAACAAAAGAGAGAAAAAATTAAGAGAGGTAAAGGGTAGGAAGGGTAGAATAATGAGCCCACGGTGGCGACCCAAACATTCCTCTGGAAACTTAAAATTATAATTGCTGTCACATTCAAAAAAAAGTAATCAAGACATCAAAATCAGGAGGTAGATAGTGCTTTATTCAAAGCAGGTATGTCTTAAGCTGGGCATAGACCGGACATCATCACGCACGCCCGCTAGTGCCGTGAATCGGCTGGGCACCCTTTGCGTGCCGGCCATTACTTCAGCTGGGAATAGCCGTCCCCATCCAAACTAATGGAATCAGATCTGAATTATCCGTCATGGCGGAACACTGTGCGATCTGACATGCGGCAGATTCTTGGTAAGTATGACCAGTTGGCGCACCCAATTCCCTGCCGACCGCCGACAGAAAATGCATGGTATTAGACACCATGGAAATAGAGTCTTAGAATCCCAGTTTAATGTCATTTGGCAAGCCTCAGGTAGTTTAATTCTCAAGCTTTTTAAAATTACATAGTGCCATGCTGATCCCACTAAATGTATGGATAGCTAGTGTAATAACCCAACAATGAGATTAGCTTTGAAAATGGTTTTGAAAGCTTGCACTAGTGCCAATATTTATGTTGAACCAACAAACCTCTTTATTTTGGAGGCTGTCTATGGTTCCTCTTTATGGCTACTGTTCCCACCAGAATTCTTTACATCTCAAGCAAATTAGGTTAAGATGCCTTCGCAAATTAACTCACACACTCAGCTATTGCTATTTCCACCATTGCTATTGCCCTCATACTAATGGATATGTATAACTAACAAGCCTCTATATTTTGGAGGCTGTCTAAAGTTCTGCTTTATGACATTTATGCTATGCCCAGAGTTTTCTTTTTTGCTACATTTTTCTTTACTTGCAATCTCCTCACATATAAGCTATTTAGCTTGATTAAGTAAACCACTTTTGCTTTATAACCATTTTTAATCTTTCTCAAATATATTTGTGTTGAAAATGTATATATTTAGTTGATGAGTTTGACCCTTTGTGCCCCCAATGCCAGATAACTAGTGGTTCTATGGTATTATTTACCTATGGTTAGGGTTTGTTCATTTTTTATCATTTCCACTGGCTATGGCACTATTAGTTGATTTCTAGACTCTGCCCTACCTGTAGTTATAATTTTTGAACACCCCTGAAGATGGTATCATCACCAAAACTGCTAGAAATGTAGAAAAGGGTTGTGGGAACATCCTGGGCATTACGCACGTGGCACGCTTTTAGTGATGGCAAGGATGTTCGTCCTCCTTCTTGCCAGCAAGCAGTACGGGTTTTTTGACACCCGGCAGGATCAGAAGCATTGAGATCGTGCCGGAGGAAGAATCTTTTCACTAGAAGATCGGGCATGAAGCCGGTCTCCTAGTGAAAAACCGGCTCATCCGGCTCCCTTAACCAGGAACTATGCGTTCCAGGGACCGGATGTGACGTCACTGCCGTCACTTCAGGGTTTTCCAAGTCAAAATCCCCCGCCCAGAGGCAGGGAACTTGAATCTGTCCGCGAACAGGCGGATGGCGGACTTCTTTAAAAGTCCGATCTGCCCGTTCGCGGACATACCTGCCCGATGTTTGGTCATCACTACACGCTTTTTTTTCAAAAGCATGCCACCAGCGTTTGCAGCGAGGCATAGAAAAAGCCGCCGTGATTTACAGTTCATGAGGAGGTGCCCAGCTTTATTCCAGCATCACCGGTGATGGGATCGGGGGGGGGGGGGTGCAGAAGCATCGGCATACACGCCGATACACAGAATCGCAGGGGGAATCCGGTGGACAGGTACGTTTCCTCCATTTAAATCGGACAAAATGCCCACATATAGTTAAAAGTTTCTAGTCAAAATTTCAACCTTACATTTAACTTAATTTATGCAAAAACTCTATGGACCAGACCAATAACTTTTGTGTCATGTTCCACACAAATCCATGTTCACCGACTTTCCAATTAACTCCCAAATCAACTCGTCAAAATGTTTCAACCATTTCAACTTTATAAACTTGAGGTTATTACTAGATTGATGCCTTAAAATTATAATAATATTACACATTTCCTGATATTTTCTTTTTTTAATCTCTGATGTGAAAGTAAAGTAAAAACCCCATTCAAGAGCAGCTCACTAAAGGTTTATCAAAAGCAAAAAAAAAACTAACATAATGGAAGTATTATGCCGTGTCTCTGCTTAATTGTGCAGCATGAAAAATATTATTGAATTTTCATAAACAGAGTAATTTTCTTTCCCACAAAACAAGGAAAGCGTCCAAAGCAAAGAAACCCCATTTTTAGAGTGTAAATATTTGCTTTCGAAACACTGGATGAGGGATTAGTTATTTTAAACTACAAAAGCAAAATTACTAATAATGATTGGTTTCAAGTAATTAAATGCTTTTATGCAAATTTGTGAACCATAAATATGACCTGGGAACAAAAGACTGCTTAACAGTTAGTATTAAGCAATACATTAGTGTATCAATTAAGCAGAAGTCTGTTTGGATGAAAGGGATGTGGATGGTGTTGCCATGGTGACCTGAATGGTGTGAGGCGTAACACCCAAATTGAAATGGAGATACACAGTAAAATGTTTGCAAATATGTCTGGAAACTTATGTTCATTTACAAATTACTAATTGAAATTGGCTTCTACGGCTGGGAACGCAAAATTTTTTTTTTTTGGTTTATTTCCAATGTTATATGGCATGCCAGACAAAGAGACAGTTCTGTCAAAATTAAAATGCTGAAACAAATCTTTAGTTGAGTGCAATTATGATAATGATAATCAAAAAGCATCATTATTATTTCCTTCGACAATTAAGTGGCAGCAAAATACATACACAATTTATGTATATTTTAATGCAACTGTTGTGGAGCCCCGTTTGGGCGCTGTGTAAAATCTAGTTGTACAAAGAAAATAGTGATGAGCATAGGCAATATTTGTATTTGCAAAATAACCAAAATGTTTGTCTTATATTTGCAATAAATTCACATGGTAGTTTTGGGTACTGATGTAAAAAATCTAGAATATGTGCTATTACAAAGATATAACACAGAGAAGTACCCATGAAGGTTATGGTGAGAAGGGATGAAAGGAATCAAAAAGCCCTCAACTCGAGCAGTGCATAGCACAATCAAGCCTTCTTAAAACAGAAGGTATTTACACGGCCCAATCCAGCACAAATCCCAAAACTTTAGGTGGAAGCCCTTGTTTTGGGACAGTGGGCGGAGCCATGCAAATTATTCCTTTTCGCCCCATCAGCCAAATGCACATCCAGAAACCGCTGGTGTACAGTGCAAATGTAGCCTTTTAGGTTATATCTGATAGATATAACACATTATTCGAGATCTTTGCCAATTCTCTAAGTGCCAATGTTCGCAATATTGAAATATTCATGATCAACACAAAAAAAAATATGATGAAATAAAGAACAGTTTTATACAAAAAAATACACAATTTGGATATGAGGATGCCAAAGTTGACACAAGTAAATTGTAAAAGTTGTGTAAAGCTAACACCCCTCCCCCCACATCCACTTACCGTATTTTTGGGACCATAAGACGCACTTTTTCAACCCCAAAATTTCACCCTCCAAATGTGCGACCACATTTCCTGCTCTACAACCTGAATGCATCTTATAGTCTGAAAAATACGATAAGTAGGTGAATTTGTAAAAGGTCAGTAATATAAATAGGTATAAATAAGTCATGATAGAAAGGTTTTTTTTTTTTTAAAGAAGGGGAATGAGCATGCAACTAAAGGATTCTAAGGGTCCTAAATCAAACCATTTGCGAATTGCAATCTTTAAATAATACAAAGTTGATGGCTGTGATCTCCGAACTATCAAATGTCATGGAAATCAATGAGCTGAGGAACATTTCATGGCTGATTTTATATATGGACGTTGAAACTCCACCAAGAAAAGATGAAATATTTTGTCCTGGGTACCACTTCTAAAGCCCCCCATACACCACATACAATTACCATGCAACTTCTGTACAACCAACTTTTCTTCTACCAAAACCATGTAATAGGAGGACCTTTCTACACCTTCCAATCACTATGTATTCTATCAGGGAGGTCACTATACTACATAGTTGTTGGTAGGTCTCATGAACGTTGTATGGAGGAATCTGAAGGTGTATGGGGGGCTTAAGTCTCCATCTAGAACTTATCCTTCCATAGTTCTCCAGACTCTAAAGGTGGGCATATACAGTTAGATTTTTTCCATTCTTTTGTCTTAAATACAATCGTATTAAATCGATGGTGTTACATTCTGATTTAAGTCATGCATGCATGCACCATAGCACCTTACGAACAAATCCTTCCAAATACCTAGAAAACCCATAAAAAAGGATTGACTGAAAATTACTAACATGTCTAATCTGGAAAACACAAATCCTGGATTAATAAACAAAGTCCCTTGTCTACACTTGCAAAAGTAAACTGATGCAGATGATACATACATACTTTCACTGCTGCTGATCAAAGGCAACAGGGATATCATTTGAGGTTGAACTTTCCAATGAACAAGTTGATTCATAAAGCCCATGCATGAGTGGCTGTGCTACTTGACCAAAAGTCTTTGTAGGCCCCTCAAATAGATGGTAATCAAAGGGCAATGAGGTTACTCTTCACTCTAACATGGGAAGGGGGTCTTTCCTACTCAAATCCTCATGAATGGTCCCTCCTGTCCAACAGACAGGCATGTCAAGACTCAGTACCCTCAGTGCAACACAGCACTACTGCTCTTAGACAGTTCCAGAGGAAGACAACCCTTGGACATCCTTGTCTAGGCCTTATAACAACTTAACAACTTATACCAACGTGTTGCTGGAGTCTCAGTCCAGTAAGTTTCAGACATTTTCCTATTATAATAAGCTATACTCATAGAAATCTAAATACTAAATGGGTGTGTTTTCTATTCGCTTACACTGTGTCATAAATTTTTTACTTAGCTTAGAAAAACCTTTGGAAATACTCCCAATAATACTTACCTCTGTGCTTTATCTAATTCAGTCAGCACCAACTCTTGCTTTGTTCATGGGAAATGTAGTTCTACACTAGTTTATTCATGGTTTTATATATTTCATGAACACCTCGAGTGTGTGCAGATGTGATAGCTTGAACACCTTGATAGCCTAAACACAGAAGAACAATGCTCATCAAAGAACTGACATGGCAACTTAGGGAGCTTTTTTTATAATTTAACATCCTAAGCATTTTACTTAACTTACCCCACAAATCTCAAGCCACACTTGAATACACTCATCTATCCCCAGCGAGCCAGCAGCGATCCTGAATATCAGTGGACTCACTAATTGTTTCCAGATCCAAGGAGAAGGGGTGGCACCCTTGACCTCCAAGTCAAGGAGGCAAAGTCTGTTTTCTTCCTCAGAGCTTGGGCCTCATCGATGACACCAGGGCTGTGAAGGGGAAGAGCTGGGAGGGTAATCTGCTCCAATTGCCCGTATCACTTTTTAGAAGAAAAAAAAAAACGCAGAACACGCAGAAAGTTTAAGTTTAAATACAGCGCCATGTTAGCTTCCACAGGACCTGACCAATTTGCAAATATAAACTTATTTATTTATTTATGTACAAACAAATCCCCAGTGAAGAGAAAACTGTTGACTGTGCAAACCATTATTCAAAAACAGCTGAAACCAATAAACAAACATTTTTGAAACAAATATTTCATTTGAACCTTTCCATTTATGCCGGATGTAAAAAAACATGAATTTTTTGAAAAGAAATTCTGGCTATTTATCGGACATAAAAATAATAAAATAAAAAGCACTGTTCAAGGATGCAGCAATTGTAAAAAAAAAGATAAAATTGTCAGTCAGCAATTCGAATATGCAATGACCCCTGAAAGAACCGGGAGGCATCTTATTTTACAGCAAAAATAATAATATAATAAACATGATTGAACATCCAAGGATTTTTGGAATACAACACAAATCGAGAAAACACGTCTAGATCCTGCACTGTACAGGGAAGCACAATACCTCTGTGAATTCATAATGCGCATTTTAAAGTATTTTAAGAAGCTTCTGGCCATGACTTAACTATTTCAAATCATTTGCATTGCCTTTTACTGTTAAATGAAGTTAAAATGAAAAGTTACATGAGAATTCACACATTAAAGAAACACTCACTGTATATATTATAGAATAGGCATTATCATCTCTGTTATTCAGGTCTATAGGCAGATCATATTGACAACTAAATGTATATAAATGGACAAAATGAAAAATTTTCAGGAGACGGAAATTTTTAAAGGTTATGTATACTGGCTTGTTACAAAATCAATTGAAGAGGTTGTGTTTGACATACTTACCTATCCTCGTCACAAGCCATTCTTAATCTTTGGGGAACAGCTGCTCAATTTCAGCTGTGCCATAGACCTCCATGTTATGGAGGCAATTTCCTGGCCACAACAGCCATTAAATAGTGTCATTAGTGATGCCAAAGAAACGAGGGGAGGGGGGTGCCAAAGACCTCCATGTTATGAAGGCAGTGTTGGTTTCCTGGATCATATGTGTAGAGGGGAGGATGGGGAAAACCAGTACTTTGCCTTTATTGCCTGTACCGCACCATTGTAAACTGCATATGGGCATGCCGCCAGGGATAAAAGATTTTTTTTAAACGCCCTTCCTTTGTTTTGCATATTTTTTGTTATCATTATAATTTGAAGAAAATTGTAATTTGAAAAACAATTTCAAATTATAATTTGAAAAACGATTTCAAATTATAATTTGAAAAACTATTTCAAATAACATTTTGCATTTTTATTTACAGATGCTACAGTGAGACAGTCACACACCTACTTGTTAAAGTTTAACAGTACTACAGTTTGTACTTTTAGTATATTTTGTAATAAAGAAAAACTCAATAACAATTTTGTTAAAATTTTTTACCATCAAATCAAAAAACAATAAAAGCAGTAAATGAATTATTTAAAAAAAAAAAGCAGAAAATATATTTTGAGCACTTTTCTTTTTAAACTCTTTTAAATGCCTGAGCATTCATTCCTTTTCATGTTCTTTGGTCTTAAAAGCTGTTTGAAAAAAAAAGAAAACCTGTTTTTAAAAGTTTTATTTTGAAAATATCAACTATGAAATAAAAAAAAATATAATCTAAAATTTTCAAATTGCTTTTCATGTTTTTTTTTATAAAACCTCTGGTACATCTAAAAACAATTTTTTAATTTTGCAGTTATTTATTTGTAAAACATTTTTGGAATCATGTATGATTTTCGTTCCATTTCTCACGTGTACACCACTTTGTATTGGTCTTTTACATGGAATTCCAATAAAATTGAGTCATGTTTGTGGCTGTAATGTGACAAAATGTGAAAAAGTTCATACTTTTGCATATTCCACTGTATATGTATGGGCTGCGTTGACATCAAGGCATGCAATTAACACAGGGGGGTATCGGCACAGCCCATAACGCCATGGAAACTTAGCCTTAGTCTCTCCAGACCAAACAAAAGTCTATGAGACTTTGTGGGCTAAACACTGTGGTGGTTTACTGATTTGGAAAAAGGGTGGAGCATCTACTGCATTATTTGTGTCAAACCAAAACATTTATAAAGTTGTGGGGGGGGGTTTTCACCTCAACAAAAAAGAAACATTTACAGGAGCAGGGTTGCAAGTTCATAAAAATTTACTTTGTGAAGAATATACAATCATAGAATTCAAAGAAAATGATAGGTCTAGGTTTGCACATGATTGAATGATCATTGTCAGCACAACCTCAATTCATTCACCACATTAAGTGATAATTCACTTGAGCAAGTAAGCGGCATTTAGTTCTTCAGTAAATCAACCCCATTGCATCATACTCTTTATACCCCTTTTTTTTTTAAATTAAACAGACAAAAACATGACACCAGTAAAATGAATATCATTTACAATCACTGCTTTAGCAAGTTCCTTTCAAAGACTCTGTTGGTGGTCTAGTGGCTGTGGATGCTTATAAATCCCTTTTCTATTGGCAGAAGGTAAAAAGAAATTAGGTTTCACGAAACAGGTGATGTCCTTTGCCTAGGTGATTGTACAGTGAAAGATAAATACCCAAACTTGACTTAAAATACTTTTAGAAGCTTAGCTATAAGGCAGCGGGTTCTGCAAAATGTGTTTCATTGAACGTACATCTAAATGCAAAAGATTTGGAGGCAGCAAAAGTGGGTTTCAACAATAAATGCTTAAACAAGTGCCTTCATGATCACCAGTTAATTATTAAAAAAAACTGCATTTTGAATTTTAATTATCCAGGGAGCGATGTCCATGCAATCGAGGACCCCTCAAGTGCAGCTCGATGGCGTCATTGCGCTACACTCAAGCTTCCTCAATTGAATGGGGAATCGAGGCAAAGCACTTCTGCAGCTCGATCCCATTCGACACTTCCATTCAAAGTAACAGATATCCAACATGGTTCCCTGTTCGATCAAGTTCCAATTGATCCCACTCAAAGAAACTGGTACCCCCTTGATTTGTTTATCGATTATCGGAGCACAATCAATTGCCATGAATGTGCACAGCGATTGTGCTCGAATCTATATCCAAAATCGAGCTGTGTATGTCTAGCTTAACCCTATAAAAGATCTGTTGGTAAGTCATTCCTCTTTAGCATAGGAAACAATATTATGAGTTCCAAAAAAGTCAAGACAACAAAATTGTATTAAATGAGTTAAGGGCTTTTAAATGTGTGTTGGTGTTTTTTGAATAATGTTTATGAATGGTTTCTTCTTTCCATGGTAGAGTGCAGTGATAACTTATGTTCAGAGTTTTCAGAAGTTTTACACAGTCTTTTAACATAATTTTGTGCTATGGATGATTAACCCTACAAAGTCTTTGTAATATTACATTAAAGAACATTATCCTTTCATTATTTCACCATTTCCTTACCTGTAGCTAAAAACAAAATCCAATTAGTGTAAAAGAAGATTCACAATTTCACCTTTAAGGCTAGGGATAGACTATCAGACGTCAGAGCATCCAATGAGCAAAAGCTCCCAAGGCATGGTGTCCCCAGCATTCTTCTATGATTTGCTTTGGTGGCGGCTCTGTTACAAGGGAGTCGGAACAACCTTAGCAGCTGCAACTCCATTGGTTTCCATAAAGGGGAGCAAGGCAAATGTAGTTGAACTGATTGCCCAGTTCCTCCTGGGTAGCTCTGACTATAAAAGGGTCCGTCTATAATTGTTGGGTGCTCTGTGTTGCTCTGTGGTGAAGGTAGAGAAGAGCAGGGGTTGGTTTGACTCCTGCTCTAGGATCAGTTGTCTTTTTTGGAAGTGGCTGTCTGACTAATAGGTGCAGTGGCTGGAACTTTTATCTGGCTACTGGCAGTTGAGAGACCCAGCAGTGTGTCTGTCCAGAGACCGACAAAGGCCATGTGGGGATGACCTTTCGCATTCACACTGTTCTTTTGCTTGCCACACCTCAAATTCTACCTTTGTTCTGCAGACATCCTGTATTGCACTGCCCTTAGTAAAAATATTTGTTAAAGCTCCACTACTTTGTACTTGCTCAGTTACAGATCTAATGATTTTGTCACAGAGATACTGCTCTAAATGCTAAATTTCAGTGAAGTGACATTGAACTGTACAAGACATCAAAAAAGCCAATTGGACCAAACAAGAAAAAAGTAATGATCTTGGCTTCACGGTGACACACCACCAGGGCTGTGCCCATAAGTGCATGGGTGTATTGTATCCTCGATATACTTTTTTAATCATCTCTACCCCTGTACCCTATCTCCATACCTTGACTAATGTCAAACCTTAATGGAGAAAAAAAGGAAAAACTAAGTTTTCCATGGGCGAGAGGTGAAATTTTTAAATAAATTTTATTGACATATAACAATAAAAATACATAGAAAAGGTGTTTCCACCCACAATAATGCAGATCTTCATGTGCATCACAATCAATGTACAGAGGGATATCTGACTTAACTGTTAATAACGGCCGATGACTGTTGCTTTGTGTGGAAACTGTGGGTCTCTCCAGCTTCTCCAATATCTGACAGCAGCATGAAGACGTCATCACCATGCTGCAGGGATCATCAGACGGCTCCAATATCGAGCCATCTGCTCCCTGCTTTACAGTCAAAATCCAGTAAACGTGTTTGATACCTGTAAGCACATGTAACGCCGCTGTCAAACCTTGACCTTTCTCAATGATACCAACAGATCAGCTAACAGCAAGATAATTCCACCTGGTCCCCACACATGTACTAAGTAGGGTCTGACAAAGCAGCTCAGATGAGCTCTGGAGTGCAGCGTGATGACGTCATCACGCTACTCTCCAGAGCTGACAGCATCAGCGGGCACCCTTTGTGTGCCGGCCGTTAGCTTCAATAAAGATGCCGATCTCCATTGAAACTAACGTCATCGGCCAGAGATTTTCGGACATGTCCGTTCCCTGGCCGGCCGAGCTGTGGGGCGACAGGGATCATGTGGTCACCCCTAACCGGCGGCCGATTTTGACGCCGACCGGCGGACGCGAGCGTGCACGCCCATCAGTCGGTGGCCGCTTGGTGCGTGTATGGCAGCCTTAAAACAGGACAGTTCACCTTTACTTTAGGTTAAATGAACAAAATAAGATAGAACACCAATTATCATAATAGCTTTCCTGATAATACAAGGATGACCATGTGCACTTTAATCACTAAATGTAGGCACACACAAAAAAAGTGAACTTTCTAAAGTCAAGATATTACGGTTTACATTTCTAGATAAAGCCATTACTAATCCAAGCCACTTATCCACTTCAGACTCTAAAATTATAATAAATATTACTATAAATATGCCTGACATGGAAATTTGCTAAATATTATCGTATTAGTTTCAGAGGTTTACAAGTGTATATTATTACTGCAGAACAGTAAGCTCTGGATAAGTGATTAATAATATACACATTCCTGTGGAAGAGAATGTTAATGGATTATAGCAAATTGCAGAGTACAATTACTAGAACAAAACCAGTGCCAGTCATTGTCTAATTTCTGCTACATTTGCATTGTTTTTCAACCTGAATGATTCTCATGCTCAGCTCCGAAGCAGAATTAGCTCTGTAGACTCATTAATTTCCTTTGTAGTACACGCTACCGTACCTGTAAAATACTTACCCTCACCCAACGGATAATAGGGCCATGTATTTCAATGTCAAAAACAAGGATGCATTATTTATCGGGTGATCCTCATGTAGATGATGGGTTGTCTTTGCAATTCTTTTTTTATCTACAAAGAAATGAAATATTCCAAATCACCTCTTCTGCCTGTGTGCCAATGATGAGGCTTTATAAAAGGCCCAGGCTCGTACTTTTGAACTTTGTTTAACTGCAAGATAACAGATTTCACCTTTAAAGAATACAGTTCCCAACTCTGGTGTTGTGTGATATGGCTTTGTTAATAAACAAAGTCAAGTGATTCTCATGTCAGGAACACTAAAGAGATTCATACGCATGCGAAAGTGCTTGTTTTTCAATTATGTTTTGCTTTTGCAAATATTGAAATCACATTAACCTTTGCACTCCTTTAAAGATGAATTCCATGCCGACAAAAAGATACCTTTTAATGATACTGGATACTACAACAAGAGGAGTGTAATAACAATAACGAAGCACCCATCATCCCAACTAGTGTCCGCCCTCGACTACAAATGACTAGAGATGGTCGAATTTTTCGACTTGCTAACTTTGTGAGCTGATTGCAAAGCCCCTGAACATGGTATCATCACCCTATTTTTTGGAGATTTAGAGAAGGGTTTTGGGAACATTTGAAAAAAAAAAGGTTTAGCACATGTAGTTTTTGCATAAATTAAGTTAAAAAAGAAAGTAAAAATTACGATTTTCGAAATTTTTACTTGACTTTGAACTTCATATGTGAAAAAACTATTTGTGTTAGAGCAATACTTACTTTTTTGTAGTATACCCCCAACCATTCTCTACATCCCCAGCAAGTTTGGTGATGATACCATTTTCAAGGGCTTTGCAATTAACTTAAAATCGTCAAAATGGTCAAATTTGTTTAAATTCGACCATCTGTACAAATGACACCAAGGGCAGACCTGGCCATTTATCTGACTTCCCTGATTGGGGAGACTTAATAATTATTATTATTATTATGATTTATTTATATAGTGCCAACATATTACGCAGCGCTGTACAATACATTAGAGTGAAGATACAAACACACAATAACACACAGGTACAGGTATGACACAGGAGAATTAGAGGACCCTGCCCGGACGGGCTTACAATCTAATAGGTTGGGGAACAGAGTTTACAATAGGGGGGGGGGGGGGGGGGGGGGGGACTGGCATGGTGGTGATGTTAGGAATGAGAAGATGGATAGGCTAGACTGAAGAGGTGGGTTTTAAGGGCTTTTTTAGAAGTGCCAAAGGTAGGAGAAAGTCTAATGGGTCGAGGGAGAGAGTTCCAGAGAGTAGGAGTGGCCCTAGAGAAGTCCTGAAGCCTTGTGTGCGATGAGGTTATCAGCAGGGATGTTATTAGTAGATCACTGGAGGAGCGGAGGGGGTGTATTTGTGTACCAGGTTGGAGATGTAAGGAGGACAGGAGGTGTGGAGTGATTTAAAAGCAAGGCACAGAACTTTGAATTTGATTCTCTGGACAATTGGAAGCCAGTGTAGAGATTTGCAGAGAGGAGCAGCAGATGAGGAGCAGCAGATGAGGAGCGGTTAGAGGAGTAGATGAGTCTGGCAGCACCGTTCATGATGGACTGAAGAGCTGATAGTCTAGTTAGAGAAAGACCAGAGAGGATGATGTTGCAGTAGTCCAGATGAGAGATGATGAGAGTGTGAACCAGGAGTTTGGTGGTCTCTGGGGAGAGGAAGGGCGGATTTTGGAGATGTTGCCGAGATGAAAATGGCAGGATCTAGTGATGTTCTGTATGTGGGGAGTAAAGGAGAGTGCAGAGTCGAAGGTGACACCAAGGCAGCGAGCTTGTGGAATGGGGGAGATGGTGGTGTTATTTACTGTAAGTGAGATGTTGGGTGGAGGCTTGGAAGGTGATGGGGGAAAGATAATGAGTTCCATTTTGCTTCCGTTTTGGCATGCCGCAAATTTTTTGGAAAACATTCGGAAAATATTCGCATTCGGCAATATACTTCTTATTGCGAATATCAGCAGTTTTTTTGCGAATTTCGTGAAAATATGTTTAACTTGCATTGAGGGGCGTGTAAAAAAAAATTGCACATTTTGGACGCCATCTTGGACGCGAATTTTCAAAAGTGCAGATTTTCGCAATATTCTGAATCACCCCAATATTGGATTTAAAAACTGTTGATGGTCGCAGGGAGTGTTGCTAAGCTCTTTTTGCAGCCTTCCCATTCGTCCACTTGCATTGAGAGGTGTGTGTAATTGAAAAAAATACAGAATATCCGGAATTGCGAATATTCGGCAATATATTCACCATCTTCGCGAATTTCCGAATTGCCGATATTCACGATTAATATTTGGAATCCGAATATTCGCGATCATCACTACTCGATACACCATGGTCTAAATATTGTGCCGCAATTGTACTCCCACACATAGCTGGCACACACTCATACAAAATGAATAGGATATGTGCAAAAGACACAACTATAATCTAGCTTGTTTCCACAGATGCCTAAACTAGAATGTTTATGAAAGTACATCGAGAATATTGGCAATTCGAGAATTTGCTAATATCTCGAATATGTCGGCGGATATTCACAGTTTAGAATATTCGCAGTATTGCGAAAATCATATTCATATTGTAAAAATAAACAAAGCATATGACCATTCATTTAGAAGATTTGCGCAATCCCAATATTATTTTTGCAATGCGAAAATCATTTTCACAATGCATGGTCATACCGAGAATATTCGACTTTACAAATATTGAATATTAGTAGAATTATTTGTGAAATATCGCAAATTTGAATATTGCCTATGCTGCTGATCACTAAGAGTATTTCTTGGGGATGCAGCAAGGGGGTAAGCCGAGGTGGCACTTGGAGCGCCGCAATGTAAGAATGGCACTTCAGCCAGAGAGACGGGAGAGAAAGATCTACAGAACTTAGCTGTCTATTGGCTCTCCCCGTCATCAGTTCTCTTCTTCCTCTGGGGATTGCATACAGTCCGCCCACCCTCCACTACCAATCAGACAAGCCTGAGAGATGGACAAACAGGAAGAAAAACCACAGGGGAACTAGCTGCAGATAGCAGGTAGAGTGCATGTAATGTGTGTATCTCTGTGTGTGTTTGTCTTGAGGTGAATTATGAATGTTTCTGTATGATTGGATACACCCAAAGTGTATCTCTGCTTATTGCAATGAATGAGCATTTTTGGTAAGTACAGAAAATAAAAAGATAACAACGTCCCTGTCATGTGTCGCCTATAACACATCACCGCCGTCATAAGTGATGCCGACGATGCACACTTATTGCCATTACAGGCTCCTGATCCAGACCCTTTATCAAATTTAAGAAGCCAATGTGGCACACGAGTCAAAAAGTTTGCCCACCCCTTCTCCAAACTCACAACTGCATGTCCTTACATATCTGGCTTTGTTCAAATGGTCACAGGCATGCAGGAACCTCAAGAGTTAATGGACGAACAATGTAAATGGGCCCAGTATCTATGAGAATGTTCCAAAACACATCAAACTATAAAGGTATAGCGAACAATGGCTTTGTCTCTTTTTAAAGTAATTATTCTATGCCACAAAAAATAAGTGTATGCAACGATACAAGACATGGAAAAGCAATTAGAGGCAATAAAAGTTGTATTGAATCTGGATAAATTTTCGGCAATTATCTTTTTTTACACTTTTTGATTACTAGCTGAGAATTCCATAGGGAGCCATGTCTTATCTACAGTTATTACTCATTAGAAAAGAGTCATTTCTGTCAGCTGTAAGCATCTAGGGATTTATCATCATAAATTTAGAAGGCCTAATGCACTAGATAGCAGTCTCCAGCAGTGCATATACTGTACCCCTGAGTAACAGATATGAAATATATATTGTCATTGAAAATTCATTGTGCCACCAAACAACAGCTATATAACTTTCATAGTCAAGTTTACAGTATATGGTCTGTACAATGAAACTTGCGGATAATTCCACTGACATTAGACAAGCATGCTGTAAATAGTGTTGAGCTCGAATATCGCTATTTCGCCATTTCGCGAATGTTCGCGAATATATCATCGGATATCCGGCGCGATCACGATTTTTCCCGATTTATTGCGCTTACATATTCGCAATTTTATAATCGCGATCCATTGCAATGAATGAGATCGCGATTATATAATTGCAATGCGATTTTTTTAAACGGAAATGACGGATATTCTCCCAGTCGAATATCCGAGCTCCATTGACTTGCATGCATTGCGCATATTGGATCGCAATTGCAATTTTTAGATTGCAATTCATGTCCACAAGTGCGGATATTCGAGATTACGAATATGGAATCGAATATTATGGCGGATATTCGCGGAATTACGCGAATTCGAATATTGCCTAGTCGCTCATCACTAGCTGTAAAGCCCCCCATACACCCTAAGATCGATCCATACAATTTCCATTAGATCTACCAACAACTGTGTACCGTAGTATAGTGGCCTCCCTGATAGAATAAATAGTGATTGGAAGGATAACAAAGGTCCTCATATTACATGGTTTTGGTAGAACAAAATTTGATTGTACAGAAATTGTATGGAAAGATTGTAAGGTGTATGGGGGCCTTTACTCAGGAATTAAATTACAGCTTTGACTATGGTTAGGTTTTGTTGCTAAGAAGTCCTACACCATAGCTGAGGGATTCAGGATGCACAGTACAAAGCCATTCTCTAAACCAGTGGTTCCCAAACTGGGTGGCGCGCCCACCTGGAGGGGGGCTTGAGTGTTCTCCAGGGAGGTGCCGGCCCTCATTCTTAACCTGTGTTTGAATAGGGAGGGGGGGCAATAATTTTCCTATATAGAAAAGGGGGGGCCTTCATGGAAAGTTTGAGAACCACTGCTCTAAACAGAGATCTGTTTCTAAAAAAATGAATTTCAATGAAAATAATGTTTGAAAAGATAAAAGGTTTAGAAGGGTATACAAAAACTGGCATGTACCCTATATGTGTCAACTTACTTATCTTAAAGAATCATTGGTGGCTTTTGGTTGCTTGGTGGGTTGGGCACAGAAGACTTCTTCAGGAGTATATCTGTTTTGGAAAGTGTAATGGTTTAAAATGTGGTTTGAAATGGATTGTTTCTAATGAAGAGTGAGAATTGTTAAGCTTTCATTTCTCTACCCTTGGGTTAGAATTATTTGTACTTTGATTGTACTCACAGTGGATTCCAACTGAAAGACATCTATGACCAGAGAGAGGGAACCTGAGAGTGGATATAGTGCTGGGATTGTGTCTGCTCTGTCAGTGTAAAGGTAGCCATACAAGGTTTGACATTTTGTGATTGACTTAAAAAAAATCACCAATACAGAGGGGCGCTGCAAGCTTTTTTCAGACAGGTGAGTATTCCGAAGTTAGCTCAGGGTGCGTATTGTTACCCTGAACTAACTTGGGCTCACTGCCAGGGAGGTTGAGGATACACAGATTTTAGTTTCTAAGTTGTAAAGTTGCAGTCATAGTGGTTTGACTTCCAGGAGAAATAATCAGGTCACAGTGGAGCACAGAAGAAGCATTTCAGATTCTTCACATGCATAATCTGCTGACACACATTTGTAGGCAAGATCTACATTGCTGCAAACTTTCTGTTTCTGTTTCTCACTTTGATCTAGTGAAATATTTTTAATAAAACAAAGTAATCTCTAAGGGCTTGTTTCCACTAATGCGGAAGCCCGCTTAATGTTGCTTAATGGGCCCCTGCTGCGCTCAGGTTGCGGGCACCGCCTAAAACTCGACCGAGTTTTTGACCACAGTCCACACTCGTCCGCGGCCGCCCACCTCTGACTGTGGCCATAGAGGTGAATGGCCGCAGCTAAAAAGCTCTTAGCGGCAGCGAATCTTAGCGGCGGCAATCGTGCCGTCAGCGGCCGCATTAGTGGAAACAAGCCCTAAGTCCGCAATCAAAGTGACTTTGCGGAAAGTATCTGGCCTTGGTAGAAAAAATCCTAATCAGGTTGGAGAGTTTGGTAGGCTGTATTATTATTTTGTATTAACATAACGGCAACGTACACACTAGTATTATCATGAATTGTGCCTCAGGGAGCTCACAATCTAATAACATAGTCATTTATAGTGTTGAGCTCGAATATTCGATTTTCGAATATTTAGCTCGAATATCGCCATTTCAGCATTTCGCGAATATTCCAGAATATCTCATCGGATATCCGACGCGATCGCGATTTTTCGCGATTTGATTGCGATTGTTTGCGATCCCATTCATTGCCATGGATCGTGATTATATAATCGCAATGCGATTTGTTTAAATGGAAATGACGGATATTCTCCCAGTCGAATATCCGAGCTCCATTGACTTGCATGTATTGCGATATTTGATTGCAATTGCGATTTTTAGATCGCAATTCATGTCCACAAGTGCGGATATTCGAGATTACAAATATGGAATCGAATATTATGGCGGATATTCGCGAAATTACGCGAATTCGAATATTGCCTAGTTGCTCATCACTAGTCATTTATTTGTAATTAACACAGTCTTAATGTAGTCATACACAGTTTCATATTTGCGTTTACACAGATCATATGAGAGTTGACTCCTTCCCACCTGGTATAATGGGCCAAAAGTGATCAATATCAAACAGAAAATCAGCCAAAAACTGATCGGACGCGTTGGTAAATTTTTGTAGATTGTACAAATATCTTTTTTTTTTTTTGTAAGTATTTTGATTGATTTGTAGTCAATTGTACTATGGTGCATGCACATCAAACTCAGGAAAGGAATCAATCAAATTGATGATAACATCTGCAAATAACCTGGGATGACATGGGAAGAATATAGAAACTCCTTGTAGTACCCAGTCCAAAATTCAAAGCTGGGACCCCAGTGCTGCATGACCAAAATGCTGAAAAATAAACAACCATTTGATACATACAATATGGAATAATCATACCTTTACAAAATCAAATTCTTTTCAAAGCACATACAAAAACATACACACACAACAAAAGAAAAAAACTGATTTGACCTAAATCACTTTTTTTTTTACCAAAAGCACCCAAAGATTACCCCTCCCTAGTTTAATACATATATTTGTATGTATTATTTATCTGATTTGTAATGTTTTCTGTTTTAGGTTGTACTTGTGGTTTTTTTTACAGCAATGGGTCCTTGACAGCATCTGCAATGAAAATGTTGGATAATTTGAGTAACTGGTACCTTGTTGACTGATTAACAGTGTCTATAATTAAAAATGAAGATCTTGCATTAGTTAAGCTCGGCATAGACATTTAGATTTGCAGCTGATTCCACCCACAGCAGATCGACTGCGCATGATGACGTCATCACAAACAGCTGGGCATTTTGAGAATCAGTCATACACTCTGGAAGGGGATCCTTCCCCATCCAAAGTATTGAGATTGGTCAAAAACATGTCATGATTTATGGGCCGATTTATGGTGGGCATGTTAGATTTCAGGCCGCAAAATCGGCCACGAATCTAAGCATCTAGGCCCAGCTTTAGTCTTTCATGGTTTATGTATTCTTGGAGTGAGGAGTTTTGGTAAGTTACCCACCAAGCAGGCAAAATAGAGGCTGGTGGCTGCTACAGAGGGTTGCATAATGGTTTTGGTGCAGTAACGTGGGAACTGTCAGGGATCTATTCTTTCGAAGTTATTATTTTAGATATCACTTTTGTAATTAATTATGGAAACATGATAAGTAATTCCAATGTATAAAAGAGTGTCTGTGTATGATTTATTTAATTTAGGGTATTGGTTTGAAAGAGTTTTTTTGGAGGGGGGTACGTTCTTGGCCATAGCAACTTTTCCTATGTATTAGCCCTGTCGGAGTCCTGCGAATGAACAACAATGCTAAAATGTAACTTAAGATATAGAAATCATGATACAATAGTTAAATCTATTTATTAAAAAGGGTATATTTTATGATACAGAGCTATAGCAAGTATAATTTATTTAGGGTGTACCTTATTAACGCCCTTTTATAGACATCAGTTATCACTTAATGATTTTAGTGTATCACAAGTTTATGTGTATGTTTGGAATGTATATTGTGCTACACTGAATTGCCAAGTGCTCACACATTGTAGACTTGTCTACACCAGAGACTGATTGAGACATCTTATTACAGACTTGAGAGTGAGAATGGCTGGAGATACGAATTCAGATTAGCCAATACATTACCAGGTTCAGCCCCTTGCCTACTTCATCCAACTCAAGCGCAGACATCCACATATTCTATGTAATTTATGTAAATGTTATGAATTATTCGTCTGAGATTTTTAATCTAATTATTGGAATTATTTGCATAAATAAATGTAACCGATCCCATTTGCAAAGCCTCTTCAGAACTCGTTAATTCTAATCCTTTGTTAGACAATTCTAACCTCCTTCATTATCATCAGATCATATCATCCCTTTGTCTCCTCTATGTTACTTTACCTGAACAACCCTTGAGTGGATAGAAGGGTGATGGTGGAGTCTTTAGAGCCCACAATGTTAATTGGTAGACACAAGCAGTAGAATTATAGAATAAGAAAACACTCATCCATAAGGCAGGTGTTCTCCATAGAATGGAGTCAATCAAAATATAGCTTCCTTGTTGTTGGTGGATGTGTATATATATGTATATATTTATGTAAAAGAATAAAAATCCTAGTCAGAAAAGAAGAGTTGTTTACTATACAATATTATGGTACAGAATACATAGTCTTTTGTATAGGTTAATTACTACTAACCAAAAAAAAAAGAAGAAGGAAACTAGTCTTAAAACCCATACACTAACTAAGTCAATGTTATTACCATGACCCACATTGCTCAGAATTGTTCAAAGAATTATGGACCCCTTATGTAGAATTTTCTATTAGCTTACAGTAGTGTGGTGCTTTAAAATTTACAAAATATAATTGAATCTCTCTGCACAATTTCCTTCAGATCTACAAACAACTATGTAGTACAAGGACCTCCATGGTTGGATACAAATTATTTGATCAAATAATAAAAAGATGTGATTAGATAAGTACAGATTGAATCAGATGATTTAGAAAGTATAAATATATATATATATATATAATAGTATCATGCCAAGGGGGAATGGTTGGCAAAAACTGCAGTGATTGGCCCAAAACTGCAGTGATTGAACTATAAGTTCGCACACTCTTCTCTACATCTCCAACTATGGGAGTATGATACCATCCTAACTAGTCAAATATTTAAACCATCCCTATCAATTAAGTATATTGATGTTTAGTATAAGTATATTGTTGTATATGGATGGAAGCAACATGAGAAACAACCAGTTCGCCTAATGGTCGCTGCATCTTATGAGGGAAGACACAAAAGGTCTCTCACAGTTACAATTGCCTTATGTGTACATGATCTTAGTCACTTCATATGAGACTTTTCAGTTATGGAGACACAGGTGCTGTTCAACTGGCGTGGTCAACTGGGAAGAAGTTGGAGGGATGAAAGCAGACTGTTTAAAAAAATCTGTCCACATGTAGACCTCCTCTACTTCTTTGCTGCATCTTCTGCCCTGTTTGGCACTGCTTCCCCTCCAAAATGTACCATATTCTCATTTCCTGAGCAGGGTCTAAAGTCCTTGATGGCGTCCTGTGGCAGGTCATACATTGTTAACTAGTTTATACGTTGTTAACTAAATCATGTACATTGTGCTAGTTGGAAACTTGCTTTTCTTATAACACAAATGTGAGTTATGTGGGTTTCTATGCAGCAGATTGAGTCTGGTCTTATATGGTAATTTTATTGATTAACATGAACATGGGGGATCAGCTTCTGAAAAAAAATTAACAGGTCGAGGGTTTCCATTTACTCTACCAGAATGGCACTTAGTAACCTTGGCCATCTTGTCTTTTTCCTTTTTATGAAAATGGAAGCAAATCCCATTTTAATTGTGCATGCAAATTAAATACTTTCCAAGCGAAATTTTTACTTTACTAAGTTAATTACAAACAGTTCAAAAGACGGACAGTGCATGAGAAAAAAATAGAGAAGAAATAATATATGCTCTTATTCACTAATTGACTGATTGTAATAACTTTTTTGGTTAAAACATTCTTATTGTTATAAGTGTATAAAAAGTGAAAGTTTTTTTTCTTTTTACTTTTCCTAGACATCTTATTAGAGTTCTTTTTTTTTTTTTGTTTCTTGGCAGGCGTTTATTTTCAGGTAGGAACCCAAATGGATGCTCAGCTAGGCCTTAAGCTTGTTCAAATGTGCTGATGTTGAATGGTCTTTTTCTAGTTGCCGTGGCAACCGCTACCAGCGGAACACTCGGCGCTGCGTTCGGCCCCTAGAAAGCTTCAACAGATGTCTTCAACAAATTGCCATGAAAAGACTTCAGTCTTTGTACCTTGTTAGGAGATAAAAATCAAACAACAAGATGTCCCTGCTTTCACTGCTGGTAGCCGTCTCATTAAATATGTAGAATTACACCTCTTACAGTGAGCAAGTAAAATCTCTCACACCCGTCCCAATTCCTCTGGCTTTCTGAGCACAATTTTTGTAAAATATTAATGTCACCGTTTCCACATTAAACACAAGGGCACTATGCTTTGCAGCTGACATAGTCTGGCAGTGCTATGATGGCAGCAGCTGGCAAGCAGCAGAAAATGAGAGCAAGATTATCTATTATTGATAAGTATATGTGTGTGAGTCTGTATGTGTATATATATATATTTATTTTTATATATATATATATATATATATATATATATATATATATATATATATATATATATATATATGGTGTGTGTGGCTTTCTGTGAATATAATATATAATTATATATAAAGCCAGACAATGTTAATATATTCATTTTTCAAAAAACACATAAAGCCACTCTAAAGAGGGGGTAAGATTTTAAACCCTTCTCCCCAGCATTAGCTTGTAACCTCCAAAGTGTTCCAGATTTCTGTACCAAAAGGGTACACTGTTTTTGAAGAATTTTTTTACTCACCAAAATATGTCCAACGGTCTATGGCTATAAATAAAAGTTTGAAACACAACATTTTAAAGAATTACATTAAATAATAACATTTGTGAGCATCGCAAAGCATGATGTTAACAACGTTTGTTCCATTTTATGGGCACATTTAGTCAATTCAGAGTGATAGGGTATGTTTAACACCAACACAGCAATTACTGCACCCCAAAACATGGCCAAATCATGGCCAATCTCTTAGCATTATAGTGTAGTGTAGTGTAGTCTAATTTGTATTATTTTTGTATTGGATCAAATACAGGTTTTTGTATTTAATGCAATACATATTTTTGTGGTATTGTCATCACGTAGCCCCCACCTCTACCTGAATACCGGGAACCAATGAAGTGATGAGCAGCATAGGCAATATTTGTATACACAAAATATTAAAAAATGTTGTCTTATATTCTCAATAAACTTGTAAATTCAATGTGTAAATCAGAGATGCAATGGGCGTCTTCTCTACGCGAAACGCGTAGAGAAGACGCCCATTGCAGAGTTGAAAATTTTGAAATATGTATTTATGTGGATCATGTAATCTGATTTTATTTTATTTCATTGTATGTGACGGCAAACTATATATGTAAATATCTGTACTACCGCTGTAATCATGTAAAAACATTGTGAATATCTTTTAGAAACGTGTATGCAATAATAAAAACTCGTATATATTTTAACAATTGTGGTGAATTAAATATGCCTGAAAAGTCCCAGAGTTTAATCTCTACTTCTGAGATGGGAAGTGGAGGGTAGGTTCAACGCCCCCATTTCCCTCTCCTCTTTCTGGTCTGCTCAGCAACCCAATATGGGGATGTTGGCAGCCCCAATGTTACAAGGGGGAACAATATGTTGCGCTGTTGCTGTTTTTGTTTGAATAATCCATTTATTGGAAGGTGGAAGACACCAGTCCCCAGCCCCCCTCCCCTCCTCTTTGTTGTTGCTGTTTTTGTTTGAATTATAGAGAACAATATGCTTTGCTTGTTTGAAGCACAATCACAACATATCTAACTAACCCCATCAAAGAATGAACACCCTTGCTTTGCTCTCATTTTCTCCATAGCCATATGAATGCAGAATGTCATGGGGCAAACCCTTGAAGGATCACCACCTTGCTAAAATGTATTCTTAATGAATTAATGTAGAGAATAGTGCTGAGGTTCATCAAGGGCCAAGGAGGAGTTGAAGAGGTAGAAGACCAAGCATGTGGCCTAAAGAAAAAAAGCACTGTGGGGGTTAGGAGGCAAAAGGTTGAGCTGAAAATGAGGTTTAAAGTAAAAATTTTCTTTAAAATCATATTTTTGTTAAATTTGCAAAAACAAAGTGGTGACAGCTTCACAAGGGGATCTCTGCCATTGCAGCACTGGAGGGGATCATTTTGCTGTGAAGAAATGGCAGCAAACAAACTGCAGGAGATTACAAGCAAATGTATTTCAGTGAATGTGTATTTTAAAGTGAAACTGTGATCTATGGGTTATCAACTACTTGCATGTTCTTACAAAGCAGCCAAAAGAGTTAATCCCTCACAGTAATGATTTGGTCATTCTTTTTTTTATTATTCCAAAAGAGCACAACAAAGTTCATTTGAGTCTATTGTGTTCTATTATAACAGGATAAATAGCAAAGACTTCAGTAAACATTCAGGACACATCTAAACCAAATACTTATAGACATAGATATGAATAAGGGCTTGTCAAACATGACTTGATTTTTGGGAAAATTTAAATACTTAAGTGTGCATAGTTTAGTGCCAGGTTTGCTTTAAGCAATGGGCATAGGCAATACATGCACTGGGGGGAAAGAAGCATTATATATTTATATATTAATTATATATTGATATTTTCATTATATAATTATATGTATTAATTAAAGGCTTATTAAAACCAAAAACTAAATGTTCTTATATTGCAGCTTACCGTCTATTCAGCAAAACATGGGCACACATGATATTTAGGTTTAAGTAATGAGTAATTTCTGCCCCCTGAATTGGCATAACATGGAGACGTTCTTAGAGATTGATAAATAGGAACACGAAAACAAGGTGGACAACATAGTATGCCTTGTGTTCTTGTTCTTGTTCCTATTTGTCTGTTACAGGGGGGGGGGGG
>CM070032.1:20470613-20484096 GCA_036250615.1 Ptychadena robeensis
TGCCCATTGAAGTCTATGGCGCGTTCGCCAGTTCGCGAACATTTGCGAACGTTCGCGTTCGCTGTTCGCAAACAGCAAATTCCGGGTTCGCGACATCACTAGTTATAGGTTAAGATGTAAATACTTCATCCAAAAGAATACATAATATGAATAAAATGAATGGAATAATATAAGGTCTATTATGGATTTTTTTTGTTGATGTGGCAAAATGAAAATAAATAAAACAGATATTGTCGAAAATATGTGAATGCTTGCAATATGTTTACCAGTTTTGATTTCACATACCTAAAAGATTCACACTATCTTCTTTCATGTGTAGGGGGAAAAATAATTCTCTACCCAAACTCTGCCACACTCTTTACCTATAGACAAGCCCATGCTCAGCCTCAGGAGTAGTGTTGGATAAAATCAAAATTTTTTATTGCAAATATCAGCACTTTGAGAATTCGCAAAGATCTCGAATATAGTGCTATGTCTTCGCAATCTCGAATAACTATCGAAATGCACAATAAAGGCAATCTGTGGAAAGTACCATGCATTGCATTCGCAGTATGTACATGTACAAGTGCTAATTTGCGCAATGTAGGTAATAATGATTGGAGATCACAAATTCTCAAATTTATTGAGAATATTAGGTGAATAATTTGCGATATTTAGCAAATACGAATATTGCCTATGCTGCTCATTACTACTCAGGAGGCTAGTGGCCCTTCCCAGCATTTAGTTGCCCCCAAGTCTTCTATGCGCAAAGTATGCCATCTTGAAACAAAGAATGACAAAGGACCAGGAGTCCACAAACATACAAGGCCAGTCGCAGTATAAACACAGGTTGGGACAGGAGCATAGTCAGGTCCAAAGCATGAGTCCAAACAAGGTATCCAAAAGGGTCAGGTCCAAGTAGGTTCAGGCAGGAAGCAGTAAGAGAATGAACACATATAACAGATGAACACAAATAACGCAAATAGAAGATCACACCCAGCAGTACCAACATGCTATCATAGGCAGCAAAGCCATACAGCATCCAGGGGTATATAGGGCAGGAAGTCTTATAGGTAGCTTAGGTAAAGGGGATCTCCTGGGAATGCACCCTCCCTATGCCTGCAG
Organism: Ptychadena robeensis; assembly: GCA_036250615.1. Lineage (NCBI taxonomy): Eukaryota > Metazoa > Chordata > Amphibia > Anura > Ptychadenidae > Ptychadena > Ptychadena robeensis. The sequence continues at coordinate 20,471,718 of CM070032.1, forward strand.
GAGGTGGACATAAAAAGCTGGCATGGATTAGCATTCAGAAGCTGCGGTGACAAGGGTTTTGTTTAATTGGACAGACTGAAGGAAATGGGGGAGCTGGTCCATGCCTGCAAACCCTAATACTACAGTTGTTCAGTGTGGCTCTCATTATCGTTGATCAAAGTATAATTAACTGTACCTTATATACTCATGCTAATATTTAAAAAAAATGGAGAACCCATGTTACCACAAGGATAGCCAAAAAATAGGAGAACCCAATATGCTTAGACATTCAAAGGGGAAATAAGCCTGTAGAGCGTTGCCACAATACTATCTACATCATCGGGTGCTTTCTACTTACAGGAAGGGTTTTAAATTAAAAAAATGAATATATATAGAAAAAGATAATGTTATCTGGGATCCTGTAATGCCAGAATACATTTACTTATGCTTAACATTTGTCAGTTACATCCCCATTGTTACGGTATTTATTTCATCAAGCATAGTGACTTCTTTAGCTCCTACAGGGAGTATTAATAAATCTATATTTGAGGTAAAAAAAAATAATGAACGTACCTTAGTCAAGTAAAAGAATCACAGAAAAAATACTTGAAGCAAATATTAGAAATCTAAACGGCATAAATCCCAAGGCACTCACAGAAATGACACTATAGTTTGTCTTTAACAATCTATCCGTCTTGTAATTAGTCAGAGGAGACACTCGTCAAGCACAAATGCTGTGGGCAATCTCTCCCTTCGGGTACTACAAGCTCCTAATCCCCACAGAGACTGATATAACTTTCTTTGCTACGAGATGAACAATCAAAACAATCAAAAGACAATTGTTTGCTGGAAAGGTAACTATGAGCACTTTGCTTCCAGCAGTCTTTTGGGCAGTTTCATGGATGTGGAAGTCATCGTTATTTGCCTAAAGGGTGATGCTGGAAGGAAAAGAAAGACAGAAATTCAAGATGTAGGAGTCACGACAATCTTGTAATGGCAAACAATAGACAAAGCCAACATTGCCTTAGAGGAGAAATCCGACTCTGCAATCTGTTAGATTTAGACAAACTGATAAGAAGTAGGAAGGATTCTGGGCTTTAAAAGACAGACAGACTGACAATTCCAGCCAGGACAAGCTGTATAAAGCCTCAGTGCCTCAGGCCTAATAAGACACTTAAGTGCTGCTCAATGTGCTTAAAACCAACTGCTTTGTGCTAACTATTGACTTTTTTTTTCTAAAGCCAGTTCAGCCTGCTGGATCGTAAGAAACACCACTCACTTTTCCTTCAGTGAAAATATAAGGACACAATATTTCAATGTATGTTATTTGCCCAAAACAGTGTTTTATATTGTTATATACATAAAACTCAACACACAGCCAATAATGTCTTAACCTTTGGCAACAAAAGTACACCCTAAGTGAAAAATATCCAAATTGTGTCCAAAGTGTCAATATCTTGTGTGGTCTTTATTTTTCAGCCCTACCTTAAAGCAGATATAAACTGTGAAATTAAAAACACATATACACATAACTCATCTAGTCTTCGTCCAGGGACAGCAACCCCTAAAGAAAAAAAAATACTTACCTTTCCTGTGTGTTCACTCCCGCACCACCATGTCTGGAGTGTCTGGTCCTCCAGGAAGCAAGATGGAGGAGTGAGACTCTTTTGGTCTTGCTCCCTGCACCAATCTACATCTGAATCTGTTGACACTTTACCCCTCCAGCATCACTGGATTCAGATGTGGCTGGCTTCTGGGAGCAAAGGAACTTAAGAGAGTAGATGTCAGCAGTGATATCTACCCTATCAAGTCCCCTTGTGACCGGAGCTTGACGCGGAGTGATGCCTTTTTCAGAGGGGTGTTTGCGGTCGGTATTGGGCCAGGGTGTAGCTGGATTTTTACACTTTAACTTTTGGGGTTGGCAGAGGCGTTAGGTCTTGGATATACGGTGAGCTAGCGATTCACAAGTTGCCACTGGATTCCACTCCTTCATGATAACATCACAAAGCTGTTGAATGTTAAGGTAGCCATAGACACCTTAATTTGTCTGCAATCGATTCCCGATTCGATCATTTCCAGCAATCAAGGAATCGTTGATTGATCGTTTTGCAATCAATGGCACACCACCTTGGGAATCTGATTCAGGGTAAAATTTGACAGGAGCTAATCACCCAAAAGGTCGATTCCTCAAAATCGATCAATCAGAATGGCTGCAGCATAGGGAGTTATGGGTCAATCACGCAGGAAGTGATCGATTTTCTTCTCCAAACCTCTGACAACAAAAGTACACCCCGAAATGTCAATATCTTGTGTGGTCTTTATTTTCCAGCGCTGCCTTAAAGCAGATATAAACTGTGAAACTAAAAACAAGATTTTCTCCACCAACGTACTTTGATTGTCAAACGATGGACCAAAAAAACCTGACATGTCGGATCAAGGTTCAATACGATTTTGGTCAATAGATTTATTTGTTGTTCAGGGTGGGCAGCACTCGAGTGAAAAACCGAGTAAAAAAATTACTTGTGTATGGCTACCTTTTGAGAGCTGGCGATCGTTCACCTTCCATTTGATAAATTTGAGTAACACACCCTCTGAAAATCAGGATTTGGAAAGAACTTATACACTGTACATTATAAGTGTGGTGTTATGTTGTGAAATACACACTATTAAATGCAATCGGAACATTCGTTGCTCCTTTATATCTTGTATGCACTGCAATGTCTGTCATCGTTTTATACAGTGCAGTCATAAATGATGGAATATCAAGAAAGGGAAATCCAGAAGATTATCAAATGAGCCACCACAGGAGCCAGTTTACAGCCAAGTATTTGCCTTTAGTGGTGCAATAAGAGTATTTGTAAACATTTTAACAATGTCATTTTCTACCTTGGGTAAATATAATGTTTACCTTTGTCAGTTAGGTGTTGAGCTTCATACCAAAATGAAGAAATTGTTCCTTTCATCTCTGCCCTTCATTTGAAAACGACTTTAAACATAAAATGTTCACATAACCCTGTCCAGTCAAGGGTTCATTTCTCTTTTGTTCTCAGGGAGGTTTGGTTAAATGTATGTTTACAGTGACCTGGGTTTATAATATTTTTCAACAGGTTCCAAAAGTTCAGTGATATTCCGCAATAGACCTCTTTTTCACTCTTAAAGCACAGCCCAACTGAGTACATGTACCCCCACAGCACAGATAAGAGAACAGAGTCAGATGTAAAGAAAGAATATTCTTGATTATAGGGGTTACTGTATACTATTTTAGTTCTAGTGGCGTATTACAATGCCCTCGACGAGGTTATACATGGCCTGACTTTAGCTTCAGCTCAAAAATCTAGGTCTAGCTGGAGAAAACATTTGGACCTTAAGTGAATCTGACAGGACTTCAGTAGCCAACTAATTTGCTAATATTGAGAGTACACACGTTTTGTTTCTTTCTATCAGAGAATAACTGAATAGGACAGGGCAGAGTATTGTTCATCTGTGTGTAGTGTTTTGGGGCTTTCACCAGCTTGATTTAATGATAGGATGAGGAAGTGCCCAAGGAAGGCAAAAAAGTCAAAAGAGAGAAAGAAAACACAAACTATGGGAGAGATTTGATTGAATTCGAATTTGGTTTACATAGTGAGGTTGTCATAATCCTCTTTGAGAGTCAAACAACCTATTTATGGAGAATATGGTGGTGCTCAACGCCAGTCAATGGAATCCTGATGATCTTGAATGTAAGAGATATGGTACACCATGACACAGTGCGGAACCCTTAGGGGAAAGGGTCCTTGACTGGTGGGCTATGGTGGAAGGGGTATTGTGGGAGGTGGCATTAGGGATTGAGAACATAGGTTAGGGTGGAGTTAAGTGGAAAAAAGAGGGGATATAAAGCAAAATCTTTTTGGGGTTGAAGAATAAACCTTCTATCCTAATTTTAAGGCCTCTACTGGTTTTTATGTAAACGTAGTTATGTAATGAAAATTATCTGATTCGTAATGTCATGTTTTTCTGTTTTATCCGACATTTCGAATATCTGCTATCATATTTGTGAATTTTGTGAATTCTTGGATAGTGGATATTCGACAAATATATTTGCAATTCAAATATTCAAGTTTAAAACTACCTCCAGCAACGCCGACCAAGGTTCACTTCTTAATGGGGACTATAGGGGTCAGATAATACAGGCATATATGTGATATACTGATGCCATCAGTGACACCAGATATGGGCAGACTGGCCATGTCTAGGTACGTGTTATCTGACAGGCATAGATGTCCCAAGTCCACACATCCCGTGTAGGGGGTGCCAAATTGGTGCAACATTTTTGACACCAAAAATGAGACTGCCAGGTGGGTTGGAGCTATTGCTTTAATAATTCCTCCATCTAAAACAGTGTTGTGTGTTTTTTCTTATAAAAGGAATTTGTTTAGGGTGGTAAATCCTTTTCCAACCTGTTAGCCAGGCCTTAGTCAAGTTTTGGTATAACTTTAACCTCCCTAGCGGTTGAGACGAACCCTGTTCGTTCGGTGAACAGGGTCCTCTCAACCGCCGGGGAAGCCGGTGGCGGGGAGACCCTATGCCTCCCCGGAAAGCTGCAGCGATTGTCTTCATCGCTGCAGCATTTCCGGGTTGGCGGCACCACCCCGATCGCGTCGCGGTGACGCGGAAGGGGGCGGGGGGGTGGGGGGCGGCGCCATAGACCTCCATGTTAATGGAGGAGCGCCGGCTTTGTCTCACACGCAGCTGTTGTCAGTAATGACAACAGCTGCGAGTAGAGCTCCGGTGGGAAGCTGGAAACGACAGGCAGTGTACTCTGTACACTGCCTCGATCGCCCGTACAACGGCGCGATACGGGCGGTGCGCTAGGAAGGTTAAATAAAAGAGCTGCAACCCAGAAACATAATAAGAGACAGTGTTCATAAATTTTAAGGCAATCGGAGGTTTAAAAACATAAAGCATTTTCAACAAGATTCATGCACATTTTTTATTTTGTCTGGTGTTATTATTTTGAGGAAAATGTCAATAGGAATTACAGAATGTGCTGTGGTTTCTGTATGCTGTTAAATGTCCAATAAAAAAAAATTCTTGTAATCTGTGGACTCCACGACTATGTTGTTCACAATCCTATTGTGGGTTCCAGTTTATTTGTTTCACTCACTGATAATTTTGAATGATTGATCAGGTGATCAAACGCTAAATTGGCATTGGATCTGCTTGTGCGTACTATAAAGGCCTATGTTGTTGAAAACAGTATATTGCTACATGATGAATACAGTATATTTCTACATGGCAAGGTGTGTAGGATCACCTGGACCTCAAGGACACATTGGAAAGACTTATTGGCAAGCAGGATAACTCTTACATCTTTTAAGTGCCAGTATATTTGCCTCTTTGAAGCGCTGGCAAAACTTTCTCAAATACAGAACTCCTTAAAGTACAGAGTGTGCCGTTTCAGACAGCTCAAGTAAGTTGTTGGAGAATGATATGTGCAGAAACTTCAATGCAGCCATGAGAAAAAACATTGAATAAAGTTCAAAACCTTGTACTTAAAAATTTTCAGCAAAACCCAATTAAAACGCCAATGAGTAGGCTGTCCGACTTAAAAGAAGGCAAAAAGTCAAGTATCCTTCATTTTCATAATTCACCATTAAGCCTGATCCCTTAAAACTGTAATGTATAGTGTAATGTTACTTTCATATTTTAGATATTAATACTCTTAATTTTGATAATTAATTAAAATCTAAATTAAAGAGTAAAGAACGGCATATGACATGTATATGCAGGTAACACTAAGTGTACTAATAATCTAAACAGCCTGCCAGATTTTTTTTCCATCTATTGTAAGTAGAACCTCTAAAGGAGAAAAAAAAGGCTTTAAACAAGGTCTATTAGCAGTAAATAGTTCTGCCAATATCCTTCACAGTAGGAAAACTCCTCCAGCAATTTTCACGATTAATTACCAGAGGAAAGCGTATTCATAATCTGGTGTTAATTTTGCCGTACGTGAATGACGCCGGCTCTGGCACACTCAGGTTTTGTTTCTTTGCTACCAGTAGGATGAACTGCTTGTTCAGGTCATGCTGAGTCAAAAGAGTGCTAATGTGTTTATATAAACACTACAAGCAGCACCTGTTTAAACCACACTAAAAAAGCACACATAAGAAGTGCATTTACGAAATGTATAAAAAATATATATATATATTAGGAGAATTATAAATTATCTTCACCAACAGATATTAGTTTCCATTAAAGGAAAGATAAAACTTTGATTGGATAATGTAAATCCAACATCCACAGGATGACTGGAAATGTCACTTTGGTCACAGAAACAATTTACCAATATATTTTTTCTTTGCTGTAGATTTATGGCAGCTTTAGGGTAGCATCTACTAGGAAATAATACTAACTAATTGGAAATTGTTTTTGAAAAATGTTGTTTTGGAATTCAAAAACTGGAATCCCCATGAATTCAAACTAACACTACTCATACATCTTTAATAAGTCTTAAAAAGACCATTTATTGTGGTAATGCCCATTAACACTAGTGATGGGAGAACTGTCCGCCAGGCACACAGTTCGGCGCTCACTTTGTTCTTGCTGGTGAACAGTATGCGTGCTCGACCTGCCCCCTTTGCTGGCGAGAAGAAGTCTATAACTCTTCCTCCTCCGCCAAGACCTTTTCGCCCCTGGTCCGGCCAGAGGAAGAATTATTTTCACTAGAGACCAGGTAGAGACACCCAATCTTTAGTGTTATATCAGGCACTCAGATCAATGTTACTTATGGTTTGGGAACCAGGAACTGTGCGTTCCATATACCGGAAGTGACATCACGGCTTCAAATTCCCTGCCAGGCGATCAGTCTGTTTGCAGGAGGAGACGGATGATGTTCGGTCATCATTAGTTAACATAATGCATGGGCCATGGTGCACCATGGTGCCATTTATAATATACTATATATTAAATAGCAGCACAATAGTGTTGATCATGAATATTCTAACCATATTTTTTATTGCACATATCAGCACTTCGCAAATTCACGAAGATCTTGAATATAGTGCTATTTCTTTATAATCGCTAATATTCAAGATTTTTTTTATCAGTACTAGAGATGGTCGAATTTTTCGACTTGCAAATTTTGTGAGCTTATTGCAAAGCCCCTGAAAATGGTATCATCACCAAACTTGCTTGAGGTGTAGAGAAGGGTTGGAGGAACATTTGAAAAAATAAGTTTTGCTCTAGCACATGTAGTTTTTGCATGAATTAAGTTCAAAGTTAAAGTCGAAATTCCGATTTTCAAATTTTTTACTTGACTTTGAACTTAATTTGTGAAAAAACTATTTGTGTTAGAGACTTACTTTCTTTAAAGTAAACCCCCAACCCTTCTCTACATCTCCAGCAAGTTTGGTGATGATACTATTCTCAGGGGCTTTGCAATTAAGTCGAAACCGGCGAAATAAAATTCGACCATCTCTAATCAGTACCCGGAACTACCATGCATTGCGTTCACAATATGCGCATATACAAGTGCTGATTTAAACAATGAAGGTAATAGATCACAAATTCTTGAATGTACCAATTCAGTGACAATATTGGGCAGAAAATTCACAGTATTTTGTGTATATTAATATTACCTACGCTGCTCACTGCGGCACACTCCACTGTTACTGTAGATGACAATGTACCTATACTGCAGCACACTTCTAGGAATATCCTGACCAAGATCAACTTGTACAAGAGTGATGGGAAGAGAAGAGTATGGAGAAGGAAAGGAACTGCTCATGATCCTTAGCATACCGCCTCATCATGAAGCATGGTGGTGGTAGATGTCATGGTGTGGGCATGGCTGCCAAAGAAACTGGTTATCTTGTATTTATTGATGAACAAGCAGGAACTCAATACAGTTGCAGTAGAGGCCTGGCAGAGCATCATCAGGTGTGAAACCCAGCGTCTGGTGATGTCCACAATTCTAAAATGTTTGGCTCTATACACCAACACAATGGATTTGGAATGAAATAAACACAATGTGCTTTAACTGCAGACTGTCAGTTTGAATTTGAGGGCATCCAAATCAGGTGAACGGTGTAGGAATCAACAACAGTTTGCATGTGTGCCCACGCTGTTTGGGGTTCCCCCCCCCCCAGAACAAACAAGACCCCTTATGGCAAGCATGGAAGTAAAGCAGGGGCCCCATGCAATAGCTCATAGAAGGGGAGACTCTTCATTAAGATAAGGGGTCTCTACCCCACAACATGGGCCAGGCATTGTGGGGGTGCAAGTGGGAGCTTATTGAGTAACCAGGGTTCCCCTTTAACAAGGGGACCCCCGGATCCCACTTTCCACTCTATTCAATGAGTACAGAGATCCCAAGAACCTCTTACCCATTCACAGGGAATGGTTTTAAGTAAAGTAAAGTAAAAGATAGAGAAAATTTATTTTATTAAAATCTCTTAAATGTGCATATCCAATGCTGTTCTCCGTCTTCCATAGGTCATGGGTCAATTGTCTGACGAAGGGGGTCTTTTCACTGGAGCTCCATGTCCCAAGAAGACCGCCGACTGAATGACAGTGGTACCCATGATCACTGTGCATGCACATGCAATTTTTTAAAACAAACCTTCAATGAGAATATTGTGCATGCGCAGTGACCATGGGAACTGCTGGGCCAAGATCAACCGGCTGACTTCACTGTTTGGTGACTTCACTTTTCCAGAGCGCACCAGACCCTATGCCAACAGGGGGTCTGGTATGCTCTGGGGGACCCCAAACAAAGGCTTTTCCATTTAATATCAGTAAAGTTTGTTTGGCCTGGCCAGAGCATAGCAGATCCCCTGCTAAAAAGGTGCCTTTATACACTTGTGAATTTACCCATTGTGACAGACTGTTCGTCTGTCATGGTGTAAATGGACCCATCGGGTGTATCCTGGAAGGAGTCCAGGAAAATGTTGGACAGCAACAATAGGTTGTTGTGCAGTATTGTTTAGTTTTTTTGTTTTAGGATCCTGGATTCTGGGATGGGAGGGAAGGAACTGGGTGGGCCTTCCCATTCTATCCAAGAATTACACCTGATGGACATCAGGGAGGTGGCTGGTTGTGTCTCAACAGAAGAAACTGAAGCCACTCAGTCAGGGCTCCTGATAGATGTTGGAGACACAGCTTCAGACCAAGTAGGAGACCCTTGACTTCCGAGGGTAGACAGGGGGCACACAAGGACGGTGGGGCCCAGGCCTGTGGTTACTGGAGCAGCTGGTACAGGGGGGGGCTCACAGGGAGTGTGAGCCCCAGGCCTGTTGCTGCTGGGAAGCCGAACCAAGGACAATCCTTTGTGTTGAATGGTGCGAAGCCAGGAGGCTTGGTATTTTGAAGTGACCTTTTTTTTTATTTATTTGGATCACCATTAAACCTTGCGAGGGCAAGTTTTCTGTGGATTGCTGGTAAATAAATACGGGCAGGAAGCCCTAAAGAAACATGTTTGGTGGATGTACCTCATTTAGGTCCGGTCTCTTTTATATATTCCTATATATCAATTTGTAATTTTAAAAAATCTCTGATGATGAGTTGTTTGTTTCCCATGAAAAAAAAAGAGCTGTCTCGGAACAAGGTAGTTCATCATCAATTTGTCCTAGTAATTCCTCAATTACCTGTACATCATTATAACTGCACACACTAAGCAGCACACAATTTAATTATTGGTGCCTGTAGCACAGGAAGATAAACGGATCTGCTCAAGATCATAAGGAGCCTGACACTTGGATTTTAAATCAGATTCACTCACTTCAAAGGCACTGATGCTACAAGTGATATTACTGCAGCAGTAGATTGCAGACAAAACACAGGGTAGATTGCTTTCTCTGCCACCTGGCTTATATACATTTCAAGGTTTGCTGTTTTTAAAGACACATCCAAGAGCTCCTTTTTTTCAGCGAGAGCTTTGTTGTATAATGAAGAAGACTGTATTGCTGAAGAGTGCATTAAAGGGACTATATTTACACAGGCTGCTGTCAGCTGCATCGAATCCAAGAAAAACATCAGCGCAATGCTGTAACTTGCAGTCCACTGGGTTCAATCCTCTTATTTCTTTTAAATGCAGGTTTACCCACGCCAGTGGCTCACTCTTTGATGATCCTAAAGGGAGATCCCCAAGGATAAGGCTCATCCATGCTGACCCCTGTGATTTCGCAAAATATCGTGAATGTTTAGCAAATTTGAGAATTTTTGATCTCCGGTCATTATAACCTTCATTGCGCACTTGTACATGCGCATATTGTAAATGCCTGGTACTTTACACAGATTACCTTCATTTCGCAAATCGGCACTTGTTTGCATATTGCACATGGACGATAGTTTCAGGTAATAAATCTCAAATATTAGTGATTATGAAGATTAGCCGGAAGAAGGGATCTGCGATATCCCGAAAGCTTGCTTCTCTAATGACTTCAGTTAGCCAATAAATGGTATCACTTGATCTCCAAACTTGCAGTGATTATGAAGATATAGCAGCAGAGTACATAGTAACTGATGCTACACCATTAACAGCACCGATGCAGAAGGGTAAAGGGGTAAACTTGCTGGAGATGTACAGAAGGGTTGAAGATATACTTCAAAATGTATGTCTCTAACACAAATAGTTTTTGCACAAATGAGGTTCAAAGTCAAGTAAAAATTAAGAATTTCGATTTAATTGTTTAACTTAATTTATGCAAAAACTACATGTGCTAGAGCAAAAAAAATTTTTTTTAAATGTTTCCACAACCCTTCTCTACATCTCCAGCAATTTTGTTGATGATACCATGTTCAGGGGCTTTGCAATCATCTCACAAAGTTAGCAAGTCGAAAAATTCGACCATCTCTAGTAGAGATGTCATGGCGGACAGTTCGGCACTAACATTGAATGTTCGATTTTCTTCTATGGCAAACAGGCAGGGAATTTAAAGTTCTCCATGAACAGGCAGACATTGGACCTAATTTAAAAGTCCAATCCGCCTGTTCGCGGACGAACACAGCTGATGTTCTCCCATCACTACCGAAAGGGCAGACTTTCAAACCCAGAAATGCTGCTGCAATAGCGGTTGGGCCTTTTGTAGTGGTTGGGTCAAACTGGGGTTGTCTCAACTGCTAGGGAGGTTAAAAGGCTGCAATCTTGATTACAATCTGGACCAAAAAAGGTTTGCCTCTAAACCCAATAGGACTGTGGCAAGCCAAAATTTGTCACTCCACCATTTTCATAGGCTTAACTGAATGCTAATTATATTTTTGTAGGGAATTTATAACAGGAAACAAGAAAATAGAAATACAGAATTTGGATTATGAAAAAAAAATCATCACAATCTTATATGGTGGGTCAGTATCAAAGGGGGGCAGCCCATCAATCAGCATAAGGGTTTCTCTTTAGGGCTCAATGTCCAAACAGTATACACAAAGGTTAGTAGCAAAAAAAGAGTTCCCTAAAAAAATGCCAAGCCTTTTCAAAAGAAAAAGGTTTTCTACTCATCATCAGTAAAGTTTGTATGGGCTGACTCACTGTAGTCACAGGCCTGGGCCCACCACAATCCTTGTGTGCCCCCTGGTATCTGCTGTTTCAACAGCACCTAGTCTACCACCTGCTCAGGAGTCCTGATGAGTCGAGTGGTCTCAGCTCCATTTGTCAAGGCATAACCAGCTACCACACTGACCATCAGCAGGTGAAATCCTTGTTGTATATCTGAATGGAATAGGAAGGCCAAACCAATTGCTTTCCTCCCATTCCGGAGTCTGTTCAGCATCCTACCACTGCTGTCCAATATCACAGATTCTTTTCCAGGGCACACCTCATGGAACCTTTCCTAAGCTGCCTAGAGTTTTCTTAACCCCCCTAGCAGTTGAGATGAGCCCAGTTCGTTCAGAGTTTATTTGAAAAACAAACTCTGCTCGAACACGGATCGTCAAAACTCGTCGATTCTATATCGAGCCAGAGCATTTCTGGGATTCGGTGATTGCCGAAGGGGTGGGGGGAAAACTCAAATCGAGTACAGCGATTGTTAAAAGTGGTGTGGTAAGGGCTGACCACATGGGAGGTTGAACAGTGATAGATAAGCGTCTCTCAATGCTGTCAGTGATGGTGTTTTGGCTATCAAAAGACTCTTAGCTCATCCAACTGTGATTAAATAGGGTTCTACTTACTATAGGCCTGGACAGTAATATACTGTAGATATTCGGTAGGACTGAACACTATCTCAGTATATATAGTGGAGAATAGTATTATAACTATTTATATCTGTATCAGATCCTTTGATAATATTTTAGATTCAATGTTCTAAAGATCGTCAACATTCCTGATATGTCACTGTTTCAGTAACCTAGTCTAAAGCAGCCCATAATCAGATTTTCAATCAATCAACTTAAAACAATACATTTTTAAGTCTGTATAAAATTGTAT
>CM070032.1:20492900-20506538 GCA_036250615.1 Ptychadena robeensis
CTGATGGTGATGGTCAGTATGGCCGACACTGGTGGACATGGTCAGTATGGCCGACACTGGCAATCAGAACGAGGAACTATACATTCCAGGTACTGGATGTGATGTCACTTCCGTTTTTTCCGATTCAAACTCCCTGCTGAGAGGCGGGGAACTTAAATCTACTCGAGAACAGGCGGACACCGGACTTCTTTAAAAGTCCGATCTTCCCATTCGTGGACGGACCTGGCCATCACTACTGGTCACAACTCTGGAACAGATGAAATTTAACCGCCCTAGCGTTATGGACAGCAGCACCTCGTCCAGTGCTCCAACTGCTTCTATCGCACTGGTGCTGCCATCCAAGGTGCTGCCGTCCAGTACAAATCGAGGCTCTGGGAGAGTGCATACTCATGCTGTCCCTGTGTCCCCATGCGACATGCCTCTTCAGCTGCTCTTGTCTTCTTCCCCCCCCCCCCCCCCCCCCCCCCGCGCTCCGAGTGATGTGATGACGTCACTCGGGGAGGCGGCAGGAGATTTTGTACAGTAAATAGCATGAAAGCACCCCCCCCCCGCCTCTTCGGAGTCATTGATGATGCCGGAGAGGTGGACCCGGAAAAACCATCAAGATCATTGATGCAGAGAATCGTCACTGGCTTGTCTGGGACAGGTAAGTATCTCCTAGTGTAGCTCAGGGTGAGTTTGTTTTGTAAAACAACCTTACACTGAGCTCCACTTGGGTAAACCCCCAGGAGAGTTAGATTTTATTGTATTTTCTTGCACTTTTTACTCTCTATACATTGTATATTACATAGTTCTGACCCCTGAACTTTATAGATATTGCTTATTTCTGATCCAGCGCAACATGGTGGCTAAGGTGGGTGTTTAGCACTCTGGCCATGCAGCACTAGATTCCGTCCTAGGTTCAAATCCCGGTGTGGGTGCTATCTGCAAGAAGTTAGCATGTTCTCCCTGTGTCTGCATGGGTTTCCTCTCATACTCCAAAGAAATGCTGATTAGTTAATTGCCTTCCCCAAAAAAGATTTGCTTATGTTAGTTACACATGACATTGGTAGGGAATTTGCATTGTGAACTCTGGAGAGACAGTTAGTGATATGACTATATATGCTCTGTAAAGCGCTGTGTAATATGTTGGCACTATATAAATACAAAGTTATAATAATAATAATAATAATTATTATTATTATTATCATTTATTTATATAGCGCCAACATATTACACAGTAATCCTGGCACTTAATACATGTATTGGTTACCTGGTTCTGACCCCGGCACTTTGTATATTATATAGTACTGACCACTGCACTTTATAGATTTTTATATTGCATGGTCCTGACCCCTGCATTTTATCCATTTATACATTATATAGTCCCGACCCCTGCATTTTATACATGTATATATAATATAGTCCTGACCTCTGCACTTTATACATTTATATATTATATAGTCCTGACCCCTGCATTGTATATTTTTTTTATTATATAGTCCTGACCACTGCATTTTAAACATTTATATATTACGTAGTCCTGAGCCCTGTATTTTATACATTTATATATTATATAGTCCTGACCCTGCATGTTTTTCTGCATTGTATACATTTATATATTATATACTCCTGACCCCTGCATTGTATACATTTATATATTATATAGTCCTGACCCCTGTATTTTATACATTGATACTTTATATAGTCCTGACTCCTGCATTTTATACTTTTATATATTATTTAGTCCTGACCCCTGCATTGTATACATTTATATATGATATAGTACTGACCCATGCACTATACATTTATATATGAACTAATTATGACCCCTGATTTTTTTACATTGTTTTATACATTGCATAGCCCTGAACATTCACACTCTATGCTGTAGTGTACTTAGCCCTGAAATCTGCATCTTTTCATTTGAGAAGTAATAAAGTCAAAGTAATGCAACGAAAATGAATTTGCTTTAGAAATATTTATAGAAAAAAAAAGAGTTCGACTCAAATGTGGAACTCAAAGGGGTTGGCACCTGTTTGTCGGACTAAGTTCCTTACGCATTGACTAGCTAACTGTCCCGCGGGGTGTCTGTCGGCCTTAGTCCGACAAACAGGTGCCAACCCCTTTGAGTTCCACATTTGAGTCGAACTCTTTTTTTTCTATAAATTGCATAATTTTGGGACTTGGTCACACTTGAAACGGTATTTACTCGGTTTCTACATTCAAAAGCTTTAGAAATATATTTAGAAGCATTACAATGCAGCCCGGAAAGTCATAATGTGTATCTAACCTCATCTTTTCCCTAAAACAGTGTTACTTGTTGTATCTAACCTGTTAAAGTTATTAATGTAAAGAAAAGAAAACAATTGTATTACACATTCAGATAACACGACATATATTTATTTGTGTTTATTTAAGCCTCTATTATTTCGAAGAAAAGATTGCTGCTTTTTGTGAAATTGTTCATAAGGTTGCATTCATTGTATATACATTGTTTAGACCTTTACCTTTCATGGGAATAAATGATACATTATGTGGCAGGATGGAATATTATAATAAATAATCACATCGCGCATTGAGAAAAAAATTTAAGTAGCAGTTCTGTCAAACAGGAACAAAGACTGGGAAACAATGGGAAATCTGAAAATTGAATTTTAAAAAAAGCTATTCGGATTTGGAGCTTGGTAAAGCTTTGTTCTGATTCAAATCTATAAGTGTGCGTAACAATGGCAGTATCTAAAACAAGCAAACAAGTAAAGACTCTTAAAGTGTTCCCTTTAATTAAGGAAATAATATCTGCTGGAGGGTTGGCTTACTGGTACATATTGAACCTGAATATGTAATTATATATTTACTAGTAAAACATAGAGAGGAATGGGAATGAATTAGGATTATAAAAATTATGAAAAATAATCATATTAACATGACAAACAAAACCAAAAAACAAACCGGAACCTCTAAGCAAATATTTTTTTTGATTCTAATGAAAATCCACATGCAAAACATATCTAATCTGTCAGTTTAATCTTGGAGGTCCATTAAGCCTAAAGGCCCCCACGCACGCACCAATGGGGGGCCGACAGAGCTGCTAAGATGAGCTGATATGGTGGGCACCCTTTGTGTGTCGGCCGTTACCTTCAATGAAGATGCCGGTCTTCATTGAAAGTAAAGGCATCGGCTGGCATCAGCCAGAGAATATCGGACATGTCCGTTCTCTGGCCGGCCGAGCTGTGGGGCGACAGGGATCTGTCGCCCCATGTGGGCACCCCCGATGGGCGGGCGAATTTGCCGTCTCTCGGTGGCAAAATAGGCCGCCGATCGGTGCGTGTATGGCAGGCTTAATGCTGTATGTAAAACTTAGCTTATAGTTTCAGACACGCAGTGCATACCTGTCAAGTTTTCCCGTAAGGCCCCCACACACGCACCAAGTGTTGGCCGACAGAGCTGCTAAGATCAGCTCTGGAAAGCAGCGTGAGGACATAATCACGCTGCTCTCCAGAGATAACAGCATCGGCAGGCACCCTTTGTGTGCCGGCCGTTACCTTCAATGAAGATGCCGGTCTCCATTGAAGTTAACGGCATTGGCTGGCATCGGCCAGAGAATATCGGACATGTCCGTTCTCTGGCCGGCCGAACTGATGTCGCTTCCGGTATTCAAGGAAGTACTAAGGTGGAATAATATTTCTGTGTTCCAAATACTGGAAGTCACATCATGGCCATCCCTTCAGGTATCAAAAGGTTTACCTTTCCACTCATAACCTCATCACACGCACGGCTCCAAGACTTCTCTAGGGCCGCTCCTACTCTCTGGAACTCTCTCCCTCGTCCCATTAGACTTGCTCCTACTTTTGGCACTTTTAAAAAAGCCCTAAAAACCCACCTCTTCAGTCTGGCCTATCCATCTTCTCTTTCCTAACATCACCACCATACCAGTCCCATCCCCCCACCTATTGTATACTCGGTTCCCCAACCTATTAGACTGTAAGCCCAACCGGGCAGGGTCCTCTATTCCTCCTGTGTCATTACCTGTACCTGTGTGATATTGTGTGTTGTATCTCCACTCTAATGTATTGTACAGCGCTTCGTAATATGTTGGCGCTATATAAATAAATGATGATAATAATAATAATACCTCCAATCCTTTCCATTAAGTAGCCGTCTAACTTAGAAGGGAGGGGAAGTTACGCCCCCCTCCCTCCTAAGTTAACACAATTTCAATATCCTGGGATTTATTGAAAGCAGGATTTGCCGATCCAGCCAAAACTGGATACTTGACAGGTACGACAATGATGGGTCCACAGTCCACAGTATTGATGAAGCTGGATTGGGGTAATTGGTGCATTGCTGTTGAACTCAATATCAAAAAGGCTTCAGTTCTGCATGTTGTTGGTTTTAATACCCTTGGTTCTTAGAAGTCCAAATCAACTTTAATTTTGAACGTAATTTATGCAAATTCTACATGTGCTAGTGCAAAAAAAATTGCAACCCTTGTCTACATCTCTAGCAATTTTGGTAATGATATAATTTTCATAGGCTTTGCAATCAGCTCACAAAGTCAGGTAGTCGAAAAATTCGTCCATCTCTACAGACCACCAAGAGGTTTAATAAAAGGGAGACTTGACTGATGACTGAAAGTTTCTTGCTTTAATGGGTGTCATTGAAGGTAATAATGACTGGAGATCACAAAATCTTGAATTCATTGCTAATATTAGGCAACAAATGTGTGATATTTTGTTAATGCTATGCTGCTCATCACTACAGTTGAGTAGTACGGGTGTTCGACCAGCCCCGTTCAACGGTGGGACGAAGTTTACTATTCTTCCGCTTGCGGATGAGGGGCAGGACGATCCGGCCATAGGAAGAATCTTTCCACTAGAACCCAGTCTTCTAGTGAAAAATTATCCCCGAAAACCGGAAGTAACTTCAGTAATGACACGTCCAGTAATCGAAATCAGGAACTATGCGTTCCAGGTGCCTGAAGTCACTTACGGTTTTCCCAATTCAAATTCCCTGCAAATAGGCAGGGAATTTGAATCTCCCTGTGAACAGGCGGACATCAGACTTTATTAAAAATCCAATCTGTCTGTTCGCCGAAATTCGGCCATCTCTACAGTTGAGTAAAAGAAGATCTTTTCGAGAGATTTTACAATATGTGCCTTACCAAAATATAACAGCAAGCCAGATCTCCAAACCAAATCTAGACAAGTCTATTTTCAGCAAATAAACCATTGGGTGCTGCAACTGCAACAATAATGGACATTGCTCCATCCCACAGACAGTGTATGCATCTCTTACAGGAAAAAAAATCTCTAATAGAGTGGGATGTGGACTTCAGTCCTGTTGTTTATACTTGTGTACTTTTGTATTGTAAAATTAATAAAGAATAATGAAACAGTAAAAACTCTAATAGAAATTTACTCTTCGACTAAACATGGATTAAAGATGATGGCAACACCTACAGACATCCTCGCTAGCTCTTTTGATTCCTGTAATGAGAACTTGCTCTATAGTAACAGCTGTAGCATGGACAGACACAATAAATGCACATAATGTGTGTATATTTATCCCTTTCTTCCATTATTCATTGAGGTAGATGTAATTGCAGTCACTGGTGGTGTTGGTGTCTTGGAGTATGATAATGACTTTGGTGTAGAAGAAGACAGAAGAAATAATTATGGTCAATGACATCAGTAATTGGATTCAAGGTACAAAACCTTCATGACCTGTTTTTATGCTTATCCTCACTACCACAACATCATGAGATTAGTCATTATCCTGCCTGACACCGTTCCTATATACAGAACAAGAAGATTCAACATAAACTGAACTCATTAAGTGCATCTTTTCAATATATGCTGAAAAAATAAATAATATGCCTTGTAGTCATAGATTGCCCACTATGTTCAAGTTGTTGTCAGAAAAGGAATAGAGGGTAAATCTTCATTATGGGGAAACTTGATCCCATTCCCAGAGAGGAATTTCTTCCTCCCATAGGTGGTCAAACACGGTTCCTGATTTCTGGTTGATCGACTTAAAACTATAGATTTTTTAGAAGTCATAGAATCGAAGATATAAAAAATTTCCCGCACACCTGATACAAACTAATCGAAATTGATCCAAAAAAACGATCGGACATGCTTGTTAATTTAAGTTGATCGTACAGATATCTGACAGTATTTTAGCCGATTAGTATGTGATCATACTACGGAGCATGTGTACAATATAGTACATAGCACGATTGTGATCAATCATGTTGAAATCGTCACACTGTGTGATGGTACAATCGATCGATGTTAGACTAGTGATGGATTGTAATATTGCACAATACGACCAAACTGCATAGAAATTGATCCGTGTATGGACACCTTAAGTCTACAAGATAAACAAATGAAATGTAGAGATGGTTGAATGTTTTACTTTTTTGTTTTGGAAATTTTGAATAGCTGACTTATCATAGTATAATCACAAAAATTTTTAGATTTTCAACTTTTTTTTCATTTTCAATGATTTCAGCAATTTTGTGGGTGATATCATGTTCAGGGCTTTGCAATTAACTCACAAATAAATGAGTCAAAACTTTGCAACCATCTCTAACTTAAACTTCCTCTACTCTAGAGATGGTCGAATTTTCGACTTGCTAACTTTGTGAGCTAATTTCAAAGCCTCTGAAAATGGTATCATCAACAAAATTGCTGGAGATGTACAGAAGGGTTGTGGGAACATTTGGAAAAAAAAACATGTGATTGATGGACGCGAGTTCAAACGGCCACGAGTTCGAACAGCACTCGAACGGGTCATCGATTGTGGGTCTAGCTATACGTGTAAGGGCACCTTTACAGATCTCTAAACTATATATTTTGTGTGAGTGCTTAGACAGCTGGAATGGGTCCCTTGGCCAATGTATCCAAACTTAACATCACCAAGTAGAAATGTTTGGCAACATGCCAGAATGGTATTTGCTTGACTGCATTGTGCCAATTGTAAAGTTTGGTGGTGCGGGGATTTGACCTCAGGAGTTGGCCTTTGTCCCTTGCTTTCAGTAAATTTTTAAGGATTTTGGACAATTACATGCCCCCAACTTTGTGGGAATCGTTTTGGGATAGCTTCTTCTTTTTTAACAATATGATTGCAAGCAAACTCCTTAATTACATGGATAATTACATGGGTTTGATGTGGTGTTACTTCACTGACCTGCACAGTCCTGACCTCAATCTGATAGAACACCTTTGAGAGTGAACACTGTGAGCCAGACCTTCTCTTATAACATCAGTGCCTAGATAAATGCTTCTCAGCAATAATGGTAAAAGATTTTAAGAAACACTCTTAAATGTTGTAGAAAGCCTTCCCAGAAGAGCAGAGCTGGTATAGCTGCTAAGGGTGGGCAACTCCACATTAAAGCCTATTGGATGTCATTATCCTCTTGAGTGTAAGTTTGCTTACTACTCAACTTCACCCTGAGCTACATTTGGGGATACTTACCTATCCTGACAAGCCCAACGGTGAAATTGAGTATCAGCAGACCCATTAAAGATTGGGTCCCCCTCTTCTGTGTCATCAGTGATGCTGAAGAGGCTGGGGGGGGGGGGCCTTGACCTCCATGTTATGGAGGAGGAGCTGGATTTTTAAACACCCCCCAGCTTCATAGATGACATAGGGGAGCGTAGGGCGGTAAAGGGAGAGCTGAGATTTGACATGGATTACAATGAAATCTGCCACGATTGCCTGTGGCGCTCTTTTTAAAAAAGCGCACCATGGGCGTAATGCTTAAGTGGTTAAAGTACGTGCATGTGTACAAGCCAGTGTCCTTATACTTTTTTGAATAGAATAATAGAATAGTTGTGATTTAGTGAATATACAGACAGAAACACATACACCACACACACATGTATATGTATATAGAGAGAGAGAGGGAGAGAGAGAGAGAAAGAAAAGCTTTCAATATAGATGTAGCTATGAAACCACATTTGCCCCGTAATGTTATACACATTTAATAAAAAATAATTATTGAAAAAAAATCTTTCATTCCAGGCCTTAATGTGACACTCTAAAATGCAAATAAAACTTCACCATTTAAAAATGACAAATGACAAACAATGCAATCCTAGTCGCATAAAACATAATACTAGTTTATATGCCATTAAATTCTGCTTCCTACAACAATAATGGCATAATAAACAATATGCATAATGATCGTATCTTTGGATGGCAAATTAATGCTTATGTGTAGAACCCATACAGTCTACCAAGAGATTACAAAGAGCAGAAATAAATACAAAAGAATTATTAATCACACTGATTAAATTACATTTGTTACAAAGGCAATGGATGTGAGGTTTCTTTTTAATGGAGTGTGAAAATGTCTGAAAGGAGTTACAATACATAGTAAATACGTATTTCAGGTATATTTCTCTACTCAATGTCTTAAAAAGTCTACTTTTATGATGGTGTCTAGTGATGGCCAAACTGTCTGCAACATTACATGTTTGCTTTTCTTCCCCCGGTGAACTGAACGGGTGTTCGACCTGTCCTGTTCACTGGCGGGAAAAAAGGTTACTATTCCTTCACTGGCCGGATCAGGAGCTGAAAGATCCGGCCAGTGAAAGAGAACCAGGTCTCTAGTGAAAACAAACGGCTTAAACGGTAAGTGACGTCACGTCCGGTTATTGAAACCGGGAAATGTGCAATCCAGGTACTGTCAGTGACGCCATTTTCATTTTTTCAGATTCAAATTCCCTGCGAACAGGCAGGGGATTTGAAACTTCCCGCGAACAGGTGGACATCGGACTTTTTTAAAAGTCCGATCCACCTCTTTGCAGACGGACCTGGCTGAAGTTCGGCCATCACTAATGATGATTATCGGGTCATGAACAACATCTTTAATGCTAGGCATACACATGCCGATAAGCGGCCGATTTTTAATCTGACCGACGGGCGTGCGCGCTCGCGCCGTCAGTCAGGTAAAAAATCGGCCACTAATCGACATGTGTCCACATGGGGCGACAGATCCCTGTCGCCCCACAGCTCGGCCGGCCAGAGAACGGACATGTCCGATAATCTCTGGCCGGCGCGAGCCGATGGAAGCCGATGCCATAAGCTGCAATGAAGACGGCGTCTTCGTTGCAGCTTATGGCCCGCACACAAAAGGTGCCCGGCCGATTGAAGAGGCCCCATAATGCAACGGGATGCTAACGTGATGACATCATCACGTTAGCATCTCGGCACACATCGGAGTAGGTCTGTCTGACCTGCTCGGTATGTGTATGCCCAGCATAACCCAGTGGTTTCCAAACTGTTGGCACAGAGGTATTACGGGTGGAATGGACCAATAGGATAGCCTATTGGTCCATTCCACCAATAGGCTATCCTATTGGTGGATAGGCTATATACCATCACTGGTATATAGCCTATACCAGTGATGGGAAGCCTACTGCACATGTGCCAAAGGTGGCACTTGGGGTACTCTCTGTGGGCTGGCTGGCTGATTACAGTGCTTGGCTCTCTGTGTGTGAGGGCACAGGCAGTCCAGCTCTCACACACACAGGCAGAGCCAGATGGGAGGGATGGCTGCTTTTTCATCTGGCACTGCCACTTCATTATGTTTATTTATTTCAAACTTACATAAATTAAGAGAGTAACAAAATTATAAATGTAACAAAATTGGATTATAACTAAATAATGTCCATGTAGAACATCATCTCAGATTAATTATATTACATGTAACACAAAAAAAACACACAAAAAAAAAACAACTGATACTAACCCTCCCACCCAACTAAGGCTATGTTTCCATGTTGGCAAAACCCCTCTGTTTGACGCATTACACTACAATCAATCGGCAAAGCTTGCTTTGTCAACATTAATGCAACTGAGCCAACCGCAAGTATGGGTGCGCTGATGCACCTATAGACAATTAATTGAGTCCGTTATCAGTGGATGGGAATCCGCTGGTAACGGACCATTTTCCCTTAAAAAAAAATTCTTCCAGTCTTTCACAATTATCACTTCCAAAATTGCGAAGCAGCAGAAAAATGGGCAGAAAGGTGCCTCCCTCTGTAAAGCATGCCTTGCACAATGTCCAGACTCACAGACACTGTGGAAACATAGCCTTACAGCAAATGTTTACTGATCACTAAAAAAAGAATCATTATATATATAGTATGCAATCCTCTTTCTTATCAAGAACATAAACAATAAACTACAAATTAAAGATCCCCTAGTGGGCCTCCCCATCTAAGATTATTTCCAGGAGAGCAAAGGCGCTGACAAGAGGTGAGGGAGCATCTACGCCCTATTGGTTGTGCTTTAAAATATATATTGTTTACCTTGCATAACAGCATGAACATGTATAGCACAATATAGTTCTGTACATTTTTAGCCTTGTATTTATAAAGAGTAGAGATGGTCGAATTTTTTTTCAAAAATTCGACCATTTCGCCGATTTCGAGTTAATTGCAATGCCCCTGAACATGGTATCATCACCAAACTTGCTGGAGATGTAGAGAAGGGTTGGGGGTATACACCAAAAAAGAAAGTATGTCTCTAACACAAATAGTTTTTGCACAAATTAAGTTCAAAGTCAAGTAAAAATTTTGAAGATCGGAATTTCGACTTTAACTTTGAACTTAATTTATGCAAAAAGTACATGTGCTAAAGCAACACTTCTTTTTTTCCAATGTTCCCACAACCCTTCTCTACATCTCCAGCAATTTTGGTGATGATACCATGTTGAGGGGCTTTGCAATCAGCTCACAAAGTTAGCAAGTCAAAAAATTCGACCATCTCTAATAAAGAGGAGAGAAAAAAGGTTTCAGAGCTCTAACATATGGTCCAGATGCCTTTGCGATCTACTGGTAGATCACGATCCACCTGTTAGACACCTCTGTGGTAGATCAATACTTTTTTGTAGTGTTGCAAAATGTTTGTAGTGATCCCACAGATATAGGGATCATAAACAGGAGCAACCACACTGTGCCAGCAATCTTATCTAATTGATGTTTTGGATAAAGTAAGTTTCCATAAAGAAAATTCTTTTTTTGTGATTAGCCATTGATTAAAGTTCTGAGACAATAAAAAAACAGTATGCAGCTGCCTATGGAAGAATCAAATAATGCCAAGGTACCGAGGTGCTGTCCTACCCCGTTGAGATGTCCTACCCTGACAACTGCATGCGCAGGACGGAAAAGTTCTCCTACTCCATCAAAATCTCCTACTTTGACAGCTGCAGATAGCCGGATTTTCGGGGTTACAGGGTTCAGCTTACGGTCTTCGGGGGTTAGGGGTTGTGGGAGTTATGGTTAGGGTTAGGAGGAGGGGTGTTTGACTTTGAGGGTGAGCTACAGGGGTTAGGATAAGGTGCTTGAGGGGTTACAATAAAACTAACCTCCCCAGTTCCCTAACCTTATCGCTCAGAACCCCCTATCCTTATGCCTGCCATACACACGCCGATGTGTGCAGGCAGACTACCCCCGATGTCGCTCCGGGAGGCTAACGTGATGACGTCATCACGTTAGCCTCCCATTGCATTCTGGGGCCCCACAATCGGCCAGGCACCCTTTGTGTGCCGGCCATAAGCATCGATGGAGACACTGTCTTCATTGCTGCCTATGGCAATCGGCTCCCATCGGCTCAGATTTTCCGACATGTCGGATCTCTGGCCGGCCGAGAAGTGGGGCGACAGGGATCTGTCGCCCCATGTGGGGACATGCCGATAAATGGCCGGATTTTAACCTGACCGACGGCGAGAGCGCGCACGCCCGTCGGTCAGATTAAAATCCGGCCGTTTATCGGTATGTGTATGGCCAGCATTAACCAACCCTTAACACCCAAAGCCTGTAAGCTGAACCTTGTGGCTTAGCAAAAGTATGTATATCTGCAGCTGTCAAAGGTAGAAGATCTCGACGGGTAGAACAACTCGTCTGCACACCGGAATCCTCGAAAACCCAAGCAAACAATTCCTTTTATAAATGTTTTGATTGTCTCAAAAGTTTTGCAACCTAATCCATTCATCCCACTCCAAATGTTGTCAGAGGTAACAAGACAGTACGCCTGCTGTCACCGTGACCCTACCTAACCTCTTAATTTCTTGAGTTCAAGTCCAATTAACCTTTAGCATGAAGCACAACTGTTCACAAAAAGACAAGTCAATACATCTATAGTTTTTTTTTTTTTTGGTAGGGGAGCAGCTTTGCTCATTGGACACAATGGTGGCCATTTGTCAAGGTTCTTCTGGAACAGTGTTGGGTTGTTACTTGGAATTGCTAACAATTAATGGCATCCTATCTGTCTACCCACACAGCGTCTGAAAAATGAGGGTCGTCCCTGCTAAAACAATATAATTAATATATATATATTTGGACGTATAAAAATTAAAAGGAGAGTCCTATCTATTATTTGGCTCCACTATTGTACAGGAGGAAAAACATAGTCACCAGTTAATACTATTCACTGCTAAGAGAAACATAATAGAATTTATGATAGTAAAAGCCTTTCAGGCAGCAGTCTTACTATTTTTTATTAGGTCCATGCACACAGAATCTACTTAATGTCAATTTTGTACAATAGCCGCTCTGCACTGAGTATTTTATTTTAGACATGCGGGACACGATGATAAATTGATAATTGACCCCAAGGCCAGAGCAAATAAAGAGCTACTGTTTTTCATCAGACCTACGCGGTCACAAAAGAAGCAAAAAAGAATAATTCTAATTGAGCATAAAGAACTGAACCATTATCAAATAATCTGCTATTTTACATACTGAACGCCAAGGATATATATATATTTTTAAATATTCCACATTGAATTGTAATAAACTTGAACATGCAAATGAAAGTTGTATGGAAAAAATAAATGGGAGATTTATCATCAAATCCAAGATGTCATGATTATTCAGTGCCTGTCATTCTTTCTACAGAGGAAACGATGCAGAAGAAATGCAACACTGTGATGTTACATGGTCTCCCTTTGCCATTGAGGGATATCCAAAAGGTTTTCTTTTGTTGTAGAAAATGTTGAGAATAGTTAAAACTCTTCTTTTCATAAATGTCGCACTGCGAAGATTTCTCTTCATTTCCTGTGCTGTAAGTGCAACAGGAAGTCAGAGGAAATTTCTCTGAAATGAGGGAAATACTCATTTAAAGTGCATGTACTGAAAAAAACATATTACATAAGCTGGGCATAGACGGACAGGAATTTTTGCGGTTGATCTATAATCAGCCGAAAGTCAGGTGCGCTCACCTGGCAAGATCGACCAGGAATCTGCCGCATGTCGGATCCGACATGCCGGTGATCCGACATGCCGGTAAATTCCTGCCAGATTCCATTACTTTGAATGGGGACACAAAGGGTGCCCGGCCGATTCTCGCCACTAGCAGCCACGCGTGATGATGTCATCTGATGGGGAGTCAGCAGCAAAACGACCCGTCTATGTCCAGATATATAAATAGTACTTAAGTGTCTTAACTTTCCCAAGTGCCCTTGCACATCTAAAAAACCCAACATGGCACGACGTCATGTACTGTTAACAAAAATTTTTTTAAAATGTCACATCTCACTGCTGCTGATCACTGCTGCCTCTTTGTGGACACTTTACCTCACATGTTTGTGAGTAGTGATGGCGCGAACCCTCCCTGGGGTGTCCGCGAACAGGGCGGGTCGAA